>CM026387.1:34528712-34555906 GCA_014843695.1 Archivesica marissinica
GACTGCTATCTTCAGAATGTACTCATGAAATTGTTCACATTACTTTTCATTGTGTTTTGTGGATATTTCAGAGAGAACAAACTATCGGACAAAATAACTTTTATAAAAGGGAAATTGGAGGATATAAAGCTACCTGTAGAGAAGGTGAGATATAACACTGTATAATAATATTATAATATATTCCATTGTGGGCATGTTTGAGAAGTACACCATTGGGGGCTTGTTTGAGAACTATACCATTGTGGGCATGTTTGAGAACTATACCATTGTGGGCTTGTTTGAGAACTATACCATTGGGGGCTTGTTTGAGAACTATACCATTGTGGGCATGTTTTAGAACTATACCATTGGGGGCTTGTTTGAGAACTATACCATTGTGGGCATGTTTTAGAACTATACCATTGGGGGCTTGTTTGAGAACTATTCCATTGTGGGCATGTTTGAGAACTATACCATTGTGGGCTTGTTTTAGAACTATGCCATTGTGGGCATGTTTGAGAACTATACCATTGGGGGCTTGTTTTAGAACTATGCCATTGTGGGCATGTTTGAGAACTATACCATTGTGGGCTTGTTTGAGAACTATACCATTGTGGACATGTTTTAGAACTATGCCATTGTGGGCATGTTTTAGAACTATGCCATTGGGGGCTTGTTTTAGAACTATACCATTGCGGGTATGTTTGAGAACTATACCATTGCGTGTATGTTTGAGAACTATTCCATTGTGGGCTTGTTTGAGAACTATATCATTGTGGGCATGTTTTAGAACTATACCATTGTGGGCATGTTTTAGAACTATGCCATTGTGGGCATGTTTTAGAACTATGCCATTGTGGGCATGTTCTAGAACTATACCATTGTGGGCTTGTTTGAGAACTATACCATTGTGGGCATGTTTTAGAACTATGCCATTGTGGGCTTGTTTGAGAACTATACCATTGTGGGCTTGTTTGAGAACTATACCATTGTGGGCTTGTTTGAGAACTATACCATTGTGGGCTTGTTTGAGAACTATACCATTGTGGGCATGTTTTAGAACTATGCCATTGTGGGCTTGTTTGAGAACTATACCATTGTGGGCATGTTTTAGAATTATGCCATTACTGTTAAGAAAATATCATCACCAGTGTTAACATTATTAATTATTGAAAATATATATATAGTTGAATATTAGCACTTACACTAGGTGTAGTTATAGCCAACAGATGGGCTTGAAATTGTCACAATCTGAAAACTTGAAAACATTTCATTGCAGGTGGATATTATTATCTCTGAATGGATGGGATATTTCCTGCTGTTTGAGTCAATGTTGGACTCGGTATTATTTGCTAGAGCTAAATACCTTGCACATGATGGTGTAGGTAGGTACATGTTTGAAATGGTGTTATTTGCTGGAGCTAAATACCTCGCACATGATGGTGTAGGTAGGTACATGTTGGAATTGGTGTTATTTGCTGGAGCTAAATACCTCGCACATGATGGTGTAGGTAGGTACATGTTGGAATTGGTGTTATTTGCTGGAGCTAAATACCTCGCACATGATGGTGTAGGTAGGTACATGTTGGAATTGGTGTTATTTGCTGGAGCTAAATACCTCGCACATGATGGTGTAGGTAGGTACATGTTGGAATTGGTGTTATTTGCTGGAGCTAAATACCTCGCACATGATGGTGTAGGTAGGTACATGTTGGAATTGGTGTTATTTGCTGGAGCTAAATACCTCGCACATGATGGTGTAGGTAGGTACATGTTGGAATTGGTGTTATTTGCTGGAGCTAAATACCTTGCACATGATGGTGTAGGTAGGTACATGTTGGAATTGGTGTTATTTGCTGGAGCTAAATACCTTGCACATGATGGTGTAGGTAGGTACATGTTGGAATTGGTGTTATTTGCTGGAGCTAAATACCTTGCACATGATGGTGTAGGTAGGTACATGTTGGAATTGGTGTTATTTGCTGGAGCTAAATACCTTGCACATGATGGTGTAGGTAGGTACATGTTGGAATTGGTGTTATTTACTAGAGTTGGATTTACCAGGCAATCTTAAGGATCAGTCCGTTGAAGGTTCATACCAGGTTGGTCCAAATATTTGCAACCTTGCTGTTGTGAACTGGTGCAGTCTTTCAAAATTCAATTCCAAGCTGCCTGGTCCACTATTTAATGGCCACTTTGACCTCTCACCTTTGCCTCTCACGACATGCCAGAGCTTGTGCAAGTTGCTGTAGCACAGTGTCCAACCTATCAGTTCTAGACAGTCGTATATACCAACCTGTGTGTCTAGTTTCACACCCATAAATTCCCCACACCTGGGCACGGCAGATTGGAATTTGGGCAAGCTTTTGGCACCTAATCCTGTGACAATGCTATATGTGTCCCTAAGGGTACTGTATAGCGGACTGCGCTCTATCGATAATATGCGTTATGACCAATGCACTAGACATGGCACAGTCGAAGAGACCTACATGTAAATAACGCTCGAAAGTGATGCAAAATTAGTTGAATTTGAACTCTGACCGTGGCCTCTAGAGGCATGACAAACCTGATTTCACACAAGTGTTGGATCAGCTGTGGGCTTGAACCGAAATGTTGGGTGTGCACCAAGACTTGAATCTGCAGTAGACTGACCTTTTAAATCAATTTAGATATTTTCTAGATTTGGATATTGGTGACCTTTGTGCTGATTTCCAAGGTTCAATGAAAACCATTTTCACTATAGTCGAACCCTGGTCGATGTGTTCTAGATTCATGCCATGTGTCTAAATATGTCCTATGTTATACATGGGCCTGTGTCCTACAGATGTATTGTAAATGTGGCTTCTGGAACCATGTTTCAGCATTGGAACACTGCATGGAACATTGCACAAACATACCTGTAACAACAAACCTGTAACATTACATACCTGTAACAACACACCTGTAACATTACATTCCGGTAACAACATACCTATAACAACATACCTGTAACTTTACATACCTGTAACATTACATACCTGTAACATTACATTCCTGTAGCAACATACCTGTAACTTTACATACTGGTAACAACACACCTGTAACTTTATACACCTGTAATAACATACCTGTAACTTTACACACCTGTAACTTTACACACCTGTAACAACATACCTGTAACAACATACCTGTAACTTTACGCACCTGTAACAACATACCTGTAACTTTACACACCTGTAACAACATACCTGTAACTTTACACACATGTAACAACATACCTGTAACTTTACACACCTGTAACAACCTACCTGTAACAACATACCTGTAACTTTACATACCTGTAACTTTACATACCTGTAACAACATACCTGTAACTTTACACACCTGTAACAACATACCTGTAACTTTATACACCTGTAACAACATACCTGTAACTTTACATACTGGTAACAACACACCTGTAACTTTACACACCTGTAACAACATACCTGTAACTTTACATACTGGTAACAACATACCTGTAACTTTACATACTGGTAACAACATACCTGTAACTTTACACACCTGTAACAACATACCTGTAACTTTACATACTGGTAACAACACACCTGTAACTTTACACACCTGTAACAACATACTGTAACTTTATACACCTGTAACAACATACCTGTAACTTTACATACTGGTAACAACACACCTGTAACTTTACACACCTGTAACAACATACCTGTAACATTACATACCTGTAACTTTACGCACCTGTAACAACATACCTGTAACTTTACACACCTGTAACAACATACCTGTAACTTTACACACATGTAACAACATACCTGTAACTTTACACACCTGTAACAACCTACCTGTAACTTTGCACACCTGTAACTTTACATACCTGTAACTTTACATACCTGTAACTTTACATACCTGTAACAACATACCTGTAACTTTACACTCCTGTAACAACATACCTGTAACTGTATACACCTGTAACAACATACCTGTAACTTTACATACTGGTAACAACACACCTGTAACTTTACACACCTGTAACAACATACCTGTAACATTACATACCTGTAACTTTACATACTGGTAACAACACACCTGTAACTTTACATACCTGTAACTTTACATACCTGTAACAACACACCTGTAACTTTACATACCTGTAACAACACACCTGTAACTTTACATACCTGTAACAACACACCTGTAACTGTACACACTTGTAACAACATACCTGTAACTTTACATACTGGTAACAACACACCTGTAACAACATACCTGTAACATTACATACCTGTAACTTTACATACTGGTAACAACATACCTGTAACTTTACACACCTGTAACAACATACCTGTAACTTTACACACCTGTAACAACATACCTGTAACATTACATACCTGTAACTTTACATACTGGTAACAACACACCTGTAACTTTACATACCTGTAACTTTACATACCTGTAACAACACACCTGTAACTTTACATACCTGTAACAACACACCTGTAACTGTACACACTTGTAACAACATACCTGTAACTTTACATACCTGTAACAACATACCTGTAACTTTACATACTGGTAACAACATATATATGTAACTTTACACACCTGTAACAACACACCTGTAACTGTACACACTTGTAACAACATACCTGTAACTTTACACACCTGTAACAACATACCTGTAACTTTACATACCGGTAACAACATACCTGTAACATTACATACCTGTAACATTACATACCTGTAACTTTACACACCTGTAACAACATACCTGTAGCATTACATACCTGTAACAACATACCTGTAGCATTACATACCTGTAACTGTACACACCTGTAACAACATACCTGTAACATTACATTCCGGTAACAACATACCTGTAACATTACATTCCGGTAACAACATACCTGTAACAACATACCTGTAACAACATACCTGTAACATTACATACCTGTATCAACATACCTGTAACATTACATACCTGTAACATTACATACCTGTATCAACATACCTGTAACTTTACACACCTGTAACAACATACCTGTAACATTACATACCTGTATCAACATACCTGTAACATTACATACCTGTAACATTACATACCTGTATCAACATACCTGTAACTTTACACACATGTAACAACATACCTGTAGCATTACATACCTGTAACAACATACCTGTAGCATTACATACCTGTAACTGTACACACCTGTAACAACATACATGTAACTTTACACACCTGTAACAACATACCTGTAGCATTACATACCTGTAACAACATACCTGTAGCATTACATACCTGTAACTTTACACACCTGTAACAACATACCTGTAACAACATACCTGTAACAACATACCTGTAACAACATACCTGTAACAACATACCTGTAACTTTACATACCTGTAACAACATACCTGTAACTTTACATACCTGTAATTTTACATACCTGTAACATTACATACCAGTAACAACACACCTGTAACATTACATACCAGTAACAACACACCTGTAACATTACATACCAGTAACAACACACCTGTAACATTACATACCAGTAACAACATACCTGTAACATTACATACCAGTAATAACACACCTGTAACATTACATACCAGTAACAACACACCTGTAACATTACATACCTGTAACTTTACTTACCTGTAACATTACATACCAGTAACAACACACCTGTAACATTACATACCTGTAACTTTACTTACCTGTAACATTACATACCTGTAACTTTACACACCTGTAACATTACATACCTGTAACAGTGTGTTGTATTGCAGTACTTTAACCCTGTTTCACATTGACCTAGTATAGAACTAGGACACTCTGTATGCACTAATACATGTCATAATACACCTCCAATATTGTATGTGGGACTTTCCCACTTAGAGACGTAAGCTTATATGCTCTGTATTTACATCCATATAATAATTGTTAGTTTATACAAATTTATTTTAGCTTGATTGCGAAACAATTGCTTGCATAAAACTTATATTTATATGCACCGCATATAGGAGATTGCATTTATATGACATTGAGGTCAAGTATGTACCTTTGGTTTGTTTGTAATGAATTTGTATAGACCATGTCGTGCGATAATCCAATACATAAATATGGTTTCAATTTTAGCAATGAAGGATACCACCACCGTGGTTCTAACATGACTCGAACTCTCAATCTCTTGGTTACAAGGCGGACACTATGAAGGCTCCTCACTGTAACCATTACACCATGGAGGCTCCTCACTGTAGCCATTACACTATGGAGGCTCCTCACTGTAGCCATTACACTATGGAGGCTCCTCACTGTAACCATTACACTATGGAGGCTCCTCACTGTAACCATTACACCATGGAGGCTCCTCACTGTAACCATTACACTATGGAGGCTCCTCACTGTAACCATTACACCATGGAGGCTCCTCACTGTAACCATTACACCATGGAGGCTCCTCACTGTAACCATTACACCATGGAGGCTCCTCACTGTAACCATTACACTATGGAGGCTCCTCACTGTAACCATTACACCATGGTGGCTCTTCACTGTAACCATTACACCATAGAGGCTCCTCACTGTAACCATTACACCATGAAGGCTCCTCACTGTAGCCATTACACTATGGAGGCACCTCACTGTAACCATTACACCATGAAGGCTCCTCACTGTAGCCATTACACTATGGAGGCTCCTCACTGTAACCATGACACTATGGAGGCTCCTCACTGTAACCATTACACCATGGAGGCTCCTCACTGTAACCATTACACCATGGAGGCTCCTCACTGTAACCATTACACCATGAAGGCTCCTCACTGTAGCCATTACACTATGGAGGCACCTCACTGTAACCATTACACCATGAAGGCTCCTCACTGTAGCCATTACACTATGGAGGCTCCTCACTGTAACCATGACACTATGGAGGCTCCTCACTGTAACCATTACACCATGGAGGCTCCTCACTGTAACCATTACACCATGGAGGCTCCTCACTGTAACCATTACACTATGGAGGCTCCTCACTGTAACCATTACACTATGGAGGCTCCTCACTGTAACCATTACACCATGAAGGCTCCTCACTGTAGCCATTACACTATGGAGGCTCCTCACTGTAGCCATTACACTATGTAGACTCCTCACTGTAACCATTACACCATGAAGGCTCCTCACTGTAGCCATTACACCATGGAGGCTCCTACTGTAACCATTACACCATGAAGGCTCCTCACTGTAGCCATTACACTATGGAGGCACCTCACTGTAACCATTACACCATGAAGGCTCCTCACTGTAGCCATTACACTATGGAGGCTCCTCACTGTAACCATGACACTATGGAGGCTCCTCACTGTAACCATTACACCATGGAGGCTCCTCACTGTAACCATTACACCATGGAGGCTCCTCACTGTAACCATTACACTATGGAGGCTCCTCACTGTAACCATTACACTATGGAGGCTCCTCACTGTAACCATTACACCATGAAGGCTCCTCACTGTAGCCATTACACTATGGAGGCTCCTCACTGTAGCCATTACACTATGTAGGCTCCTCACTGTAACCATTACACCATGAAGGCTCCTCACTGTAGCCATTACACCATGGAGGCTCCTACTGTAACCATTACACCATGAAGGCTCCTCACTGTAGCCATTACACCATGGAGGCTCCTACTGTAACCATTACACCATGGAGGCTCCTACTGTAACCATTACACCATGGAGGCTCCTCACTGTAGCCATTACACTATGGAGGCTCCTACTGTAACCATTACACCATGGAGGCTCCTACTGTAACCATTACACCATGGAGGCTCCTCACTGTAGCCATTACACCATGGAGGCTCCTACTGTAACCATTACACCATGGAGGCTCCTCACTGTAACCATTACACCATGAAGGCTCCTCGCTGTAGCCATTACACTATGGAGGCTCCTCACTGTAACCATTACACCATGAAGGCTCCTCACTGTAGCCATTACACCATGGAGGCTCCTCACTGTAACCATTACACTATGGAGGTTCCACACTGTAACCATTACACCATGGAGGCTCCTCACTGTAACCATTACACCATGGAGGCTCCACACTGTAACCATTACACCATGGAGGCTCCTCACTGTAACCATTACACTATGGAGGCTCCACACTGTAACCATTACACCATGGAGGCTCCTCAAGGAACTAACAAAAATGAAAGAATTCTGACTTGTTACAACTAGAAGATTAGTATTGTCTTCCACTCTCATTTCAGTGTACCCAGATCGATGTAGCATCAGCATTTCTGCTATTAGCGACCTTGACCTTTACAATAAGCACGTGACCTTCTGGGACGATGTATACGGCTATAAAATGACCTGTATGAAATCGTGCGTAGTAAGGGAGGCCAGCGTGGAGCTTGTCCAGAAAACGAATGTTGTATCAGAGGCGTGTGTTGTCAAGGTAACATGTTTTATGTCTCTGTGAAAGGCAGGCGGACATTTGTTTGATTTTCATTGATGCTAATATCCGTAGTGGACAAATTCCAATCAAGACTCTCAGCTTTATAGCAAATTTACAGTTTACAAATATTAGGAGTTAGATGTATGTATGCGGTGTATATTACAGGAGATAGATGTATGTATGTTGTGTATATTACAGGAGGTGTATGTATGTGGTGTATATTACAGGAGATAGATGAGTGTATGTGGTGTATATTACAGGAGGTGTATGTATGTGGTGTATATTACAGGAGGTGTATGTATGTGGTGTATATTACAGGAGATAGATGAGTGTATTTGGTGTATATTACAGGAGGTGTATGTATGTGGTGTATATTACAGGAGATAGATGAGTGTATGTGGTGTATATTACAGGAGGTGTATGTATGTGGTGTATATTACAGTAGTTAGATGTATGTGGTGTATAGTACAGGAGGTGTATGTATGTGGTGTATATTACAGGAGGTGTATGTATGTGGTGTATATTACAGGAGATGTATGTATGTGGTGTATATTACAGTAGTTAGATGTATGTATGTTGTGTATATTACAGGATGTAGATGTATGTATGTGGTGTATATTACAGGAGATGTATGTATGTATGTGGTGTATATTACAGGAGATGTATGTATGTATGTGGTGTATATTACAGGAGATGTATGTATGTGGTGTATATTGCAGGAGGTAGATGTATGTATGTGGTGTATATTACAGGAGATGTATGTATGTGGTGTATATTACAGGAGTTAGATGTATGTATGTGGTGTATATTACAGGAGGTGTATGTATGTGGTGTATAGTACAGGAGGTAGATGTATGTGGTGTATATTACAGGAGGTGTATGTGGTGTATATTACAGTAGATGTATGTATGTGGTGTATATTACAGGAGGTAGATGTATGTATGTGGTGTATATTACAGGAGGTAGATGTATGTGGTGTATATTACAGGAGATGTATGTATGTGGTGTATATTACAGGAGGTGTATGTATGTGGTGTATATTACAGGAGGTGTATGTATGTGGTGTATATTACAGGAGGTGTATGTATGTGGTTTATATTACAGGAGGTGTATGTATGTGGTGTATAGTACAGGAGGTAGATGTATGTATGTGGTGTATATTACAGGAGATGTATGTATGTGGTGTATATTACAGGAGGTGTATGTATGTGGTGTATATTACAGGAGGTGTATGTATGTGGTGTATAGTACAGGAGGTAGATGTATGTATGTGGTGTATATTACAGGATATGTATGTATGTGGTGTATATTACAGGAGGTGTATGTATGTGGTGTATATTACAGGAGGTGTATGTATGTGGTGTATATTACAGGAGATGTATGTATGTGGTGTATATTACAGGAGGTGTATGTATGTGGTGTATATTACAGGAGGTGTATGTATGTGGTGTATAGTACAGGAGGTAGATGTATGTATGTGGTGTATATTACAGGATATGTATGTATGTGGTGTATATTACAGGAGGTGTATGTATGTGGTGTATATTACAGGAGGTGTATGTATGTGGTGTATATTACAGGAGATGTATGTATGTGGTGTATATTACAGGAGGTGTATGTATGTGGTGTATATTACAGGAGGTGTATGTATGTGGTGTATAGTACAGGAGGTAGATGTATGTGGTGTATATTACAGGAGATGTATGTATGTATGTGGTGTATATTACAGGAGGTGTATGTATGTGGTGTATATTACAGGAGGTGTATGTATGTATGTATGTGGTGTATATTACAGGAGATGTATGTATGTATGTGGTGTATATTACAGGAGATGTATGTATGTGGTGTATATTACAGGAGATGTATGTATGTATGTGGTGTATATTACAGGAGGTGTATGTATGTGGTGTATATTACAGGAGGTGTATGTATGTATGTGGTGTATATTACAGGAGATGTATGTATGTATGTGGTGTATATTACAGGAGGTGTATGTATGTGGTGTATATTACAGGAGATGTATGTATGTATGTGGTGTATATTACAGGAGTTAGATGTATGTATGTGGTGTATATTACAGGAGTTAGATGTGTGTATGTGGTGTATATTACAGGAGATAGATGTATGTATGTGGTGTATATTACAGGAGGTGTATGTATGTGGTGTATATTACAGGAGATAGATGTATGTATGTGGTGTATATTACAGGAGGTGTATGTATGTGGTGTATATTACAGGTGTATGTATGTGGTGTATATTACAGGAGGTGTATGTATGTGGTGTATATTACAGGAGGTGTATGTATGTGGTGTATAGTACAGGAGGTGTATGTATGTGGTGTATATTACAGGAGGTGTATGTATGTGGTGTATATTACAGGAGGTGTATGTATGTGGTGTATATTACAGGAGGTGTATGTATGTGGTGTATATTACAGTAGTTAGATGTATGTGGTGTATATTACAGGAGGTGTATGTATGTGGTGTATAGTACAGGAGGTGTATGTATGTGGTGTATAGTACAGGAGATGTATGTATGTGGTGTATATTACAGGAGTTAGATGTGTGTACGTGTGGCCTGGAAGACCTACAGTTCACCACCGACTTCTCTCTGACAGTGAACAGATCTTGTCAAATTACAGCTCTTACAGGATACTTTGATATTTTCTTCCAGTTGAATTGTTCTCGTAAGGTAAGTACAGAAATTAAGTGATATTCTGTTGTTCAGCAAGGTGAAGTTGCATTGATTTCACCATGTTTTATGCCATTGTGTTGGTGTTGTATCAAACCAAGCAAGAACAACCAAGATAAACAAGTTGGATTTGCACTCTGACATGAAACAAAATACACTGGTATCAAGATAACTTGTGTTAACCATAAATATGTATTGGTAACCGTTACTATGGAATATATCTGTATCCATGAACATTATATGTATCCATGAACATTATCTGTATCCATGAACATTATATGTATCCATGAACATTATATGTATCCATGAACATTATATGTGTGCATGAACAGTATCTGTATCCATGACCATTGTCTGTATCCATGAACATTATCTGTATCCATGAACATTATCTGTATCCATGACCATTGTCTGTATCCATGAACATTATCTGTATCCATGAACATTATCTGTATCCATGACCATTATCTGTATCCATGAACATTATCTGTATCCATGAACTGTATCTGTATCCATGAACATTATCTGTATCCATGAACTGTATCTGTATCCATGAATATTATCTGTATCCATGAACAGTATCTGTATCCATGAACTGTATGCTATCTGTATCCATGAACTGTATACTATCTGTATCCATGAACAGTATCTGTATCCATGAACTGTATCTGTATCCATGAATATTATCTGTATCCATGAACAGTATCTGTATCCATGAACAGTATACTATCTGTATCCATGAACTGTATACTATCTGTATCCATGAACTGTATACTATCTGTATCCATGAACTGTATACTATCTGTATCCAAGAACTGTATACTATCTGTATCCATGAACTGTATACTATCTGTATCCATGAACTGTATACTATCTGTATCCATGAACAGTATCTGTATCCATGAACTGTATCTGTATCCATGACCATTATCTGTATCCATGAACTGTATCTGTATCCATGAACATTATATGTATCCATGAACATTATCTGTATCCATGAACTGTATCTGTATCCATGACCATTATCTGTATCCATGAACTGTATCTGTATCCATGAACATTATATGTATCCATGAACAGTATCTGTATCCATGAACATTATATGTATCCATGAACATTATCTGTATCCATGAACATTATATGTATCCATGAACAGTATCTGTATCCATGAACATTATCTGTATCCATGAACAGTATCTGTATCCATGAACATTATCTGTATCCATGAACAGTATCTGTATCCATGAACAGTATCTGTATTCAATTATAATTTAATTTTGTTACAGATTGAATTTTCAACAAGCCCGGAGTGCACACCAACTCACTGGAAGCAAACTTTGTTCCTCCTGGATACACCCCTGCACTGTCAACAAGGTAAGAACATGCATCTTTCTAACACAACATGTTTGTTTTTGAATCAGATCAAGACAGCAGGACAATCTTAGGTCACTCGTGAATACGGGAAGTATATGAGATGGTACGGTGGTCGCCAGATGTGCCAGAACAGGTGTGTTTTCTCCGGTTTCCTGCCACACGAATGACCACATATACGCTTTCATCCGCGCCAATGAAAGTGATTAATATAAGTTGTTAAAGCTTGTTTTGCGATCATTGTAAAATAAATAAAGTATGATAATTCACTTAAACAAACACATTTCAGTTCTTTGTATTTATAACTAAAGGTGGTTTTATGTTAGAAAAGGTGGTAACAAGTGCTAATTATTTATCTTACAAGGATTGTGAAGCAAGTTTTAACAACTTATATTAATCACTCTCGTTGGTGCGGATGAAAGCGTAAATGTGGTCATTTCGTGTGGGAGGAAACCGGAGTACCCGGAGAAAACCCACCTGTCCGATTGGCAACCACCGTACCATCTCACAAACTTCCCAGTCAGAGAATCTAACCCGGGTTGCATCTGTGAGAAGCGAGCGCTATACCCACTGCGCTAATCTGACAGCCTGTCACATGTTATTTCACTGATACGGTTCTGTACTCCAATTGCAGGCATAAAATGAATTTTGAGTCTGGGCAGCTATGGTTTATACCAATTTATCGTAACTAGTTTTTACAACATTAGATTAATCGCTCTACAGACCTCATACCTGATCGAATCCATCGCCACGAGGGAGACAGAAGAGGCAATGTGGATTTAGTTTATACAAATTTATTTTTAGCTCGATTGCGAAACAAGTTATTTCAACTTATATAAATCACTCTCGAGAACTCATTCCTGATGGAATCCATCGCCACGAGGGAGAGAGAAGTGGCAACGTGGAATTTAAATGCCTTGCCTAAGGGCACAATCGTAACGGCTCCAGTGGGGCTCAAACTCCGGACCTTTCGAACCTGAAGCGAACGCGCATCCACTGCACTATCACAACTTCCAATGTGGATTTAAATGTGTTGTCTTAGGACACCACCACCATGGTTTTGATAGGGCTCGAACTCACGGTTACAAGGTGACCTCTGTATCCATTACACCACTGAGGCTCCCAACCGGCAGCTATTTGCACATAGACATATTTAATGTTGCATTGGTGAGCAAACTGCACAACTTGTCTTCATGATTTATCATGTAGTCATTGTGGTGTACATCATGTAGTCATTGTGGTGTACATCATGTAGTCATTGTGGTGTACATCATGTAGTCATTGAGGTGTACATCATGTAGTTATTGTGGTGTACATCATGTAGTCATTATGGTGTACATCATGTAGTCATTGTGGTGTACATCATGTAGTCATTGTGGTGTACATCATGTAGTCATTGTGGTGTACATCATGTAGTCATTGTGGTGTACATCATGTAGTCATTGTGGTGTACATCATGTAGTCATTGTGGTGTACATCATGTAGTCATTGTGGTGTACATCATGTAGTCATTGTGGTGTACATCATGTAGTCATTGTGGTGTACATCATGTAGTCATTGTGGTGTACATCATGTAGTCATTGTGGTGTACATCATGTAGTCATTGTGGTGTACATCATGTAGTCATTGAGGTGTACATCATGTAGTTATTGTGGTGTACATCATGTAGTCATTGTGGTGTACATCATGTAGTCATTGTGGTGTACATCATGTAGTCATTGAGGTGTACATCATGTAGTCATTGTGGTGTACATCATGTAGTCATTGTGGTGTACATCATGTAGTCATTGTGGTGTACATCATGTAGTCATTGTGGTGTACATCATGTAGTCATTGTGGTGTACATCAATGGAGAAGAAAATCACATCAGTTCCAAGATGAACGACTTATTGCTATCAACAGATTATGGTTTAAGATTTTATATTTTTTTCGGGAATACCATATCCAATATCGTCATGAAAGTATTCTCGTATATGTAGTGCATTGATTGTAGCACCCTAGGAACCGCTGTTGCACAACAAACCAACTGCGGTTACACAACAAACCAACTGCGGTTGCACAACAAACCAACTGCGGTTTCACAACAAACCAACTGCGGTTACACAACAAACCAACTGCGGTTACACAACAAACCAACTGCTGCTACACAACAAACTAACCGCTGCTACACAACAAACCAACTGCTGCTACACAACAAACCAACTGCTGCTACACAACAAACCAACCGCTGCTACACAACAAACCAACCGCTGCTACACAACAAACCAACCGCTGTTACACAACAAACCAATTGCTGTTACACAACAAACCAACCGCTGTTACACAACAAACCAACCGCTGTTACACAACAAACCAACCGCTGTTACACAACAAACCAACCGCTGTTACACAACAAACCAACCACTGTTACACAACAAACCAACTGCTGTTACACAACAAACCAACCGCTGTTACACAACAAACCAACCACTGTTACACAATAAACCAACTGCTGTTACACAACAAACCAAACACTGTTACACAACAAACCAACAACTGTTACACAACAAACCAACCGCTGTTACACAACAAACCAACTGCGGTTACACAACAAACCAACCGCTCTTACACAACAAACCAACCACAGTTACACATACAACAAACCAACCTCTCTTACACAGCAAACCAACCGCTGACAATGCTCTGTGTTATTTTTAAATGGATTTTAATGAAACTTTGTTCATGCATTCACAGGTGACGTGTTACAAGGAAGGTTGAGCTGTAGAAAGAACCGCAAGGACACAAGATCACTCATTATCAATGTTGTATTTAGAGATAAGAACTTGACTTATTATATGGAATAAATATATACTGTGAAACAGGCTTACAGATTACACTGTAAACTCACTCTTTATTCCACTTCTTGTAAACATATTTACTGGCCCTAGTGACCAGTTGATCATTTACAGTGCTAGGATTGGACTCAATTAGCGTACAAGGGGCCTCCGTGTCGGAGTGGTTTAGGTCGTTGACTTTAAATCACTTGCCCCTCACTGCTGTAGGTTTGAATCCCACTTTGATGTCGAATTCTTTCATGTGAGAAAGCTATCCAGCTGGCTTGTGGTAGGTCAGTGGTACTACCTGGGTGTCCGTACATGATGGCATTATTGTCCAGAGGGACATCCAGGGTATCCCTACACCAAAAATAGCTGGAGAGTCGCTATATGACCTAATCCTCCAAAACAAACAAATAATTAGTGTACAATTATCGTATTAACATCCCACAACCTACATGGCAACAGTCGACGATATACATGAAATACATCATGGTATATTATGGTGTTGCTGTGCACATCCATGCAAGATGGCCGACTTATTGCTATAAATATTGATTCTAACTAAGCTGATCCACATGTATTCATTTATATTCACAATCGTGACAGTCTACCTACACAGCGGCAGTCAACGACCTACATGGCGACACAGTGCACGACTCCTGCCTGAAATATTCCCAAACATTATTTAACTAAACAAACATTTCCTATTTTTTGGTACACATGTTTATTGCTGAAATGAAACCGAAAGTAAAGACTGTATCACACTTTATTCTAGTGTCTCACTTTCTATGCCAGCAATTTATTAAAAAAACATGATAAATGTATGCACAGTATATTCTTTGTTATTATGATGTGCTGTGGAGAAACATAGACAGCCGATCGCAACAAAAGACTAGCCTAGTAAAAATAGGTTTATCTATACTAGGGATGCAATGAATGGTATTCGAATATTCTATTGGCTAGGGCGCAAACTCCGGCTCTTTCACACCTGAAGCAACCATTCTCCCACATTTCCGACACAGGAAGCTATCCAACTGGTTTGCGGAATATCTGGTTCTACACAGATACCCGCCCGTGAGTGAAATAATGTTCGGAGAGGCATGCAGAGTATTCCTCCATCACTAATACCTGGAGCGTTGCCATGTGACCAAACCAGATGGTGTGAAACAGCCATACATTCTTCCACTAATACCTGGAGCGTTGCCATGTGACCAAACCAGATGGTGTGAAACAGCCATACATTCTTCCACTAATACCTGGAGCGTTGCCATGTGACCAAACCAGATGGTGTGAAACAGCCATACACTCTTCCACTAATACCTGGAGCGTTGCCATGTGACCAAACCAGATGGTGTGAAACAGCCATACACTCTTCCACTAATTGCTGGAGCGTTGCCATGTGACCAAACCAGATGGTGTGAAACAGCCAAACACTCTTCCACTAATTGCTGGAGCGTTGCCATGTGACCAAACCAGATGGTGTGAAACAGCCATACATTCTTCCACTAATACCTGGAGCGTTGCCATGTGACCAAACCAGATGGTGTGAAACAGCCATACACTCTTCCACTAATTGCTGGAGCGTTGCCATGTGACCAAACCAGATGGTGTGAAACAGCCAAACACTCTTCCACTAATTGCTGGAGCGTTGCCATGTGACCAAACCAGATGGTGTGAAACAGCCATACACTCTTCCACTAATACCTGGAGCGTTGCCATGTGACCAAACCAGATGGTGTGAAACAGGACATACACTCTTCCACTAATACCTGGAGCGTTGCCATGTGACCAAACCAGATGGTGTGAAACAGACATACACTCTTCCACTAATACCTGGAGCGTTGCCATGTGACCAAACCAGATGGTGTGAAACAGACATACACTCTTCCACTAATACCTGGAGCGTTGCCATGTGACCAAACCAGATGGTGTGAAACAGACATACACTCTTCCACTAATACCTGGAGCGTTGCCATGTGACCAAACCAGATGGTGTGAAACAGACATACACTCTTCCACTAATACCTGGAGCGTTGCCATGTGACCAAACCAGATGGTGTGAAACAGACATACACTCTTCCACTAATACCTGGAGCGTTGCCATGTGACCAAACCAGATGGTGTGAAACAGACATACACTCTTCCACTAATACCTGGAGCGTTGCCATGTGACCAAACCAGATGGTGTGAAACAGACATACACTCTTCCACTAATACCTGGAGCGTTGCCATGTGACCAAACCAGATGGTGTGAAACAGACATACACTCTTCCACTAATACCTGGAGCGTTGCCATGTGACCAAACCAGATGGTGTGAAACAGACATACACTCTTCCACTAATACCTGGAGCGTTGCCATGTGACCAAACCAGATGGTGTGAAACAGACATACACTCTTCCACTAATACCTGGAGCGTTGCCATGTGACCAAACCAGATGGTGTGAAACAGACATACACTCTTCCACTAATACCTGGAGCGTTGCCATGTGACCAAACCAGATGGTGTGAAACAGCCAAACACTCTTCCACTAATACCTGGAGCGTCGCCATGGAAAGTTCAAATGTGTATGGTTAATTATTGAGTATCAAGAATAAGAGTATTGTGTGCAACCCATATCGACCATAATAATGGAAGATGATATAGAGTACAGACCCATTTATATATAGTAGTTTATACAGTTATGTGTTACAGGCTGATCTGTAGTCCAGTGGTGACACGCTGGCCTGGTAATCCAGGGATCGCAGGTTTGGTCCCCCGTCTGACCCTAATAAAATTAACAGTCTTTCAGATGGGACTTTAAACCGAGGTCTTGTATCGGTGCTGTACACAGTGCACGTAAAAGAACCAGAGGAGACTCTGGAATGGGTCTGTATAATTGCACTATCCTCCAAAAATCTAAAATGACTAAACTCTTCAGGAGGCGTCGCTCATATGGGCAACCGGTAGCAACAATAAATAAACGTAAAACACACACGCACAGTTATGTGTTGGGTCAATCTCTAGCGTTATGAGATTGTTTGTGTCTATGGTAACCTTGCCCCTCACCACTGCATGTTCGAATCCCACTAGTGTTGAATTATTTCATGTGAGGAAGCTATCCGACCCGCTTACAGAAGGTTGGTGGTTCTATCCGGGTGCCCATCAATGTCTGAAATACTGCTCTAAAGGGCACCCGGGGTCTTCCTCCACCAATAATAGCTGGAGAGTCGCCATATGACATAATCAGTTGTTGCGACGTTAATCTCTAAAAAGAAACAAAACTATATTGTACTATATACCCCTTAATTTCGCGACCAAATAAAACTTGTGTTCAGCGAGTGTGCTATGACATCACAGACATATCTAGTCAGTTCTGTATTTTATTTGGCATAATGTATGTCCTTAACGTTTCAGGTGAGACTTTAAACCGAGGTCTTGTGTCGGTGCTTTACACCGTGCACGTAAAAGAACCAGATGAGACTCTGGAATGGGTATCTGTGTATCATTGCACTATCCTCCAAAAATCTAAAATGACTAATCTCTTCAGGAGGCGTTGCTCATAATGGGCAACCGGTAGCGACGATAAATAAACGTAAAACACACACATCACAATAAAACGGCATACATTATAGAGCATTTGATAAAACATGTATCCACCACGCTGAAATATGTCACCGCTTGCTGTGAGCTGATAGAAGCTTTCCACCGCCCCCACCCCTGTTGGGGATTTTTGAAGAATCTATTATACTGAAAGTCTAGTCTGTCAGGCTCGTAACTGCCTATACGCAAGTACGCAGTGGCGTCCACATCATTTTCAAAACAAACAAAAATCTTTTTAAAAAAAGGAAAACCGCGCGTATGAGCGAGCGAAATGAGTTTCTACTATACAGACTAGTAGACTACCTGTGGCAATGTATATAGGCTAGAATAAAACTCTGATGTCATCGTATTGGAAACGGGCCCTATACTACCCCTTCCTGGACCACCTGGTAACCGCGATTGAGGAGCGCCTGTTATCGGCCAATGACCGCTTCCTGGCCCAGTACCTACTCCCGAGCAGGATTCAGGCCTTTACGCCACAGCAGGAGGGCAACGTGTTCGACGCCTACAGCACAGACCTCACAGGCGACCGTGAGAGCTTTCGTCGAAGTTTCACGTTGGAGGACACGGTGGCTCCTTGAGGAAGACAGGCCAGCTGATCTGAAGAGCGCCATAGACAACACGAACAGGACCTTGTACCCAGATATATATACATGTCTGGTTGTACTAATTACCATGCTACTACGGCTACTGCTGAGAGGTCGTTCAGTGTCATGCGTAGAGTTAAGAACTATTTACGATCTACTATGACAACTGAGCGCCTCTCTGGCCTAGCCATGCTACATTATACATAGCTATA
The DNA here is from genome assembly GCA_014843695.1 of Archivesica marissinica. NCBI lineage: Eukaryota > Metazoa > Mollusca > Bivalvia > Venerida > Vesicomyidae > Archivesica > Archivesica marissinica. Next base: position 34,548,412 of record CM026387.1, read on the forward strand.
GGCACGTAAAAATTGACATTGACACTGTAATGACATTTGCCTCCAGGAAGGTGAGAAAACTTGACTTTCTTTAAAGACCTTTATGGCGTTCAACTGTCTGTATCTATGTAGGTATACGGACTATTAAAATCTCAACCCTCATTTACCAGTACATTAATAATTACAGCGTAGATCTATATGCATGTGCAGTTTGGTTGAGGTTAACGCCACCTTTCAACAGTACGTTAACAGTGTTCCTGGTAAGCTCCGGTACTAAGCAGTTCTTTGCAAGTAAAAGCACAAGTATAGGCACAAGCAGGTAGATCTACGTACATGTAGATGCACTCCCTTTTCATACACATACCCAGCTAAAGATATGAAACTTAGACGATGCACTGATGTACAGTATAGTTCAGACATTTTTACAAATTGCCGCATAAAAACATACGTTTTCCAAGTGTATTTATCGGAATAGAATTAGTTCTCAGAGTCGCCAGAGTGCACCAAATGACGTCCAGGTTTTAAAAATTGTCTGGGGAGATGCGCCCTACACCACTCGTACCTTCGGTGCTCGTTTGGAATCAAAATTGACTGGGTACGCCCCTGGCTATAGCATATTCTTTCTTCCACGTGTTTGCACTCTGGGCGTTGCTGTTTTTTTATGTTACCGGCTTGTAAAAACAATATCAAAATCAACATACATGTACATATTTATTTTCAACAAATTGGAATACGTTCATACCAGTAAGGTTCATGTTCACATAAACTGTATGTTTTGGTCACGTGTATGCAGTGCGATCAACTTTATATATTCTAATAAGTATGTCATGTAGTATTATAGAAATATGGCGGGAAACTATACGTTACAAAGCCAAGTTCGACATACACGGCAGCATTCATATACATGGCAACAAAGTAAATACATTAATTTTTAAAAGTCTATACCAACTGCATCTGTTGAGCATACTAAGGGACAGTTGGTGTCTCTGATCAGGCTCTATGCTGTTTGCTATTTGGATAGTGGAGCTAAAACACATGGCTCGGCAGACGCGGCTGATCTGGATCTATGTTGTTTGTCAATGTGATATTTTATTTACTTAGCAGGCAAAGGGTTAAGCACCCAGTTTGAAGTGAACGACTTTAACCACTCGGCGACGGACCCCCCCCCCCCCACCCCCGTATAAAGTTTACGTAATTACCCGCTGTGCATGCTACTATGCTGGGGTTAATTATATAGTACTTGATTGATTTTTTTATTCTCTCAATGAACCGCACTACGAGAACAAAGAAGTAAACTTGTAAATGGTCGTATCAAATATCCAATATTTAACGAGAGTTTCTATTTTCTGTAAAATTATACTTATTCATTCATAAGCAGACAATGTTTTATAAAGGCAAGAACGATTTTTATATCAGTTTAATAGGAACACAAATTTTACATTTTGCATAATTAAAAGAAAATGGAAAAATGCCCTTTGTGTTATGGAACATTCCAGAAACCGAAGCTCTTGCCATGTTTGGATTCTATGTGCTTCACGTGTTTGGATGAATATGTTATCAAACATGGTCGCAGCACGGGTACATTTCCTTGCCCAGTGTGCAATCTCGAGTTACCCGTGCCTGAAGGCGGAATTACAAACTTTAATGACAATCAGCATATTAAAGGGGACCAAACGCTCGATGCCATCGTCAGTGTAAGGTGTGAGGTACACCTCCCGTGTGAGGTAAGAACAAATACATGCAACTTGAACCTGTATTACATGTGCCATGCACTCTAAACATTACATGTACCATGCACTCTAAACATTACATGTACCATGCACTCTAAACATTACATGTACCATGCACTCTAAACATTACATGTACCACGCACTCTAAACATTACATGTACCATGCACTCTAAACATTACATGTACCATGCACTCTAAACATATGTATTACATGTACCATGCACTCTAAACATATGCATTACATGTACCATGCACTCTAAGCATATGCATTATATGTACCATGCACTCTAAACATATGCATTACATGTACCATGCACTCTAAACATATGCATTATATGTACCATGCACTCTAAACATATGCATTACATGTACCATGCACTCTAAACATATGTATTACATGTACCATGCACTCTAAACATATGTATTACATGTACCATGCACTCTAAACATATGCATTACATGTACCATGCACTCTAAACATATGCATTACATGTACCATGCACTCTAAACATATGCATTACATGTACCATGCACTCTAAACATATGCATTACATGTACCATGCACTCTAAACATATGCATTACATGTACCATGCACTCTAAACATATGCATTACATGTACCATGCACTCTAAACATATGCATTACATGTACCATGCACTCTAAACATATGCATTACATGTACCATGTACTCTAAACATATGTATTACAGGTACCGTGCACTCTAAATATATGTATTACATGCCATGCACTCTAAACATATGTATTACATGTACCATGCACTCTAAACATATGTATTACATGTACCATGCACTCTAAACATATGCATTACATGTACCATGCACTCTAAACATATGTATTACATGTACCATGCACTCTAACCATATGCATTACATGTACCATGCACTCTAAACATATGCATTACATGTACCATGCACTCTAAACATATGTATTACATGTATCATGCACTCTAAACATATGCATTACATGTACCATGCACTCTAAACATATGCATTACATGTACCATGCACTCTAAACATATGCATTACATGTACCATGTACTCTAAACATATGTATTACATGTACCATGCACTCTAAACATATGTATTACATGTACCATGCACTCTAAACATATGTATTACATGTACCATGCACTCTAAACATATGTATTACATGTACCATGCACTCTAAACATGTATTACATGTACCATGCACTCTAAACATTACATGTACCATGCACTCTAAACATATACATTACATGTACCATGCACTCTAAACATATGCATTACATGTACCATGCACTCTAAACATATGCATTACATGTACCATGCACTCTAAACATATACATTACATGTACCATGCACTCTAAACATATGCATTACATGTACCATGCACTCTAAACATTACATGTACCATGCACTCTAAATAGTACATGTACCATGCACTCTAAACATATGCATTACATGTACCATGCACTCTAAACATATGCATTACATGTACCATGCACTCTAAACATTACATGTACCATGCACTCTAAACATATGCATTACATGTACCATGCACTCTAAACATATACATTACATGTACCATGCACTCTAAACATATGCATTACATGTACCATGCACTCTAAACATATGCATTACATGTACCATGCACTCTAAACATATGCATTACATGTACCATGCACTCTAAACATCTGCATTACATGTACCATACACTCTAAGCATATGCATTACATGTACCATGCACTCTAAACATATGCATTACATGTACCATACACTCTAAACATATGCATTATATGTACCATGCACTATCAACATCTGCATTACATGTACCATGCACTCTAAACATATGCATTACATGTACCATGCACTCTAAAACTTATGCATTACATGTACCATGCACTCTAAGCATCTGCATTACATGTACCATGCACTCTAAGCATATGCATTATATGTACCATGCACTCTAAGCATATGCATTACATGTACCATGCACTCTAAATATATGCATTACATGTACCATGCACTCTAAACATATGCATTACATGTACCATGTACTCTAAACATTAGATGTACCATGCACTCTAAACATATGCATTACATGTACCATGCACTCTAAATATATGGATTATATGTACCATGCACTCTAAACATATGCATTACATGTACCATGCACTCTAAACATATGCATTACATGTACCATTCACTCTAAACATTACATGTACCATGCACTCTAAACATATGCATTACATGTACCATGCACTATCAACATCTGCATTACATGTACCATGCACTCTTAACATCTGCATTACGTGTACCATGCACTCTAAACATCTGCATTACATGTACCATGCACTCTAAGCATATGCATTACGTGTACCATGCACTATCAACATCTGCATTACATGTACCATACACTCTAAGCAGCTGCATTACATGTAATATGCACTACAAACATCCGCATTACCTGTACCATGCACTCTAAACATCTGCATTACATGTACCATGCACTCTAAGCATATGCATTATATGTACCATGCACTCTAAGCATATGCATTACATGTACCATGCACTCTAAGCATATGCATTATATGTACGATACACTCTAAACATATGCATTACATGTACCATGCACTCTAAGCATATGCATTATATGTACCATGTACTCTAAACAAATGCATTACATGTACCATGCACTCTAAACATCTGCATTACCTGTACCATGTACGCTAAGCAGCTGCATTACATGTACCATGCACTCTAAACAGCTGCATTACATGTATTATGCACTATAAGCATCTGCATTACATGTATTATGCACTACAAACATCCGCATTACCTGTACCATGCACTCTAAGCATCTGCATTACATGTACCATGCACTCTAAACACCTGCATTACATGTACCTTGCACTCTAAGCAGCTGCAGTACATGTAATATGCACTACAAACATCCGCATTACATGTACCATGTACTCTAAACAGCTGTATTACATGTACCATGCACTCTAAGCATATGCATTACATGTATTATGCACTCTAACATTTGCAGTACATGTATTATGCACTACAAACATCCGCATTACCTGTACCATGCACTCTAAGCATCTGCATTACATGTACCATGCACTCTAAACATCTGCATTACATGTATTATGTACTCTAATCATCGGCATTACATGTATTATGTACTCTAAACATCTGCATTACCTGTACCATGCACTCTAAGCAACTATATTACATGTACCATGCACTCTAAACATCTGCATTACCTGTACCATGCACTCTAAGTAACTATATTACATGTAGTATGCCCTTTAAGTAACTATATTACATGTACTATGCCCTTTAAACAACTATATTACATGTATTATGCCCTTTAAACAACTATATTACATGTATTATGCCCTTTAAACAACTATATTACATGTACTATGCCCTTTAAGCAACTATATTACATGTATTATGCTCTTTAAACAACTATATTACATGTACTATGCCCTTTAAACAACTATATTACATGTATTATGCCCTTTAAACAACTATATTACATGTATTATGCTCTTTAAACAACTATATTACATGTACTATGCCCTTTAAACAACTATATTACATGTATTATGTCCTTTAAGTAACTATATTACATGTATTATGCCCTTTAAGTAACTATATTACATGTATTATGTCCTTTAAGTAACTATATTACATGTATTATGCTCTTTAAACAACTATATTACATGTATTATGCCCTTTAAACAACTATATTACATGTATTATGCTCTTTAAACAACTATATTACATGTATTATGCTCTTTAAACAACTATATTACATGTATTATGCCCTTTAAACAACTATATTACATGTATTATGCCCTTTAAGTAACTATATTACATGTATTATGCTCTTTAAACAACTATATTACATGTATTATGCCCTTTAAACAACTATATTACATGTATTATGCTCTTTAAACAACTATATTACATGTATTATGCTCTTTAAACAACTATATTACATGTATTATGCCCTTTAAACAACTATATTACATGTATTATGCCCTTTAAGTAACTATATTACATGTATTATGCTCTTTAAACAACTATATTACATGTATTATGCCCTTTAAACAACTATATTACATGTATTATGCTCTTTAAACAACTATATTACATGTATTATGCCCTTTAAGTAACTATATTACATGTATTATGTTTGTTTTTTGTTTTGTTTGTTTTTTGTTTTGTTTTGTTTTTTGTTTTGTTGTTTTTTGTTTTGTCCTTTAAGTAACTATATTACATGTATTATTCCCTTTAAGTAACTATATTACATGTATTATGTCCTTTAAGTAACTATATTACATGTATTATGCCCTTTAAGTAACTATATTACATGTATTATGTCCTTTAAGTAACTATATTACATGTATTATGCCCTTTAAGTAACTATATTACATGTATTATGCTCTTTAAGTAACTATATTACATGTATTATGCCCTTTAAGTAACTATATTACATGTAGTATGCCCTTTAAGTAACTATATTACATGTATTATGCCCTTTAAGTAACTATATTACATGTATTATGCCCTTTAAGTAACTATATTACATGTATTATGTCCTTTATGTAACTATATTACATGTATTATGCCCTTTAAGTAACTATATTACATGTATTATGTCCTTTAAGTAACTATATTACATGTATTATGTCCTTTATGTAACTATATTACATGTATTATTTTGCCCTTTAGGTAACTATATTACATGTATTATGTCCTTTATGTAACTATATTACATGTATTATGCTCTTTAAGTAACTATATTACATGTATTATGCTCTTTAAGTAACTATATTACATGTATTATGCCCTTTAAGTAACTATATTACATGTATTATGTCCTTTAAGTAACTATATTACATGTATTATGCTCTTTAAGTAACTATATTACATGTATTATGCTCTTTAAGTAACTATATTACATGTATTATGTCCTTTAAGTAACTATATTACATGTATTATGCCCTTTATGTAACTATATTACATGTATTATGCTCTTTAAGTAACTATATTACATGTATTATGTTGCCTTTATGTAACTATATTACATGTATTATGTCCTTTAAGTAACTATATTACATGTATTATGTACTTTAAGTAACTATATTACATGTATTATGCCCTTTAAGTAACTATATTACATGTATTATGTATGTTCTTTATGTAACTATATTACATGTATTATGCCATTTAAGTAACTATATTACATGTATTATGTCCTTTAAGTAACTATATTACATGTATTATGTCCTTTAAGTAACTATATTACATGTATTATGTCCTTTAAGTAACTATATTACATGTATTATGCCCTTTAAGTAACTATATTACATGTATTATGCCCTTTATGTAACTATATTACATGTATTATGTCCTTTATGTAACTATATTACATGTATTATGTCCTTTATGTAACTATATTACATGTATTATGCTCTTTAAGTAACTATATTACATGTATTATGCTCTTTATGTAACTATATTACATGTATTATGTTCTTTAAGTAACTATATTACATGTATTATGTCCTTTAAGTAACTATATTACATGTATTATGCTCTTTAAGTAACTATATTACATGTATTATGCTCTTTAAGTAACTATATTACATGTATTATGTATGCCCTTTAAGTAACTATATTACATGTATTATGTCCTTTATGTAACTATATTACATGTATTATGTCCTTTAAGTAACTATATTACATGTATTATGTCCTTTAAGT
>CM026387.1:34556906-34572315 GCA_014843695.1 Archivesica marissinica
ATACTAGGGTACTGTAGGATACTAGGGTACTGTAAGATACTAGGATACTGTAGTATACTAGGATACTGTAGGATACTGTAGGATACTAGGATACTGTAGGATACTAGGATACAACTAAATACTGTAGGATACTAGAGTACTGTAGGATACTAGGATACTGTAAGATACTAGGATACTGTACGATACTAGGATACTAAGATACTGTATGATACTAAGATACTGTAAGATACTAGGATACTAGGATACTAGGATACTGTAGGATACTAGGGTACTGTAAGATACTAGGATACTGTAGGATACTAGTGTACTGTAAGATACTAGGATACTAGGGTACTGTAGGATACTAGGATACTGTAGGATACTAAGATACTGTAGGATACTAGGATACTGAAAACTAGGATACTGTAAGATACTAGGATACTAGGATACTAGGATACTGTAAGATACTAGGATACAAAACTAGGATACTAGGATACTGTAAGAACATACTGTAAGAACACTACTGTAGGATACTAGGATACTGTAGGATACTGTAAGATACAACAAACAACAAACAACTAGGATACTAGGATACTGTAAGATACTAGGATACTGTAGGATACTGTAAGATACTGTAGAACAAACAAGATACTAGGATACTGTAGGATACTAGGGTACTGTAGGAACATACTGTAGGATACTAGGGTACAGTAGGATACTAGGGTACTGTAGGATACTGTAGGATACTGTAGGATACTAGGGTACTGTAGAACAAGATACTAGGGTACTGTAGGATACTAGGATACTGTAGGATAATGTAAGAAACTAGGGTACTGTAGGATACTAGGATACTGTAAAACAAACAGATACTAGGGTACTGTAGGATACTAGGATACTGTAGGATACTAGGATACTGTAAGATACTAGGGTACTGTAGGATACTAGGATACTGTAAGATACTAGGATACTGTAAGATACTAGGATACTGTAGGATACAAACTAAGATAATGTAAGATACAACTAGGATACTAGGGTACTGTAGGATACTAGTGTACTGTAAGATACTAGGGTACTGTAAGATACTAGGGTACTGTAGGATACTAGGATACTGTAGGATACTAGGATACAGTAGGATACTAGGATACTGTAAGATACTAGGGTAATGTAGGATACTAGGATACTGTAGGATACTAGGATACTGTAGGATACTAGGGTACTGTAGGATACTAGGATACTGTAGGATACTAGGGTACTGTAGGATACTAGGGTACTAGACTAGATACTAGGGTACTGTAGGATACTAGGGTACTGTAGGATACTAGGATACTGTAAGATACTAGGGTACTGTAGGATACTAGGGTACTGTAAGATACTAGGGTACTGTAGGATACTAGGGTACTGTAGGATACTAGGGTACTGTAGGATACTAGGGTACTGTAGGATACTGTAGGATACTAGGGTACTGTAGGATACTAGGATACTGTAGGATACTAGGGTACTGTAGGATACATACTGTAGGATACTGTAGGATACTAGGATACTGTAGGATACTAGGGTACTGTAGGATACTAGGGTACTGTAGGATACTAGGGTACTGTAGGATACTAGGGTACTGTAGGATACTAGGGTACTGTAGGATACTAGGGTACTGTAAGACACTAGGGTACTGTAGGATACTAGGATACTGTAGGATACTAGGGTACTGTAGGATACTAGGATACTGTAAGATACTAGGGTACTGTAGGATACCAGGGTACTGTAGGATACTAGGGTACTGTAAGATACTAGGGTACTGTAGGATACTAGGATACTGTAGGATACTAGGGTACTGTAGGATACTAGGGTAATGTAAGATACTAGGGTACTGTAGGATACTGTAAGATACTAGGATACTGTAGGATACTGTAAGATACTAGGGTACTGTAGGATACTAGGATACTGTAGGATACTAGGGTACTGTACGATACTAGGGTACTGTAGGATACTGTAAGATACTAGGATACTGTAGGATACTGTAGGATACTGTAAGATACTAGGATACTGTAGGATACTGTAGGATACTAGGGTACTGTAGGATACTAGGGTACTGTAGGATACTGTAAGATACTAGGGTACTGTAGGATACTAGGGTACTGTAGGATACTAGGGTACTGTAGGATACTAGGGTACTGTAGGATACTAGGGTACTGTAGGATACTGTAGGATACTAGGGTACTGTAGGATACTAGGGTACTGTAATATACTGTAGGGTACTGTAGGATACTGTAAGATACTAGGGTACTGTAGGATACTAGGGTACTGTAGGATACTAGGGTACTGTAGGATACTGTAGGATACTAGGGTACTGTAAAATACTAGGGTACTGTAGGATAGTAGGGTACTGTAGGATACTAGGGTACTGTAGGATACTAGGGTACTGTAGGATACTAGGATACTGTAGGATACTAGGGTACTGTAAGATACTAGGATACTGTAGGATACTAGGATACTGTAGGATACTAGGATACTGTAAGATACTAGGATACTGTAAGATACTAGGATACTGTAAGATACTAGGATACTGTTAGATACTAGGATAATGTAGGATACTAGGGTACTGTAGGATACTAGGATACTGTAGGATACTAGGGTACTGTAGGATACTAGGGTAATGTAAGATACTAGGGTACTGTAGGATACTAGGATACTGTAGGATACTGTAAGATACTAGGATACTAGGGTACTGTAGGATACTGTAGGATACTAGGGTACTGTAGTATACTGTAGGATACTAGGGTACTGTAGGATACTAGGGTACTGTAGGATACTAGGATACTGTAAGATACTAGGATACTGTAGGATACTGTAGGATACTGTAAGATACTAGGATACTGTAGGGTACTGTAAGATACTAGGATACTGTAGGATACTAGGGTACTGTAGGATACTGTAAGATACTAGGGTACTGTAGGATACTAGGGTACTAGGGTACTGTAGGATACTAGGGTACTGTAGGATACTAGGGTACTGTAGGATACTAGGGTACTGTAGGATACTAGGGTACTGTAGGATACTAGGATACTGTAGGATACTAGGGTACTGTAGGATACTAGGGTACTGTAGGATACTAAGGTACTGTAGGATACTAGGGTACTGTAGGATACTAGGGTACTGTAGGATACTAGGATACTGTAGGATACTGTAGGATACTAGGGTACTGTAGGATACTAGGGTACTGTAAGATACTGTAGGATACTGTAGGATACTAGGGTACTGTAGGATACTGTAGGATACTAGGGTACTGTAGGATACTAGGGTACTGTAGGATACTGTAGGGTACTGTAGGATACTAGGGTACTGTAGGATACTGTAAGATACTAGGGTACTGTAGGATACTAGGGTACTGTAAGATACTGTAGGGTACTGTAAGATACTGTAGGATACTGTAGGATACTAGGGTACTGTAGGATACTGTAGGATACTAGGGTACTGTAAGATACTAGGGTACTGTAGGATACTAGGGTACTGTAGGATACTAGGATACTGCAGGATACTAGGGTACTGTAGGATACTAGGGTACTGTAGGATACTAGGATACTAAGATACTAGGGTACTGTAGTATATTAGGGTACTGTAGGATACTAGGGTACTGTAAGATACTAGGGTACTGTAGGATACTAGGATACTGTAGGATACTAGGGTACTGTAGGATACTAGGGTACTGTAGGATACTAGGATACTGTAAGATAATAGGGTACTGTAGGATACTAGGGTACTGTAGGATACTGTAAGATACTAGGGTACTGTAGGATACTAGGGTACTGTAGGATACTAGGATACTGTAAGATACTAGGGTACTGTAGGATACTAGGGTACTGTAGGATACTAGGGTACTGTAGGATACTAGGGTACTGTAGGATACTAGGATACTGTAGGATATTAGGGTACTGTAGGATACTAGGGTACTGTAGGGTACTGTAAGATACTGCAGGATACTGTAGGATACTAGGGTACTGTAGGATACTAGGGTACTGTAGGATACTAGGGTACTGTATGATACTAGTGTACTGTAGGGTACTGTAGGATACTGTAAGATACTAGGGTACTGTAGGATACTAGGGTACTGTAAGATACTGTAGGATACTGTAGGATACTAGGGTACTGTAGGATACTGTAGGATACTGTAGGATACTAGGGTACTGTAAGATTATAGGGTACTGTAGGATACTAGGGTACTGTAGGATACTAGGATACTGTAGGATACTAGGGTACTGTAGGATACTAGGATACTGTAGGATACTAGGGTACTGTAGGATACTAGGATACCGTAGGATACTGTAAGATACTAGGGTACTATAGGATACTAGGATACTGTAAGATACTAGGATACTGTAGGATACTATAAGATACTAGGATACTGTAGGATACTGGGGTACTGTAGGATACTAGGGTACTGTAGGATACTGTAAGATACTAGGGTACTGTAGGATACTAGGGTACTGTAGGATACTAGGGTACTGTAGGATACTAGGGTACTATAGGATACTGTAAGATACTAGGGTACTGTAGGATACTAGGGTACTGTAGGATACTAGGGTACTATAGGATATTAGCGTACTGTAGGATACTAGGGTACTGTAAGATACTAGGGTACTGTAGGATACTAGGATACTGTAGGATACTGTAGGATACTAGGGTACTGTAGGATACTAGGATACTGTAAGATACTAGGGTACTGTAGGATACTAGGATACTGTAGGATACTGTATGATACTAGGGTACTGTAGGATACTAGGATACTGTAAGATACTAGGGTACTGTAAGATACTAGGATACTGTAGGATACTGTAGGATACTGTAAGATACTAGGATGCTAGGATACTGTAGGATACTAGGGTACTGTAGTATACTAGGGTACTGTAGGATACTGTAAGATACTAGGGTACTGTATGATACTAGGGTACTGTAGGATACTGTAAGATACTAGGGTACTGTAGGATACTAGGATACTGTAAGATACTAGGGTACTGTAGGATACTAGGGTACTGTAGGATACTGTAAGATACTAGGGTACTGTAAGATACTAGGTTACTGTAGGATACTAGGGTACTGTAGGATACTAGGGTACTGTAGGATACTAGGATACTGTAAGATACTAGGGTACTGTAGGATACTAGGGTACTGTAGGATACTGTAGGATACTAGGATACTGTAAGATACTAGGGTACTGTAGGATACTAGGGTACTGTAAGATACTAGGGTACTGTAGGATACTAGGATACTGTAGGATACTGTAGGATACTGTAGGATACTAGGGTACTGTAGGATACTAGGGTACTGTAAGATACTAGGGTACTGTAGGATACTAGGATACTGTAAGATACTAGGATACTGTAAGATACTAGGATACTAGGGTACTGTAGGATACTGTAATATACTGTAGGATACTAGTGTACTGTAGGATACTAGGATACTGTAGGATACTGTAAGATACTAGGATACTGTAGGATACTGTAAGATACTAGGATACTGTAGGATACTAGGATACTGTATGATACTGTAGGATACTAGGGTACTGTAGGATACTAGGGTACTGTAGGATACTGTAAGATACTAGGGTACTGTAGGGTACTAGGGTACTGTAGGGTACTGTAGGATACTAGGGTACTGTAGAATACTAGGGTACTGTAGGATACTAGGGTACTGTAGGATACTAGGGTACTGTAGGATACTAGGATACTGTAGGATACTAGGGTACTGTAGGATACTAGGGTACTGTAGGATACTAGGGTACTGTAAGATACTGCAGGATACTGTAGGATACTAGGGTACTGTAGGATACTAGGGTACTGTAGGGTACTGTAGGATACTAGGGTACTGTAGGATACTAGGGTACTGTAAGATACTGTACGATACTGTAGGATACTAGGGTACTGTAGGATACTAGGGTACTGTAGGATACTGTAGGATACTAGGGTACTGTAGGATACTAGGATACTGTAGGATACTAGGGTACTGTATGATACTAGTGTACTGTAGGGTACTGTAGGATACTGTAAGATACTAGGGTACTGTAGGATACTAGTGTACTGTAGGGTACCGTAGGATACTGTAAGATACTAGGGTACTGTAGTATACTAGGATACAGTAGGATACTGTAGGATACTAGGATACTGTAGGATACTAGGGTACTGTAAGATACTATGATACTGTAGGATACTAGGATACTGTAGGATACTGTAGGATACTGTAGGATACTAGGATACTGTAGGATACTAGGGTACTGTAGGATACTGTAAGATACTAGGATACTGTAGGATACTGTAGGATACTGTAAGATACTAGGATACTGTAGGATACTAGGGTACTGTATGATACTAGGGTACTGTAGGATACTGTAAGATACTAGGGTACTGTAGGATACTAGGATACTAGGGTACTGTAGGATACTAGGGTACTGTAGGATACTAGGATACTGTAAGATACTAGGGTACTGTAGGATACTAGGGTACTGTAGGATACTAGGGTACTGTAGGATACTAGGGTACTGTAGGATACTAGGGTACTGTAGGATACTAGGGTACTGTAGGATATTAGGGTACTGTAGGATACTAGGGTACTGTAAGATACTAGGGTACTGTAGGATACTAGGGTACTGTAGGATACTAGGATACTGTAAGATACTAGGGTACTGTAAGATACTAGGGTACTGTAGGATACTAGGATACTGTAGGATACTAGGGTACTGTAGGATACTAGGATACTGTAAGATACTAGGGTACTGTAGGATACTAGGGTACTGTAGGATACTAGGATACTGTAGGATACTAGAATACTGTAAGATACTAGGGTACTGTAGGATACTAGGGTACTGTAGGATACTAGGGTACTGTAGGATACTAGGGTACTGTAAGATACTAGGGTACTGTAGGATACTAGGATACTGTAGGATACTAGGGTACTGTAGGATACTAGGGTAATGTAAGATACTAGGGTACTGTAGGATACTAGGATACTGTAGGATACTGTAAGATACTAGGATACTAGGGTACTGTAGGATACTAGGGTACTGTAGTATACTGTAGGATACTAGGGTACTGTAGGATACTAGGGTACTGTAGGATACTAGGATACTGTAGGATACTAGGATACTGTAGGATACTAGGGTACTGTAGGATACTAGGATACTGTAAGATACTGTAAGATACTAGGATACTGTAGGATACTGTAGGATACTGTAGGATACTGTAAGATACTAGGATACTAGGGTACTGTAGGATACTAGGGTACTGTAGGATACTAGGGTACTGTAGGATACTAGGGTACTGTAGGATACTAGGGTACTGTAGGATACTAGGGTACTGTAGGATACTAGGATACTGTAGGATACTAGGGTACTGTAGGATACTAGGGTACTGTAGGATACTAGGGTACTGTAGGATACTAGGGTACTGTAGGATACTGTAGGATACTAGGGTACTGTAGGATACTGTAGGATACTAGGGTACTGTAGGATACTGTAGATACTAGGGTACTGTAGGATACTAGGATACTGTAGGATACTAGGGTACTGTAGGATACTAGGGTACTGTAGGATACTAGGATACTGTAGGATACTAGGGTACTGTAGGATACTAGGGTACTGTAGGATACTAGGGTACTGTAGGATACTAGGGTACTGTAGGATACTAGGGTACTGTAGATACTAGGATACTGTAGGATACTAGGGTACTGTAGGATACTGTAGGATACTATAGGTACTGTAGGATACTAGGGTACTGTAGGATACTGTAGGATACTAGGGTACTGTAGGATACTAGGGTACTGTAGGATACTAGGGTACTGTAGGATACTAGGATACTGTAGGATACTAGGGTAGTAGGTATATAGGGTACTAGGATACTGTAGGATACTGTAGGATACTAGGATAGGATACTAGGGTACTGTAGGATACTGTAGGATACTAGGGTACTGTAGGATACTAGGGTACTGTAGGATACTAGGGTACTGTAGGATACTAGGGTACTGTAGGATACTAGGATACTGTAGGATACTAGGGTACTGTAGGATACTAGGGTACTGTAGGATACTAGGGTACTGTAGGATACTGTAGGATACTAGGGTACTGTAGGATACTAGGGTACTGTAGGATACTAGGATACTGTAGAATACTGTAAGATACTAGGATACTGTAGGATATTGTAGGATACTAGGGTACTGTAGGATACTGTAAGATACTAGGATACTGTAGGATATTGTAGGATACTAGGGTACTGTAGGATACTGCAAGATACTAGGATACTGTAGGATATTGTAGGATACTAGGATACTGTAGGATACTAGGGTACTGTAGGATACTAGGGTAATGTAAGATACTAGGGTACTGTAGGATACTGTAAGATACTAGGATACTGTAGGATACTGTAAGATACTAGGGTACTGTAGGATACTAGGATACTGTAGGATACTAGGGTACTGTACGATACTAGGGTACTGTAGGATACTGTAAGATACTAGGATACTGTAGGATACTGTAGGATACTGTAAGATACTAGGATACTGTAGGATACTGTAGGATACTAGGGTACTGTAGGATACTAGGGTACTGTAGGATACTGTAAGATACTAGGGTACTGTAGGATACTAGGGTACTGTAGGATACTAGGGTACTGTAGGATACTAGGGTACTGTAGGATACTAGGGTACTGTAGGATACTGTAGGATACTAGGGTACTGTAGGATACTAGGGTACTGTAATATACTGTAGGGTACTGTAGGATACTGTAAGATACTAGGGTACTGTAGGATACTAGGGTACTGTAGGATACTAGGGTACTGTAGGATACTGTAGGATACTAGGGTACTGTAAAATACTAGGGTACTGTAGGATAGTAGGGTACTGTAGGATACTAGGGTACTGTAGGATACTAGGGTACTGTAGGATACTAGGATACTGTAGGATACTAGGGTACTGTAAGATACTAGGATACTGTAGGATACTAGGATACTGTAGGATACTAGGATACTGTAAGATACTAGGATACTGTAAGATACTAGGATACTGTAAGATACTAGGATACTGTTAGATACTAGGATAATGTAGGATACTAGGGTACTGTAGGATACTAGGATACTGTAGGATACTAGGGTACTGTAGGATACTAGGGTAATGTAAGATACTAGGGTACTGTAGGATACTAGGATACTGTAGGATACTGTAAGATACTAGGATACTAGGGTACTGTAGGATACTGTAGGATACTAGGGTACTGTAGTATACTGTAGGATACTAGGGTACTGTAGGATACTAGGGTACTGTAGGATACTAGGATACTGTAAGATACTAGGATACTGTAGGATACTGTAGGATACTGTAAGATACTAGGATACTGTAGGATACTGTAAGATACTAGGATACTGTAGGATACTAGGGTACTGTAGGATACTAGGGTACTGTAGGATACTGTAAGATACTAGGGTACTGTAGGATACTAGGGTACTAGGGTACTGTAGGATACTGTAGGATACTAGGGTACTGTAGGATACTAGGGTACTGTAGGATACTAGGGTACTGTAGGATACTAGGGTACTGTAGGATACTAGGATACTGTAGGATACTAGGGTACTGTAGGATACTAGGGTACTGTAGGATACTAAGGTACTGTAGGATACTAGGGTACTGTAGGATACTAGGGTACTGTAGGATACTAGGATACTGTAGGATACTGTAGGATACTAGGGTACTGTAGGATACTAGGGTACTGTAAGATACTGTAGGATACTGTAGGATACTAGGGTACTGTAGGATACTGTAGGATACTAGGGTACTGTAGGATACTAGGGTACTGTAGGATACTGTAGGGTACTGTAGGATACTAGGGTACTGTAGGATACTGTAAGATACTAGGGTACTGTAGGATACTAGGGTACTGTAAGATACTGTAGGGTACTGTAAGATACTGTAGGATACTGTAGGATACTAGGGTACTGTAGGATACTGTAGGATACTAGGGTACTGTAAGATACTAGGGTACTGTAGGATACTAGGGTACTGTAGGATACTAGGATACTGCAGGATACTAGGGTACTGTAGGATACTAGGGTACTGTAGGATACTAGGATACTGTAAGATACTAGGGTACTGTAGTATATTAGGGTACTGTAGGATACTAGGGTACTGTAAGATACTAGGGTACTGTAGGATACTAGGATACTGTAGGATACTAGGGTACTGTAGGATACTAGGGTACTGTAGGATACTAGGATACTGTAAGATAATAGGGTACTGTAGGATACTAGGGTACTGTAGGATACTGTAAGATACTAGGGTACTGTAGGATACTAGGGTACTGTAGGATACTAGGATACTGTAAGATACTAGGGTACTGTAGGATACTAGGGTACTGTAGGATACTAGGGTACTGTAGGATATTAGGGTACTGTAGGATACTAGGGTACTGTAAGATACTAGGGTACTGTAGGATACTGTAGGATACTAGGGTACTGTAGGATACTAGGGTACTGTAGGATACTAGGGTACTGTAGGATACTAGGGTACTGTAGGATACTAGGATACTAGAATACTGTAAGATACTAGGGTACTGTAGGATACTAGGGTACTGTAGGATACTAGGATACTGTAAGATACTAGGGTACTGTAGGATACTAGGGTACTGTAGGATACTAGGGTACTGTAGGATACTAGGGTACTGTAGGATACTAGGGTACTGTAGGATATTAGGGTACTGTAGGATACTAGGGTACTGTAAGACACTAGGGTACTGTAGGATACTAGGATACTGTAGGATACTAGGGTACTGTAGGATACTAGGATACTGTAAGATACTAGGGTACTGTAGGATACCAGGGTACTGTAGGATACTAGGGTACTGTAAGATACTAGGGTACTGTAGGATACTAGGATACTGTAGGATACTAGGGTACTGTAGGATACTAGGGTAATGTAAGATACTAGGGTACTGTAGGATACTGTAAGATACTAGGATACTGTAGGATACTGTAAGATACTAGGGTACTGTAGGATACTAGGATACTGTAGGATACTAGGGTACTGTACGATACTAGGGTACTGTAGGATACTGTAAGATACTAGGATACTGTAGGATACTGTAAGATACTAGGATACTGTAGGATACTGTAGGATACTAGGGTACTGTAGGATACTAGGGTACTGTAGGATACTGTAAGATACTAGGGTACTGTAGGATACTAGGGTACTGTAGGATACTAGGGTACTGTAGGATACTAGGGTACTGTAGGATACTAGGGTACTGTAGGATACTAGGGTACTGTAGGATACTAGGGTACTGTAATATACTGTAGGATACTAGGGTACTGTAAGATACTAGGGTAATGTAGGATACTAGGGTACTGTAGGATACCGTAGGATACTAGGGTACTGTAAAATACTAGGGTACTGTAGGATAGTAGGGTACTGTAGGATACTAGGGTACTGTAGGATACTAGGGTACTGTAGGATACTAGGATACTGTAGGATACTAGGGTACTGTAAGATACTAGGATACTGTAGGATACTAGGATACTAGGATACTGTAAGATACTAGGATACTGTAGGATACTGTAAGATACTAGGATACTGTAAGATACTAGGATACTGTAAGATACTAGGATAATGTAGGATACTAGGGTACTGTAGGATACTAGGATACTGTAGGATACTAGGGTACTGTAGGATACTAGGGTACTGTAGGATACTAGGATACTGTAGGTTACTGTAAGATACTAGGATACTGTAAGATACTAGGATACTGTAGGATACTAGGGTACTGTAGGATACTAGGATACTGTAGGATACTAGGGTACTGTAAGATACTGTAGGATACTAGGGTACTGTAGGATACTAGGATACTGTAGGATACTAGGGTACTGTAGGATACTAGGATACTGTAAGATACTAGGGTACTGTAGGATACTAGGGTACTGTAGGATACTAGGGTACTGTAGGATACTGTAGGATACTAGGGTACTGTAGGATACTAGGGTACTGTAGGATACTGTAGGATACTAGGGTATTGTAGGATACTGTAAGATACTAGGGTACTGTAGGATACTAGGGTACTGTAGGATACTAGGGTACTGTAGGATACTAGGATACTGTAGGATACTAGGGTACTGTAGGATACTGTAAGATACTAGGATACTGTAGGATACTAGGGTACTGTAGGATACTATGGTACTGTAGGATACTAGGGTACTGTAGGATACTAGGGTACTGTAGGATACTAAATAATGTAGGATACTAGGGTACTGTAGGATACTAGGGTACTGTAAGATACTAGGGTACTGTAGGATACTAGGGTACTGTAAGATACTAGGGTACTGTAGGATACTAGGGTACTGTAGGATACTAGGATACTGTAAGATACTAGGGTACTGTAGGATACTGTAAGATACTAGGGTACTGTAGGATACTGTAGGATACTAGGATACTGTAGGATACTAGGGTACTGTAGGATACTGTAGGATACTGTAAGATACTAGGGTACTGTAAGATACTAGGGTACTGTAGGATACTGTAAGATACTAGGGTACTGTAGGATACTGTAGGATACTAGGATACTGTAGGATACTAGGATACTGTAAGATACTAGGATACTGTAAGATACTAGGGTACTGTAGGATACTAGGATACTATGGTACTGTAGGATACTAGGGTACTGTAGGATACTAGGGTACTGTAGGATACTAGGGTACTGTAGGATACTAGGATACTGTAGGATACTAGGGTACTGTAGGATACTAGGGTACTGTAGGATACTAGGATACTGTAAGATACTAGGGTACTGTAGGATAATAGGGTACTGTAGGATACTGTAAGATACTAGGGTACTGTAGGATACTAGGATACTGTAAGATACTAGGGTACTGTAGGATACTAGGGTACTGTAGGATACTAGGGTACTGTATGATATTAGGGTACTGTAAGATACTAGGGTACTGTAGGATACTAGGGTACTGTAGGATATTAGGGTACTGTAGGATACTAGGGTACTGTAAGATACTAGGGTACTGTAGGATACTAGGATACTGTAGGATACTAGGGTACTGTAGGATACTAGGGTACTGTAGGATACTAGGATACTGTAAGATACTAGGGTACTGTAGGATAATAGGGTACTGTAGGATACTGTAGGATACTAGGATACTAAATACTGTAGGATACTAGAGTACTGTAGGATACTAGGATACTGTAAGATACTAGGATACTGTACGATACTAGGATACTAGGATACTGTAGGATACTGTAAGATACTGTAAGATACTGTAGGATACTAGGATACTGTAGGATACTGTAGGATACTAGGGTACTGTAAGATACTAGGGTACTGTAGGATACTAGTGTACTGTAAGATACTAGGGTACTGTAGGATACTAGGGTACTGTAGGATACTAGGATACTGTAGGATACTGTAAGATACTGTAGGATACTAGGATACTGTAGGATACTGTAAGATACTAGGATACTAGGATACTGTAGGATACTGTAAGATACTAGGATACTAGGATACTAGGATACTGTAAGATACTGTAAGATACTGTAGGATACTAGGATACTGTAGGATACTGTAAGATACTAGGATACTAGGATACTGTAAGCTACTAGGATACTGTAGGATACTGTAAGATATTGTAGGATACTAGGATACTGTAGGATACTAGGGTACTGTAGGATACTGTAGGATACTAGGGTACTGTAGGATACTAGGGTACTGTAGGATACTGTAGGATACTGTAGGATACTAGGGTACTGTAGGATACTAGGGTACTGTAGGATACTAGGATACTGTAGGATACTGTAAGATACTAGTGTACTGTAGGATACTAGGATACTGTAAGATACTAGGATACTGTAGGATACTAGGGTACTGTAGGATACTAGGATACTGTTGGATATCGTAGGATACTGTAAGATACTAGGGTACTGTAGGATACTAGGATACTGTAAGATACTAGGATACTAGGATACTGTAGGATACTGTAGGATACTGTAAGATAATGTAAGATACTAGGATACTAGGGTACTGTAGGAGACTAGTGTACTGTAAGATACTAGGGTACTGTAGGATACTAGGGTACTGTAGGATACTAGGATACTGTAGGATACTAGGATACAGTAGGATACTAGGATACTGTAGGATACTAGGGTAATGTAGGATACTAGGGTACTGTAGGATACTAGGATACTGTAGGATACTAGGGTACTGTAGGATACTGTAGGTACTGTAGGATACTAGGGTACTGTAGGATACTGTAGGATACTAGGGTACTGTAGGATACTAGGGTACTGTAGGATACTAGGATACTGTAGGATACTAGGGTACTGTAGGATACTGTAGGATACTAGGGTACTGTAGGATACTAGGATACTGTAGGATACTAGGATACTGTAAGATACTAGGATACTGTAGGATACTAGGGTACTGTAGGATACTAGGATACTGTAGGATACTAGGGTACTGTAAGATACTGTATGATACTAGGGTACTGTAGGATACTAGGGTACTGCAGAATACTGTAGGATACTAGGGTACTGTAGGATACTAGGATACTGTAGGATACTAGGGTACTGTAGGATACTAGGGTACTGTAAGATACTAGGGTACTGTAGGATACTGTAAGATACTAGGGTACTGTAGGATACTGTAGGATACTAGGGTACTGTAGGATACTAGGGTACTGTAGGATACTAGGGTACTGTAGGATACTAGGGTACTGTAGGATACTAGGATACTGTAAGATACTAGGATACTGTAGGATACTAGGGTACTGTA
Source organism: Archivesica marissinica (assembly GCA_014843695.1). NCBI lineage: Eukaryota > Metazoa > Mollusca > Bivalvia > Venerida > Vesicomyidae > Archivesica > Archivesica marissinica. The sequence continues at coordinate 34,571,678 of CM026387.1, forward strand.
GGATACTAGGGTACTGTAGGATACTAGGATACTGTAGGATACTAGGGTACTAAATACTGTAGGATACTAGGGTACTGTAGGATACTAGGGTACTGTAAGATACTAGGGTACTGTAGGATACTGTAAGATACTAGGATACTGTAGGATACTAGGGTACTGTAGGATACTGTAGGATACTGTAAGATACTAGGGTACTGTAGGATACTAGGGTACTGTAAGATACTAGGATACTGTAGGATACTGTAAGATACTAGGGTACTGTAGGATACTGTAAGATACTGTAGGATACTAGGATACTGTAAGATACTAGGGTACTGTAGGATACTAGGATACTGTAGGATACTAGGGTACTGTAGGATACTAGGGTACTGTAAGATACTAGGGTACTGTAGGATACTAGGATACTGTAAGATACTAGGGTACTGTAGGATACTAGGATACTGTAGGATATTGTAGGATACTAGGGTACTGTAGGATACTGTAGGATACTAGGGTACTGTAGGATACTAGGGTACTGTAGGATACTAGGATACTGTAAGATACTGTAGGATATTGTAGGATACTAGGTACTGTAGGATACTGTATGATACTAGGGTACTGTATGATACTAGGGTACTGTAGGATACTAGGGTACTGTA
>CM026387.1:34573315-34610895 GCA_014843695.1 Archivesica marissinica
TAGTACATTACCATCCCAATATATGTAGTACATTACCATCCCAATATATGTAGTACATTACCATCCCAATATATGTAGTACATTACCATCCCAATATATGTAGTACATTACCATCCCAATATGTGTAGTACATTACCATCCCAATATTTGTAGTACATTACAGTCCCAATATATGTAGTACATTACAATCCCAATATATGTAGTACATTACAGTCCCAATATGTGTAGTACATTACAGTCCCAATATATGTAGTACATTACCATCCCAATATATGTAGTACATTACAATCCCAATATGTGTAGTACATTACCATCCCAATATTTGTAGTACATTACAGTCCCATTATGTGTAGTACATTACCATCCCAATATATGTAGTACATTACAATCCCAATATATGTAGTACATTACAGTCCCAATATGTGTAGTACAGTACAGTCCCAATATATGTAGTACATTACCATCCCAATATATGTAGTACATTACAGTCCCAATATATGTAGTACATTACCATCCCAATATGTGTAGTACATTACCATCCCAATATGTGTAGTACATTACCATCCCAATATATGTAGTACATTACAGTCCCATTATGTGTAGTACATTACAGTCCATACCTGTGTAGTACATTACAGTCCATACCTGTGTAGTACAGTACAGTCCCAATATATGTAGTACATTACCATCCCAATATGTGTAGTACATTACCATCCCAATATATGTAGTACATTACAATCCCAATATGTGTAGTATATTACAGTCCCATATATATGTAGTACATTACAGTCCCAATATGTGTAGTACATTACCATCCCAATATGTGTAGTACATTACCATCCCAATATATGTAGTACATTACCATCCCAATATATGTAGTACATTACCATCCCAATATGTGTAGTACATTACCATCCCAATATGTGTAGTACATTACAATCCCAATATGTGTAGTACATTACAATCCCAATATGTGTAGTACATTACCATCCCAATATGTGTAGTACATTACAGTCCCAATATGTGTAGTACATTACCATCCCAATATATGTAGTACATTACAATCCCAATATATGTAGTACATTACAGTCCCAATATGTGTAGTACAGTACAGTCCCAATATATGTAGTACATTACAGTCCCAATATATGTAGTACATTACCATCCCAATATATGTAGTACATTACCATCCCAATATGTGTAGTACATTACCATCCCAATATATGTAGTACATTACAGTCCATATGTGTAGTACAGTACAGTCCCAATATATGTAGTACATTACAATCCCAATATGTGTAGTACATTACAGTCCCAATATATGTAGTACATTACCATCCCAATATATGTAGTACATTACCATCCCAATATGTGTAGTACATTACCATCCCAATATGTGTAGTACATTACAGTCCCAATATTTGTAGTACATTACATCCCAATATGTGTAGTACATTACCATCCCAATATATGTAGTACATTACCATCCCAATATGTGTAGTACATTACCATCCCAATATGTGTAGTACATTACAATCCCAATATATGTAGTACATTACAATCCCAATATATGTAGTACATTACAGTCCCAATATGTGTAGTACATTACAGTCCCAATATATGTAGTACATTACCATCCCAATATATGTAGTACATTACAATCCCAATATGTGTAGTACATTACAATCCCAATATATGTAGTACATTACCATCCCAATATATGTAGTACATTACCATCCCAATATATGTAGTACATTACCATCCCAATATATGTAGTACATTACAGTCCCAATATGTGTAGTACATTACCATCCCAATATATGTAGTACATTACAATCCCAATATATGTAGTACATTACCATCCCAATATATGTAGTACATTACAATCCCAATATGTGTAGTACATTACCATCCCAATATGTGTAGTACATTACAGTCCCAATATGTGTAGTACATTACCATCCCAATATATGTAGTACATTACAATCCCAATATATGTAGTACATTACAGTCCCAATATGTGTAGTACAGTCCCAATATATGTAGTACATTACCATCCCAATATATGTAGTACATTACAGTCCCAATATATGTAGTACATTACCATCCCAATATATGTAGTACATTACCATCCCAATATGTGTAGTACATTACCATCCCAATATATGTAGTACATTACAATCCCAATATGTGTAGTACATTACAGTCCCAATATGTGTAGTACATTACAGTCCCAATATATGTAGTACATTACCATCCCAATATATGTAGTACATTACAATCCCAATATGTGTAGTACATTACCATCCCAATATTTGTAGTACATTACAGTCCCATTATGTGTAGTACATTACCATCCCAATATATGTAGTACATTACAATCCCAATATATGTAGTACATTACAGTCCCAATATGTGTAGTACAGTACAGTCCCAATATATGTAGTACATTACCATCCCAATATATGTAGTACATTACAGTCCCAATATATGTAGTACATTACCATCCCAATATGTGTAGTACATTACCATCCCAATATGTGTAGTACATTACCATCCCAATATATGTAGTACATTACAGTCCCAATATGTGTAGTACATTACAGTCCATACATGTGTAGTACATTACAGTCCATACCTGTGTAGTACAGTACAGTCCCAATATATGTAGTACATTACAATCCCAATATGTGTAGTACATTACAGTCCCAATATATGTAGTACATTACCATCCCAATATATGTAGTACATTACCATCCCAATATATGTAGTACATTACAGTCCCAATATATGTAGTACATTACAATCCCAATATATGTAGTACATTACAGTCCCAATATGTGTAGTACATTACAGTCCCAATATATGTAGTACATTACCATCCCAATATATGTAGTACATTACAATCCCAATATGTGTAGTACATTACAGTCCCAATATGTGTAGTACATTACCATCCCAATATGTGTAGTACATTACAGTCCCAATATATGTAGTACATTACCATCCCAATATGTGTAGTACATTACAGTCCCAATATATGTAGTACATTACCATCCCAATATGTGTAGTACATTACCATCCCAATATATGTAGTACATTACAATCCCAATATGTGTAGTACATTACAGTCCCAATATGTGTAGTACATTACAGTCCCAATATATGTAGTACATTACAATCCCAATATGTGTAGTACATTACAGTCCCAATATATGTAGTACATTACAGTCCCAATATGTGTAGTACATTACAGTCCCAATATGTGTAGTACATTACAATCCCAATATATGTAGTACATTACAATCCCAATATATGTAGTACATTACCATCCCAATATATGTAGTACATTACCATCCCAATATATGTAGTACATTACAATCCCAATATGTGTAGTACATTACAATCCCAATATGTGTAGTACATTACCATCCCAATATGTGTAGTACATTACAGTCCCAATATGTGTAGTACATTACCATCCCAATATATGTAGTACATTACAATCCCAATATATGTAGTACATTACAGTCCCAATATGTGTAGTACATTACAGTCCCAATATATGTAGTACATTACAGTCCCAATATATGTAGTACATTACCATCCCAATATATGTAGTACATTACCATCCCAATATGTGTAGTACATTACCATCCCAATATATGTAGTACATTACAGTCCATATGTGTAGTACAGTACAGTCCCAATATATGTAGTACATTACAATCCCAATATGTGTAGTACATTACAGTCCCAATATATGTAGTACATTACCATCCCAATATATGTAGTACATTACAATCCCAATATATGTAGTACATTACCATCCCAATATATGTAGTACATTACAGTCCCACTATGTGTAGTACATTACCATCCCAATATGTGTAGTACATTACCATCCCAATATATGTAGTACATTACAATCCCAATATGTGTAGTACATTACCATCCCAATATGTGTAGTACATTACCATCCCAATATATGTAGTACATTACAATCCCAATATGTGTAGTACATTACAGTCCCAATATATGTAGTACATTACAGTCCCAATATGTGTAGTACATTACCATCCCAATATGTGTAGTACATTACCATCCCAATATATGTAGTACATTACCATCCCAATATATGTAGTACATTACCATCCCAATATATGTAGTACATTACCATCCCAATATATGTAGTACATTACAATCCCAATATGTGTAGTACATTACAATCCCAATATGTGTAGTACATTACCATCCCAATATGTGTAGTACATTACAGTCCCAATATGTGTAGTACATTACCATCCCAATATATGTAGTACATTACAGTCCCAATATATGTAGTACATTACAGTCCCAATATATGTAGTACATTACCATCCCAATATATGTAGTACATTACCATCCCAATATGTGTAGTACATTACCATCCCAATATATGTAGTACATTACAGTCCATATGTGTAGTACAGTACAGTCCCAATATATGTAGTACATTACAATCCCAATATGTGTAGTACATTACAGTCCCAATATATGTAGTACATTACCATCCCAATATATGTAGTACATTACCATCCCAATATGTGTAGTACATTACCATCCCAATATGTGTAGTACATTACAGTCCCAATATTTGTAGTACATTACCATCCCAATATGTGTAGTACATTACCATCCCAATATATGTAGTACATTACCATCCCAATATGTGTAGTACATTACCATCCCAATATATGTAGTACATTACAGTCCCAATATGTGTAGTACATTACAATCCCAATATGTGTAGTACATTACAGTCCCAATATATGTAGTACATTACCATCCCAATATATGTAGTACATTACAATCCCAATATATGTAGTACATTACCATCCCAATATATGTAGTACATTACAGTCCAATATGTGTAGTACATTACCATCCCAATATGTGTAGTACATTACCATCCCAATATATGTAGTACATTACAGTCCCATTATGTGTAGTACATTACAGTCCATACCTGTGTAGTACATTACAGTCCATACCTGTGTAGTACAGTACAGTCCCAATATATGTAGTACATTACAATCCCAATATGTGTAGTACATTACAGTCCCAATATATGTAGTACATTACCATCCCAATATATGTAGTACATTACAATCCCAATATATGTAGTACATTACCATCCCAATATATGTAGTACATTACAGTCCCAATATATGTAGTACATTACAATCCCAATATATGTAGTACATTACAGTCCCAATATGTGTAGTACATTACAGTCCCAATATATGTAGTACATTACCATCCCAATATATGTAGTACATTACAATCCCAATATGTGTAGTACAGTACAGTCCAAACCTGTGTAGTACATTAGTCCAAACCTGTGTAGTACATTACAGTCCATACATGTGTAGTACATTACAGTCCAAATCTGTGTAGTACATTACAGTTCCATATGCGTGGTACATTACAGTCCAAACCTGTGTAGTACATTACAGTCCAAACCTGTGTAGTACAGTACAGTCCCAATATGTGTAGTACATTACAATATCAATATGTGTAGTACATTACCATCCCAATATATGTAGTACATTACCATCCCAATATATGTAGTACATTACAATATCAATATGTGTAGTACATTACCATCCCAATATGTGTAGTACATTACCATCCCAATATGTGTAGTACATTGCCATCCCAATATGTGTAGTACATTGCCATCCCAATATGTGTAGTACATTGCCATCCCAATATATGTAGTACATTACAATCCCAATATGTGTAGTACATTACAATCCCAATATGTGTAGTACATTGTATAGCATAGCACCAAAATATATTTTACAGCATAGTACCATATATATATTGTCTTGTATTGTATAGCATAGCAACATATATATATATTGTCTTATATTGTACAGCATAGCACCATATATATATTGTCTTGTATTGTATAGCATAGCACCATATATATATATTGTCTTGTATTTTACAGCATAGCACCATATATATATATTGTCTTATATTGTACAGCATAGCACCATATATATATTGTCTTGTATTGTATAGCATAGCACCATATATATATATTGTCTTATATTGTACAGCATAGCACCATATATATATTGTCTTATATTGTACAGCATAGCACCATATATATATTGTCTTATATTGTACAGCATAGCACCAATATATATTGTCTTATATTGTACAGCATAGCACCATATATATATATTGTCTTATATTGTACAGCATAGCACCATATATATATTGTCTTATATTGTACAGCATAGCACCAATATATATTGTCTTATATTGTACAGCATAGCACCATATATATATTGTCTTATATTGTACAGCATAGCACCATATATATATTGTCTTATATTGTACAGCATAGCACCATATATATATATTGTCTTATATTGTATAGCATAGCACCAAAATATATTGTATAGCATAGCACCATATATATATATTGTCTTATATTGTACAGCATAGGACCATATATATATATTGTCTTATATTGTATAGCATAGCACCATATATATATATTGTCTTATGTTGTACAGCATAGCACCATATATATATTGTCTTATATTGTACAGCATAGCACCATATATATATTGTCTTATATTGTACAGCATAGCACCAACATATATTGTCTTATATTGTACAGCATAGGACCATATATATATTGTCTTATATTGTACAGCATAGCACCATATATATATTGTCTTATATTGTATAGCATAGCACCAAAATATATTGTCTTATATTGTACAGCATAGCACCAAAATATATTGTCTTATATTGTACAGCATAGGACCAAGATATATTGTCTTATATTGTATAGCATAGCACCATATATATATTGTCTTATATTGTACAGCATAGCACCATATATATATATTGTCTTATATTGTACAGCATAGCACCATATATATATATTGTCTTATATTGTACAGCATAGCACCATATATATATTGTCTTATATTGTACAGCATAGCACCAAAATATATTGTCTTATATTGTACAGCATAGCACCAAAATATATTGTCTTATGTTGTACAGCATAGCACCATATATTGTCTTATATTGTACAGCATAGCACCATATATATTGTCTTATATTGTATAGCATAGCACCATATATATATTGTCTAATATTGTACAGCATAGGACCATATATATATTGTCTTATATTGTACAGCATAGCACCATATATATATTGTCTTATATTGTACAGCATAGCACCATATATATATTGTCTTATATTGTACAGCATAGCACCATATATATATTGTCTTATATTGTACAGCATAGCACCAAAATATATTGTCTTATATTGTACAGCATAACACCAAAATATATTGTACAGCATAGGACCATATATATATTGTCTTATATTGTACAGCATAGCACCATATATATATATGTCTTATATTGTACAGCATAGCACCATATATATATTGTCTTATATTGTATAGCATATCACCAAGATATATTGTCTTATATTGTATAGCATAGCACCAATATATATTGTCTTATATTGTACAGCATAGCACCATATATATATATTGTCTTATATTGTACAGCATAGCACCATATATATATTGTCTTATATTGTATAGCATATCACCAAGATATATTGTCTTATATTGTATAGCATAGCACCAATATATATTGTCTTATATTGTACAGCATAGCACCATATATATATATTGTCTTATATTGTACAGCATAGCACCATATATATATTGTCTTATATTGTATAGCATATCACCAAGATATATTGTCTTATATTGTATAGCATAGCACCAATATATATTGTCTTATATTGTACAGCATAGCACCATATATATATATTGTCTTATATTGTACAGCATAGCACCATATATATATTGTCTTATATTGTATAGCATATCACCAAGATATATTGTCTTATATTGTATAGCATAGCACCAATATATATTGTCTTATATTGTACAGCATAGCACCAAAATATATTGTTGTATATATATTGTCTTATATTGTACAGCATGCACCAATATATATATTGTATGCATAGACCAATATATATTGTACAGCATAGCACCATATATATATTGTCTTATATTGTACAGCATAGCACCATATATATATTGTCTTATATTGTATAGCATAGCACCATATATATTGTCTTATATTGTACAGCATAGGACCAAGATATATTGTATAGCATAGTACCATATATATATTGTCTTATATTGTACAGCATAGGACCAAGATATATTGTATAGCATAGTACCATATATATATTGTCTTATATTGTACAGCATAGGACCAAGATATATTGTATAGCATAGTACCATATATATATTGTCTTATATTGTACAGCATAGGACCAAGATATATTGTATAGCATAGTACCATATATATATTGTCTTATATTGTACAGCATAGGACCAAGATATATTGTATAGCATAGTACCATATATATATTGTCTTATATTGTACAGCATAGGACCAAGATATATTGTATAGCATAGTACCATATATATATTGTCTTATATTGTACAGCATAGGACCAAGATATATTGTATAGCATAGTACCATATATATATTGTCTTATATTGTACAGCATAGCACCAAGATATATTGTACAGCATAGTACCATATATATATTGTCTTATATTGTACAGCATAGCACCATATATATATTGTCTTATATTGTACAGCATAGCACCAAGATATATTGTCTTATATTGTATAGCATAGCACCATATATATATATTGTCTTATATTGTACAGCATAGCACCATATATATATTGTCTTATATTGTACAGCAGACCAAGATATATTGTCTTATATTGTACAGCATAGCACCATATATATATTGTCTTATATTGTACAGCATAGCACCATATATATTGTCTTATATTGTACAGCATAGCACCATATATATATTGTCTTATATTATATGTATAGCATAGCACCATATATATATTGTCTTATATTGTACAGCATAGGACCATATATATATTGTCTTATATTGTATAGCATAGCACCATATATATATATTGTCTTATATTGTACAGCATAGCACCATATATATATTGTCTTATATGTACAGTAGCACCATATATATTATTGTAGTGATTGTCTTATATTGTACAGCATAGGACCAAGATATATTGTATAGCATAGTACCATATATATATTGTCTTATATTGTACAGCATAGGACCAAGATATATTGTATAGCATAGTACCATATATATATTGTCTTATATTGTACAGCATAGGACCAAGATATATTGTATAGCATAGTACCATATATATATTGTCTTATATTGTACAGCATAGCACCAAGATATATTGTACAGCATAGTACCATATATATATTGTCTTATATTGTACAGCATAGCACCATATATATATTGTCTTATATTGTACAGCATAGCACCAAGATATATTGTCTTATATTGTATAGCATAGCACCATATATATATATTGTCTTATATTGTACAGCATAGCACCATATATATATTGTCTTATATTGTACAGCATAGGACCAAGATATATTGTCTTATATTGTACAGCATAGCACCATATATATATTGTCTTATATTGTACAGCATAGCACCATATATATATATTGTCTTATATTGTATAGCATAGCACCATATATATATATTGTCTTATATTGTACAGCATAGCACCATATATATATTGTCTTATATTGTACAGCATAGCACCATATATATATATTGTCTTATATTGTACAGCATAGTACCATATATATATTGTCTTATATTGTATAGCATAGCACCATATATATATATTGTCTTATATTGTACAGCATAGCACCATATATATATTGTCTTATATTGTACAGCATAGCACCATATATATATTGTCTTATATTGTATAGCATAGTACCATATATATTGTCTTATATTGTACAGCATAGCACCAAGATATATTGTCTTATATTGTATAGCATAGCACCATATATATATATTGTCTTATATTGTACAGCATAGCACCATATATATATTGTCTTATATTGTACAGCATAGGACCAAGATATATTGTCTTATATTGTACAGCATAGCACCATATATATATTGTCTTATATTGTACAGCATAGCACCATATATATATTGTCTTATATTGTACAGCATAGCACCATATATATATATTGTCTTATATTGTACAGCATAGCACCATATATATATTGTCTTATATTGTATAGCATAGCACCATATATATATATTGTCTTATATTGTACAGCATAGCACCATATATATATTGTCTTATATTGTACAGCATAGCACCATATATATATTGTCTTATATTGTATAGCATAGCACCATATATATATATTGTCTTATATTGTACAGCATAGCACCATATATATATTGTCTTATATTGTACAGCATAGCACCATATATATATATTGTCTTATATTGTACAGCATAGCACCATATATATATTGTCTTATATTGTACAGCATAGCACCATATATATATATTGTCTTATATTGTACAGCATAGCACCATATATATATTTGTCTTATATTGTACAGCATAGCACCAAATATATTGTCTTATATTGTACAGCATAGCACCATATATATATTGTCTTATATTGTACAGCATAGCACCATATATATTGTCTTATATTGTACAGCATAGCACCATATATATATTGTCTTTTATTGTACAGCATAGCACAAAAAGATATTGTCTTTTATTGTACAGCATAGCACAAAGATATTGTCTTTTATTGTACAGCATAGCACAAAGATATTGTCTTTTATTGTACAGCATAGCACAAAGATATTGTCTTTTATTGTACAGCATAGCACAAAAGATATTGTCTTTTATTGTACAGCATAGCACAAAAAGATATTGTCTTTTATTGTACAGCATAGCACAAAAAGATATTGTCTTTTATTGTACAGCATAGCACAAAAAGATATTGTCTTTTATTGTACAGCATAGCACAAAAAGATATTGTCTTTTATTGTACAGCATAGCACAAAAAGATATTGTCTTTTATTGTACAGCATAGCACAAAAAGATATTGTCTTTTATTGTACAGCATAGCACACCTTACACATGAAATAAATAACACATATGTATTCTCAACTATTTTGTTTTATTTACATTTGTTGAACAAAGACAAGTTGTACAAACAATCAAACAAATAAACCATCAGTTCAAGCATATAAACTAGGGATGGAATACACAAATGCCAAATCTATTTCTAGAATACTACTGCATTACCTGGTAAATGACATATTTATATGAATAAAAACGTTTTATGTTTTGATGCTGTCATGGAAATAAAATTAAAACAAAAATCTTTAAATAATAATAATTTTCTTTTTTTATTTGCATTTTTATCCCAGTAGGCTACAGTATCCATGGTTTTACAGTATTTAAACTACACGATGCACCCATTCTTAGCCCGCCCTTTACTCCACAGTATAAGAGGCCAATAATTTATTGTATCTACATACTGCTAATAAGCAATAAGCATACTGTATTATATATACTCAATATCTATGGGAATAGCACGGTGTTGTATGGCATTGTGGAGTAAATGGTTGAGTGTCTTTCCCTCTTAACTACAATTTACACATTTATGTGGCATTTTCGTATTTCAGGTATGATAGAAAGGTTTACAAGGGATCATCCTAGGTGCAAATTGCGAAATGTCGTCGTAGGGATCCTGGCTTTGCTCCGACGTCTCCATAAAATAAAAAAATTGAAAAACTTTTTCCTTTTTACAAATTTCGTACAAAATGTTGTTTCAATAAGCTACAGCAGTCATTGTAGAGCACTCCTATTCAAATGCTGTATTTAATGGTCATAACATGATCGTGTATTATAACCCTGTTTTGCTGAAAGTTTTTTAAAAAATGAAACTATTTAAGGGCGGAATCGCACAGTTTCTCACTTCCCCCAAACATTCTGACCTAGGATGAGCCGTGCTTATATAACCACAGAACATACGACAGAAACAGACATTATTGAAATAATAACGTGAGACAGACTATCAAACAGAGAGAGATCATTATATCACAGGATTCTATATATACACACTCCAATCGCAGGTTCCATACCGTCCTCACCCTAATAATATTTACAGATGAGACTATAATCCCATAGTCTCGTGTAGCGGCGGCGCTATACACCAAGGGCGCTTCAACAATTCGACCGTCTTCTGTACTGATATAATACTATCCTCCAAAACAATAAAATGATGAATAATATTCTGGAGGTGTTGCCATGATAACTAAACATATATAAACAAACAAACAAACAAAACTTATCTTCAATAAATTCATCCTGGTTTTCACCTCATAATGTGACATTTGCTTTCGTCCAAAACTGGAATTTTGGGATGAAATTTAGGCCCGAAGCTAGATAATTTGTTTATGACATATTGTAACGTTTGGTTGGTATTTTTGTAACAATGCTGTATTTCTTGGTTTTATTTGGAACCATAGATAAATATCGGGAAATAAAGCTACTCCCAACGGACATATCCATGTAGGATAGCTGTTCGTCCGTATTAAGCGACCATTCCTGCTTAGAGACTGCTTTTAGCCCTTCCCTTTGGTGGTCTCTTAATACAAGTTTGACTGTTCAATTGTATGATAGCAACTTTATTTAGAAATTGGGAGTAAGTTTGAACAGTAATATATCTTTAATGTAGCTGATGACATGCAGTTTAGCTTAATCATATTGTATTGCAAATCAATGGTTAATGTTATGCACAGAACCATACAATACATAGTATGAAAATGGTTTGGGCCACAAGTTTTGACAACATTAGATAACGGCCCGCACCAGTAGTACTATACAACAGTTTGGTTTTACAATCGAATATAACTTCCTAATAGATTTGAATCAAAGGTAGAAACATATATGACTAATTTAGAACCTTGTTGGGTTCAGCCATTATCACCCATTTACAATATAACAAGTCCAGACTAAAATTGTATTCTGCTTAAAGTGAAATATCGTTAGGACTGTCTTCAGGAATAAGTTTTGTTTGTTTGTTTTTGGAGTCGCACCAACATCTTAGGTCATATGGAGACTCTCCAGCTATTATTGGTGGAGGAACAGCCCCGGGTAGAGCAGTATTGAAGGCTGTCCGATTAGCGCAGTGGTTAGTGCACTCGCTTCTCACCAATGCAACCCGGGTTCGATCCTCGGCCCGGGAAGTATGTGAGATGGTACGGTGGTCGCCAGATCGGACAGGTGGGTTTTCTCCACATATTGACCACATATACGCTTTCATCCGCAACAAGAGTGATTAATATAAGTTGTTAAAACTTATGAAGCAATCGTTGTAAAATAAATAAAGTTTAAACTATTGAAGGCATGGACAGGAACCTGGGTAGAACCACTGACCTATCACAAGCCAGCTTACTAGTATGAAATATTCACCACCCCCAGTGGGATTCGAACCTTCAGCAAGTGATTTTTATAGTCAGTGACCATAACCACTCGGCCAGGTATAAGTTATATAACACGAGTAAGTAATAAATTAACAATATAATGTTCATTTTCTGCATTTTAGAGTTTAAATTAGGTGTAAGAAACTAACATTTGATGAAACACAGAAAAAGAATATTATATTGTTTAAATTACAACAAAAATTACAAAACAGATTGGTCAATTACAAAACAGATTGGTCAACATTTCCATACATTACATAATCTTTTACTCTGTACACATTCCTATAGTATTGGAACTGACTATATTATTGTACAGTCACGCATTAATGATCACCTTGGGTACTTAGAGAATTGTATAATTTTGCTGGTCATCGGGTTATGATCAGTGATCATATGTGCTGCCAATCAGAATCATCAGCCAATCAGACTAGTGACATTGCAAGAAGTTGTAGTTATTTTAGTATGTACCGGTAATCATTTTAGATATACTACATCTCAATGAAACATCGCTTCAGGTGCGAATGGTCCGGAGTTTGAACCCGGCTGGAGCCGTTACGATTGTGCCCTTAGGCAAGGCATTTAAATTCCAAATTGCCTCTCCCTCGTGACGATGGATTCCATCAGGTCCCGAGAGTGATTAATATAAGTGTTAAGAACTTGTTTCGCAATCAAGCTAAAATAAATTTGTATAAACTAATGAAACATGATGAAAATTTCAGCAATTATTGATGACAGCAACAACAGCATCTGCTGAATATGTATTTAACTTGTACAAAACCATCACATTTATCAATACAAATCCTTCCCACAATAATTCTTTCTAAACTATATTATGCCAGCACTGAGCTGACTGGTCCAAACCTAATTGAACTTGATTGCTTCAATATGACAGAAACAGGGTAAATATAACATAATACAATACATGCAAATTATATATATGATTGTCCAAAGTACTAGAACATAAATTGTATGGTTTTTGAAGTTTAAAGTGGCGACAACAGCTTAGGTCATATGGCGATTCTCCAGCGTTTACCGGTGGAGGAAGACCACAGGTGCCAATCCGAGCAGTATTTAACCCTTTAAACACCACAGACCTCTAAATTGGCTTACAAAAAAGTGTAGATCCAGATGAGCCGGCTCATGACGAGCCGTCTCATCAGGATCTGCACCTTTTTCAAGTAATATAACTATGTTTAGAGAAGAAAAAAATTACCCATTTTGATAAATGAACTGATCCAAATGTAATTTTGTTATTAATTTATTGGTCTAAAAATATCATGGACCAGTCGTCAGTTACTTGGTGTTGAATGGGTTAATGCATGGACGGGCACCTAGATAGACCCACCAACCTTCCACAGGCCAGCTGGGTAGCATTCTCACATGAAAGAATTTGACACCACCAGAGGGATTCAATCCCCCGTCTAACACTAATAAAATTAACAGTCTTTCAGATGGGACATTAAACCGAGGTCTCGTGTCGGTGCTGTACACCGTGCACGTAAAAGAACCAGAGGAGACGCTGGAATAGTTCTCTGTCTGTATCATTGCACTATCCTCCAAAAATCTAAAATGACTAATCTCTTCAGGAGGTGTTGCTCATATGGGCAACCGGTAGCGACGATAAATAAACGTAAAACACATGTAGTTATTTTAGTATGTACCGGTAATCATTTTAGATATACTACATCTAAGAATTTGACACCACCATAGGGATTCGAACCTGCAGTGAGAGGGACGAGTGATTTGAAGTCAATGGCCACTCGGCCACGGATGCCCCCCTGAAAGCACATCATGAATATATAGTTGGGAGAATATACAGGTATACGAGAGTTAGTATATTTACGTAGGTGTTTCATGTTCGTCTATTTCATGTTTCTTTGTTGTACATATGTATTGTATACCTGCACCAATTTTATATATAATGCTGGTATACTGTATGTTTATACGATATAGATATATAAATTACGTTTAAAGATACTACATTAGTAGTATGTTTATACAATATTGGTATGTGTATACTAGCAAGCGCATAGTACAATTATATGGTTGCAAATAGTACCATATACATTGTAAATGTACCGCATTGATACCATATACAGTCAAACCTGTCTTAAGCAGCCAGCCAAGGGAGTCAGAGAAAGTGGCTGCTTAATAGAGGTCAAATATATAATAAAACAACACATTGGGAATCTGGAAACCGGCTGCTTAATAGAGGTGACCACTAACACAGGTTTGACTGTACATATAATGCAGGGAAAGCCTAGCTGTCAACAACCCCCGCTCCGCTTGCGGGGATGTAGTCATATTCCTCATATAATGTTAGTTCAGTAATTAATATTGGCTTTCCCAATTGAAAGGTCGTGCCTATTTCATATTATCCGTACCTAGCATGTATAATCTGTATATTTCCCCTACTCTATCACACTCTTACTTCTAGTGTCATCATCTTGATTTAGCATGATAAACATAATAAAGAAATATGCACATCTCCTTTACCATTCAGTAACTAGACATCCACCTGAACCAACACTGATTAATCACAGTATTCAAATATTACATCATCAAATTATGCAATATTTGCTGAACTGTAGTGACATGTCACTAGATGATTTATGGTAGAGCAGTTAAACATTAAGGATAATCTCAATTTAAATAATGAGGAAGTTGATGGGTACAAATTACCCAGTATTAATGTGTATATGTAAATAGAGGTATAAGTATTTGGCACATCAGTAATCAGGCGTTGGAGCCAGAACATCCTATGGTGTATGAATATTTACAGTATTCTGGCACTAACATGGCAAGGAATGATTATGAAGAAATAAATATAGCAATTTGGTTATCTGCTGTTGAAACTGTTCATCATATTTACTTTTGTACCAGCCCCCAGTTGACGAGTCTAATGAAACCATGCAGACTTTTGTACCAGCCCCGAGATGACAAGTCTGATGAAATGATGCATACTTTTGTACCAGCCCACAGATGACCAGTCTGATGAAACCATGCAGACTTTTGTACCAGCCCCCAGTTGACGAGTCTAATGAAACCATGCAGAAATTGTACCAGCCCCGAGATGACAAGTCTGATGAAATGATGCATACTTTTGTACCAGCCCCCAGATGACCAGTCTGCTGAAATGATGCATACTTTTGTACCAGCCCCCAGATGACCAGTCTGATGAAATGATGCTTACTTTTGTACCAGCCCCCAGATGACCAATCTGCTGAAATGATGCATACTTTTGTACCAGCCCCCAGATGACCAGTCTGATGAAATGATGCATACTTTTGTACCAGTCCCCAGATGACTAGCCTGCTGAAATGATGCATACTTTTGTACCAGTCCCCAGATGACAAGTCTGATGAAACGATGCATACTTTTGTACCAGCCCCCAGATGACAAGTCTGATGAAATTATGCATACTTTTGTACCAGCCCCCAGATGACAAGTCTGATGAAACGATGCATACTTTTGTACCAGCCCCCAGATGACAAGTCTGATGAAACGATGCATACTTTTGTACCAGCCCCCCCGATGAAACAACATACACTTTTTATAATCCCCTAGTTGACAAGTAGAATACATAGCTTCATGAAACCTGTTTCTGGGGCCAGCAGAGGTAAGGGAGTCACTGTATAATGGTTCTAATGAATGAATCAGAGCATTTTGATTTAACAAACAATATTTTTGGCAGACTGAAAGATCACTACTAAATAAATAGAACACTATCCCTATGTATATAAATATTACCATAACAACGTAGGCCAAGAAATAGGCTATATACATGGCTTTTGTGACATAGTCTATCTGCATTGTATCTGATTTTCCATACAACGTTTCAATCCCTGTGGCTACGAAGCATCACTCAACTCCGGGCACATATTTATCCGTCACTAGTAACAACAGTTGTTACTGTATACTACTGTGTGGCACAGTTGAGGTTATCTCCCATGTCCGTAGCGTATTTGTTGCACATCATGTTGCGCACTTTCTCCACTTCCGACCGTAATTCTTTGAGTCTTGAGAACCAGTGTTTGAGTGACTGTTCATCTGCACCGTGACCCGCAGCGCTTGCTCCATCTTCATCTAGTGATGCTGAAAACACAGTGTGCAAAATATAACACATGGAATGATACACACATGTTTGCATAATAAATGTGACATAGTTTACATAATAACTAGACTGTGACATAGTTTACATAATAACTAGACTGTGACATAGTTTACATAATGAACTAGACTGTGACATATAGTTTACATAATAACTAGACTGTGACATAGCTTACATAATAACTAGACTGTGACATAGTTTACATAATGAACTAGACTGTGACATAGTTTACATAATGAACTAGACTGTGACATATGTTTACATAATAACTAGACTGTGGCATAGCTTACATAATGAACTAGACTGTGACATAGTTTACATAATGAACTAGACTGTGACATAGTTTACATAATAACTAGACTGTGGCATAGTTTACATAATGAACTAGACTGTGATGTAGTTTACATAATAACAAGACTGTGACATAGTTTACATAATGAACTAGACTGTGACATATAGTTTACATAATAACTAGACTGTGGCATAGTTTACATAATGAACTAGACTGTGACATATAGTTTACATAATGAACTAGACTGTGACATATAGTTTACATAATGAATAAGACTGTGGCATATAGTTTACATAATGAACTAGACTGTGACATATAGTTTACATAATAACTAGACTGTGGCATAGTTTACATAATGAACTAGACTGTGACGTAGTTTACATAATGAACTAGACTGTGACATATAGTTTACATAATGAACTAGACTGTGACATATAGTTTACATAATGAACTAGACTGTGACATATAGTTTACATAATGAACTAGACTGTGACATGGTTTACATAATAACTATACTGTGGCATAGTTTACATAATGAACTAGACAGTGACATAGTTTATATAATGAACTAGACTGTAACATAGTTTACATAATGAACTAGACTGTGACGTAGTTTATATAATGAACTAGACTGTGACATAGTTTACATAATGAACTAGACTGTGACATAGTTTATATAATAAAAAGAAATGTTTACAAGAACTGCCAGTAGAAATGATATATTGTACAATACATACGCTTAGTTCCCAGTAGAAATGATATATTGTACAATACATACCCCTAGTTCCCAGTAGAAATGATATATTGTACAATACATACGCTTAGTTCCCAGTAGAAATGATATATTGTACAATACATACCCCTAGTTCCCAGTAGAAATGATATATTGTACAATACATACGCTTAGTTCCATGTAGAAATGATATATTGTACAATACATACGCTTAGTTCCCAGTAGAAATGATATATTGTACAATACATACCCCTAGTTCCCAGTAGAAATGATATATTGTACAATACATATGCTTAGTTCCCAGTAGAAATGATATATTGTACAATACATATGCTTAGTTCCCAGTAGAAATGATATATTGTACAATACATACGCTTAGTTCCCAGTAGAAATGATATATTGTACAATACATACGCTTAGTTCCCAGTAGAAATGATATATTGTACAATACATACGCTTAGTTCCCAGTAGAAATGATATATTGTACAATACATACCCCTAGTTCCCAGTAGAAGCGAGATATTTGGATCCTTGCCCTCCGCTTGCTGTACACATATCTGGACGAGCGAGTGTAGCTCAGAGAAGCACAAACTCATTTCCCGTACAAATCTTCCCTGCAACCTGCGAGTGTCGTCCTCGGACGTGTGCTCAAACTGTTTGAGTTGTCCCTTCAGTATGAGACTCTCGTCCATCAAGTCCTGGTTCCTGCTAGCAAACTAGAAGGTAATACAAAACAATAGTATAACATGCAATCTCACACATACATAGAATATAGTATGCAATCTCACACATATGTAGAATATAGTATGCAATCTCACACATATGTAGAATATAGTATGCAATCTCACACATATGTAGAATATAGTATGCAATCTCACACATATGTAGAATATAGTATGCAATCTCACACATACATAGAATATAGTATGCAATCTCACACATACATAGAATATAGTATGCAATCTCACACATACATAGAATATAGTATGCAATCTCACACATACATAGAATATAGTATGCAATCTCACACATACATAGAATATAGTATGCAATCTCACACATACATAGAATATAGTATGCAATCTCACACATACATAGAATATAGTATGCAATCTCACACATATGTAGAATATAGTATGCAATCTCACATATACATAGAATATAGTATGCAATCTCACACATATGTAGAATATAGTATGCAATCTCACACATACATAGAATATAGTATGCAATCTCACACATATGTAGAATATAGTATGCAATCTCACACATACATAGAATATAGTATGCAATCTCACACATACATAGAATATAGTATGCAATCTCACACATACATAGAATATAGTATGCAATCTCACACACAGTGAACGACAAATACTAACTTCTTTTATAGATCTCTTGAGTTTAGCGATCTGTTCTTCTCTTAGTCGTACTTCCTCTCTCAATGCAACCACAGACTCCTCTTCCTGTCCAAGCCGCTCCTCGACGTGCCGGTACTCGGCCTGATGATTGGCTTCCAGCTGGCGTAGTCTACGGTGATTCATCTCCAGCAACTAAATGTGCAGCGAGGAAGATTTAGTTTAGTGCTTGTAGATAACAATACTTTCATGGCAAGTAATCCAGTCATGAGCTGGCATAGCCACGGTGGGTAATCCAGTCATTAGCATGACATAGCCACGGTGGGTAATCCAGTCACTAACCTGACATAGCCACGGTGGGTAATCCAGTCACTAACCTGACATAGCCACGGTGGGTAATCCAGTCACTAACCTGACATAGCCACGGTGGGTAATCCAGTCACTAACCTGACATAGCCACGGTGGGTAATCCAGTCACTAACATGACATAGCAATGGCAAGTAATCCAGTCATGAGCATGACATAGCAATGGCAAGTAATCCAGTCATGAGCATGACATAGCAATGGCAAGTAATTCAGTCATTAACATGACATAGCCATGGCAAGTAATCCAGTCACTAACATGACATAGCAATGGCAAGTAATCCAGTCATTAACATGACATAGCAATGGCAAGTAATCCAGTCATGAGCATGATATAGCAATGGCAAGTAATCCAGTCATGAGCATGACATAGCAATGGCAAGTAATCCAGTCATGAGCATGACATAGCAATGGCAAGTAATCCAGTCATGAGCATGACACAGCAATGGCAAGTAATCCAGCCATGAGCATGACATAGCAATGGCAAGTAATCCAGTCATGAGCATGACATAGCAATGGCAAGTAATCCAGTCATATAGTAATGGCAAGTAATCCAGTCATGAGCATGACATAGCAATGGCAAGTAATCCAGTCATGAGCATGGCATAGCAATGGCAAGTAATCCAGTCATGAGCATGGCATAGCAATGGCAAGTAATCCAGTCATATAGCAATGGCAAGTAATCCAGTCATGAGCATGACATAGCAATGGCAAGTAATCCAGTCATGAGCATGACATAGCAATGGCAAGTAATCCAGTCATGAGCATGACATAGCAATGGCAAGTAATCCAGTCATGAGCATGACATAGCAATGGCAAGTAATCCAGTCATGAACATGACATAGCAATGGCAAGTATTCCAGTCATGAGCATGACATAGCAATGGCAAGTAATCCAGTCATGAGCATGACATAGAAATGGCAAGTAATCCAGTCATGAGCATGACATAGCAATGGCAAGTAATCCAGTCATGAGCATGACATAGCAATGGCAAGTAATCCAGTCATGAGCATGGCATAGCAATGGCAAGTAATCCAGTCATGAGCATGACATAGCAATGGCAAGTAATCCAGTCATGAGCATGACATAGCAATGGCAAGTAATTCAGTCATGAGCATGACATAGCAATGGCAAGTAATCCAGTCATGAGCATGGCATAGCAATGGCAAGTAATCCAGTCATGAGCATGACATAGCAATGGCAAGTAATCCAGTCATGAGCATGATATAGCAATGGCAAGTAATCCAGTCATGAGCATGACATAGCAATGGCAAGTAATCCAGTCATGAGCATGACATAGCAACGGCAAGTAATCCAGTCATGAGCATGACATAGCAATGGCAAGTAATCCAGTCATGAGCATGACATAGCAATGGCAAGTAATCCAGTCATGAGCATGACATAGCAATGGCAAGTAATCCAGTCATGAGCAATATACTGACTGTCACACATGAGCAATACAACCAATATACTGACTCACACATGAGCAATACAACCAATATACTGACTGTCACACATGAACAATACAACCAATATACTGACTGTCACACATGAGCAATACAACCAATATACTGACTGTCACACATGAACAATACAACCAATATACTGACTGTCACACAAGAGCAATACAACCAATACATTGACTGTCACACATGAGCAATACAACTAATATACTGACTGTCATACATGAACAATACAACCAATATACTGACTGTCACACATGAACAATACAACCAATATACTGACTGTCACACATGAACAATACAACCAATATACTGACTGTCACACATGAGCAATACAACCAATATACTGACTGTCACACATGAGCAATACAACCAATATACTGACTGTCACACATGAGCAATACAACCAATATACTGACTGTCACACATGAACAATACAACCAATATACTGACTGTCACACATGAGCAATACAACCAATATACTGACTGTCACACATGAACAATACAACCAATATACTGACTGTCACACAAGAGCAATACAACCAATACATTGACTGTCACACATGAGCAATACAACTAATATACTGACTGTCATACATGAACAATACAACCAATATACTGACTGTCACACATGAACAATACAACCAATATACTGACTGTCACACATGAACAATACAACCAATATACTGACTGACACACATGAACAATACAACCAATATACTGACTGTCACACATGAGCAATACAACCAATATACTGACTGTCACACATGGCAATACAACCAATATACAGACTGTCACACATGAACAATACAACCAATATACAGACTGTCACACACGAGCAATACAACCAATATACTGACTGTCACACATGAACAATACAACCAATATACAGACTGTCACACATGAACAATACAACCAATATACTGACTGTCACACATGAACAATACAACCAATATACTGACTGTCACACATGAACAATACAACCAATATACTGACTGTCACACATGAGCAATACAACCAATATACTGACTGTCACACATGAACAATACAACCAATATATAGACTGTCACACACGAGCAATACAACCAATATACAGACTGTCACACATGAACAATACAACCAATATACTGACTGTCACACATGAGCAATACAACCAATATACTGACTGTCACACATGAGCAATACAACTAATATACTGACTGTCACACATGAGCAATACAAACAATATACTGACTGTCACACAAGAGCAATACAACCAATACATTGACTGTCACACATGAGCAATGCAACCAATATACTGACTGTCACACATGAGCAATACAACCAATATACTGACTGTCACACATGAGCAATACAACCAATATACTGACTGTCACACATGAGCAATACAACCAATATACTGACTGTCACACATGAGCAATACAACCAATATACTGACTGTCATACATGAACAATACAACCAATATACTGACTGTCACACATGAGCAATACAACCAATATACTGACTGTCACACATGAGCAATACAACCAATATACTGACTGTCATACATGAACAATACAACCAATATACTGACTGTCACACATGCATGTGTTGATTATAAGCTCTCAATATAAGATTTATAACACAATAATGCTACGTCACAAGAAACCAAGCCTTCAGGAGTACGACTTCATTCGGAATTTCCAGTAAATAACGTTGTAAAGTTAGCAGAATGACGACAAGTGGGTTTCCAGGAGTATGTTTAGGAGTTTTTGGGAGATTTTTTATACGTTTTATTTAACATAGGGTAGTCAAGATACAGAAGATGCTCCAATTCCAGAAGTGATTCTTTACATGCCCGGTGCATAGCACCGATACACCGAGACCTTGGTTTATAGTCCCATCTGAAATACTGTTAATATTATTACGGAGGATCGAACCTGGATTCAAAGTCCAACGTGTTAATCACTGACCTGTATGTGCAGTAAGCAAGGTATATACGTTGACATGTATTTTGGTTATTGCAGTTAATTGGCACAATCAAATATCCTCAGATTGGGAAGTATTTGAAATGGTACGGTGGTCGCCAGGTGGGTTTTCTCTGGGTACTCCGGTTTCCTCCCACACTAATGAAAATATTTACGCTCTCATCCGCGACAATGGGAGTGACTAATATTAGTTGTTAAAACTTGTTTCGCAATCATTGTAAAATAAATAAATATTAAATAAAATCAAATAAATAATATCACAAGAATCTTAATCGCGATTATCTGACGTATTATCACTGGTATGGTGGGAACACTGAACACATCTGTGAATGATCAAAGGTCCAACTAGTGCACATGACAGACGTGTTAAAGTGGTCGCTATTGTTACATATGCTTAACATAATAATTAATATTCAATATTTTACTAATAGTCTTCATTGTCCATTGTAAGGTGTAAGGTACAATATTATTTGTTTGACAACGATGTTTATATAAATCTAGATAGTCTAGAGGTTCATAATATGACCCAAGTTGTGAGTGAAACATTAGACCCCTAGAACAATTAACAATCAAACCATAATATAGTCTAGAGGTTCACAATATGACCCAAGTTGTGAGTCAAACATTAGACCACTAGAACAATTAACAATCAAACCATAATATAGTCTAGAGGTTCACAATATGACCCAAGTTGTGAGTGAAACATTAGACCACTAGAACAATTAACAATCAAACCATAATATAGTCTAGAGGTTCACAATATGACCCAAGTTGTGAGTCAAACATTAGACCCCTAGAACATTATTAACAATCAAACCATAATATTCATCTGGGTCCTATAAAGAACTTTACTAGGATCAGTTACACATAGGTTTGACCAGGAGATATGAATAGAGGTCAATAACTATTGTAAACCTAAATAGCTTCCTTAATATTATCGTTGATTTGTTACCATGTTCCTCTTGAAAGAGCAAAATGCGCAAAAAGCAGCTAAATATTCACATTTTATTTCAAATGTAATTGTTCATGTTTTCATTAATCCCATTGATGTGTACACTAAACAACCCTAAAACAAAGGTAAATATAAAGAAGTATGTGTTTGTTTTAGTAAAATGAGAAATGTCATAGTCTGCTCAGGAAAATCACGTGACAGTCATGTGACAATGACATAAACACATTCTAGAGGTCAGTTCAAATATGTTGTCCCCCTTATAGCTTTTTAACATTTTTTTATTGTCTAAGATATTTACCATTATGCTAATTCAGTTTCACCTTTCTTTTTCAACTTCACCCTGTTGTCTCTATTCACCAATTGCACTGACATATGCATATCAGGCTGTCAGAGACATGGGTTTGCCATAAAAACAGCAATCACACAGTATGGTGTGCCACCCTCCACATTAAGTGACATTTCTCTCCATGGCACAACGTACCTCATTTTGAAGAGTAATGATAATTTGCTGGTGTTAACATTAAAGCAACGTAAATTAAACATTTCATTTCCATAAAATTTCATAGGTTGGCCGAAAATAGTTCCTTTTTTCGATGCCACGTTGTGAAAGCAAGCAAGTGAAAGTGTATTTTAATTGAAATATACATGTACATATATACGTTATGCTTAGTAATACTATTTCACCTGCTGTAAAAGACTGGCTAGAAGCTATTCACCGACAAAACTAAAGATGACCGAATACCGGAACACCCATGGTAATTACTGCTGAGATTTATTATACCTGCAGCTTGATAAATGTTACAGTAAAGCCGTAACTCTTTGCATGTTGGGAAAAATAAAGGCTATAAATAGCTGTAAATAATTTCAGCAGACGACAATTCATTAATATATTTTTCTTATTTGTATCTGAAAACTCTGAAATTTGTCATCCAATTTCATTACTATTGTGTTGTTACCACACAATTCTAATGAAATTCAATGACAATAAATATTTGACTGTTATTTTCACCGCTAGCGTGAAAAAGTCAGTCTCTCCAATTAGCACAGTGGTTAGCGCACTCGCTTCTAACCAATGCAACCCGGGTTCGATCCTCGGACCGGGAAGTATGTGAGATGATACAGTGGTCGCCAGATCGGACAGGTGGATTTTCTCCGGGTACTCCGGTTTCCTCCCACAAGAATGACCACATTTACGCTTTCATCCGCACCAACGAGAGTGATTAATATCAGTTGTTAAAACTTATTTAGAAATCGTTATATAAAGTTTAAAGTCACTGACATACATTATATAAAGTTATATATGATCAGAGCTTCTAACTGAAAGGAAGCTGGTAGTGAAAAAGCTATGTATTAGAGAGGTAAAGGTGTATATAATATATGCTGCAGGTTTACATATCACTTAGTCTAGGATCTATTTTAACTAATAGAACAGTAATGTATTTCCAATCCATTTTAACTTTGGAAAGATAATTCACTGTTTTAGTATTTTTGCATGATGGTGGTATGGGTTTTACAGGACATACATCATATATTACATTTTGACAGTCAGCCAGAAAGCATTATTGCTCATGTAATGTATACAGGAAGTGGAAGCATTATTGCCCATGTAATGTATACAGGAAGTGGATGCGTTATTGCCCATGTAATGTATACAGGAAGTGGAAGCATTATTGCCCATGTAATGTATACAGGAAGTGGAAGCGTTATTGCCCATGTAATGTATACAGGAAGTGGAAGCGTTATTGCCCAAATAATGTATACAGGAAGTGGAAGCGTTATTGCCCATGTAATGTATACAGGAAGTGGAAGCGTTATTGCCCATGTAATGTATACAGGAAGTGGATGCATTATTGCCCAAGTAATGTATACAGGAAGTGGAAGTGTTATTGCCCATGTAATGTATACAGGAAGTGCAAGCATTATTGCCCATGTAATGTATACAGGAAGTGGATGCGTTATTGCCCATGTAATGTTATGTTATGTTGTTATATTTCGGGTTTTGCCTGCATCAGCCCATTTTGGGTATATCGCCGGCGGGCGTTTACTTAACAAACCTTTCCTGGAGGCTCCAGCGTTAACCAGTACTTGGGTGCACCAAGTAGATGCATTTTTCATGTAATGAGACAGGCAGCGGAAGCGTGACCATGTGATGATAGGTAAGTGGATACATTAGCGACCTTAACCACTCGAACGGAGGCGGACTACCCATGTAATGTATACAGGAAGTGGATGCATTATTGCCCATGTAATGTATACAGGAAGTGGAAGCGTTATTGCCCATGTAATGTATACAGGAAGTGGAAGCGTTATTGCCCATGTAATGTATACAGGAAGTGGAAGCATTATTGCCCATGTAATGTATACAGGAAGTGGATGCATTATTGCCCATGTAATGTATACAGGAAGTGGAAGCGTTATTGCCCATGTAATGTATACAGGAAGTGGAAGCGTTATTGCCCATGTAATGTATACAGGAAGTGGAAGCGTTATTGCCCATGTAATGTATACAGGAAGTGGATGCATTATTGCCCATGTAATGTATACAGGAAGTGGAAGCGTTATTGCCCATGTAATGTATACAGGAAGTGGAAGCGTTATTGCCCATGTAATGTATACAGGAAGTGGAAGCGTTATTGCCCATGTAATGTATACAGGAAGTGGAAGCGTTATTGCCCATGTAATGTATACAGGAAGTGGAAGCGTTATTGCCCATGTAATGTATACAGGAAGTGGAAGCGTTATTGCCCATGTAATGTATACAGGAAGTGGAAGCGTTATTGCCCATGTAATGTATACAGGAAGTGGAAGCGTTATTGCCCATGTAATGTATACAGGAAGTGGATGCATTATTGCCCATGTAATGTTATGTTATATTTCGGGTTTTACGCCTGCATCAGCACCATTTTGGGCTATATCGCCGGCGGGCAGTTTACTTAACAACACCTTTCCTGGGCAGGCTCCAGCGGTTAACCAGTACTTGGGTGCACCAACCTCCGTAAGAAACTGCCAACTTTTTCATATAAATGAGACACGGCCTGAGCGGGGCTCGAACCCGTGACCATCAGTGATGATAGGTTACAGTGGTATACAAGTCAGCGACCTTAACCACTCGACCACGGAGGCAGACTACCCATGTAATGTATACAGGAAATGGATGCATTATTGCCCATGTAATGTATACAGGAAGTGCAAGCGTTATTGCCCATGTAATGTATACAGGAAGTGGAAGCGTTATTGCCCATGTAATGTATACATGAAGTGCAAGCGTTATTGCGCATGTAATGTATACAGGAAGTGCAAATGCAGTGCATACACAAAAATGATAAAATCAAGTTCCGGTATCAATATGTATCGGTTATAAGTAATAAGAAAAATATATTACGAATATTATATTATATTATAATAAATAAACAGCTACAAAAAATAGGCGGATGGCTTTTATTTCGAAGTAATATAACAACAAGAGACATAATGAAATTAAAAATTACAAGTACATTTTTAAAAGAAATTTTGATAGCATGGAGCAAAATCAACTATGACAAAGACCCCCAACACATAAACACGCAGATACTTTGGAATAACTCACATATAAAAAATAATAACGATACTATGGTATTCCCTCATTGGATTAACAAAAACATAATTTATGTCAAAGACATCTATAACATGGATACCAAAACATTTAAAACTCTAAAAGATTTAAATACGGAATATCAAATATCTAACACTGAATTCCTCAATTATTATAAATTAATAGCATCAATTCCCAAAGAATGGATAAGGAAGCTGGAGAGTGTTGGTGACTTTGATACTCCTACTGACAAGATAAATGCATATGAAATCTTAGATAAGACAAATACAAGCTATATAAATAAAAAACTTACTGAAATACAAAAAATGAAAAACTTACAAGATAAGACAAAATCACAAATAAAATGGGAACTGATTTTCCCGCAAAAACAGTTCAGTTGGAAAGATATATATACTAAGGCTTTTGAAATTTGCAAGGATAATATTCTTCAAAACTTTCAGTACAACTTCCTACATAGAAATATAGCAACTAACAAATTTTTATTCAAATGTAATTTAATTGAATCTAGCTTGTGTGATTTTTGTAGTATGGAAATAGAAAGTATAGATCACCTGTTCTGGAACTGCACAAGATCGCAATGTTTTTGGAATGAATTATTTAAATGGATGGAGGATATTGATATTGATATAAATCAAGACAAATTCGATGTATATTTTCATACTAACAATAAAACAGTATCGTACATTTTATTATTTGCAAAATATTTTATACATACCTGCAAACAGAATAAGTTGTTACCTAACATAATGATTTTTAAGCAAAAAGTAATTGCAAGAATTAAATTAGAAAAATATACAGCATTTCGAAACGATGAAATAGAAAAATTCAATAAGGATTGGAGTAATTTTATTCAATATATATAACAAGCCGAAGTAGATCTCTCTTTTTTTTTTTTTCTCTCTCTCTTGCGATATTTAGACAAGACTATTATTTTTCTATTTTTTGTGTTAATTTTTCTCTGTTTTTTCACATGCTTTGTCTAAACATAACATT
This sequence comes from Archivesica marissinica, assembly GCA_014843695.1. Lineage (NCBI taxonomy): Eukaryota > Metazoa > Mollusca > Bivalvia > Venerida > Vesicomyidae > Archivesica > Archivesica marissinica. Next base: position 34,602,605 of record CM026387.1, read on the forward strand.
CTTATATATTGAATTATGTAATGTATTGTATACATATGTAAATGTAACTGTTTTGTACAAATTTCATTACTATGTTCTTTGTAAGGTACAAGTGGGATGGCCTCGACCCGCTTGCTACCTACGACGAGGAAAATAAACGGACCTTAAACGTGGCTCCAAAAAAAAAAAAAAAAAAAAAAAAAAAAAAAAAAAAAAAAAAAAAAAGAACATCATTTTTGATTTATAAGAAATAAAACAAACATAAAAATATCTGAAGATACAATACTCAGCTGCCTTACACAGTTGCTGTACACAGCTGTCATACACAGCTGCCTTACACAATAACAGGCTATGAAAGCAGAAGGATACACATCCTTGAATAGCACAATATGAGAAAGGCTGTGTTTAGTGCTGGTGAATAAATGTGAATATAAATGAAATATTACAAGAAATTGTCTAGTAATTAATGCATTAACAAATAATCTAAGTACAATTGAATTCAGTTCAGTAGTTAATAAGTTAAACTCCAGACTAACATAACAGAGATATGGACAGACAGACACAAATGTGACCTTGATCTTAGAGTGAGTCACCTATTTTTTGAGGGTGACACATCGTCATGCCATGATTTGAAAATCAATTCATTCTAAATATGTGAGTTACATAGTAGAGGACATGAGTAGCAATTCCAGTAGTTATATAGGAATGGCAAGAGTGAGTTTGACCTCTAAGTATGGTCTTGACCTTAGAGGTAGAAACTGAGATTTTGTGTGTGGCACCATGCCATGCCATATTGCATTATTACAAGTTTAAAAAGTCTTGTTTTAGATATTTGTTACTTCAATGGGTCTGTTTATCATTACTACCTGTAGTATCTGGGAATGTAAAGACAAAAACCTCTTCCTTTACAACATGACCATCTCTCATACCTGCTCTTGTTTCTTTACCAACATGGTAATATATTGTATCATTTGTTACAACAACCTCTTCCTCTGCAACATGTCTATCTCTCATACCTGTTCTTGTTTCTTTACCAACATGGTAATATATTGTACCATTTGTTACAACAACCTCTTCCTCTACAACATGACCATCTCTCATACCTGTTCTTGTTTCTTTACCAACATGGTAATATATTGTACCATTTGTTACAACAACCTCTTCCTCTACAACATGACCATCTCTCATACCTGCTCTTGTTTCTTTACCAACATGGTAATATATTGTACCATTTGTTACAACAACCTCTTCCTCTACAACATGACCATCTCTCATACCTGCTCTTGTTTCTTTACCAACATGGTAATATATTGTACCATTTGTTACAACAACCTCTTCCTCTACAACATGACCATCTCTCATACCTGCTCTTGTTTCTTTACCAACATGGTAATATATTGTATCATTTGTTACAACAACCTCTTCCTCTGCAACATGTCTATCTCTCATACCTGTTCTTGTTTCTTTACCAACATGGCAGTATATTGTATCATTTGTTCTTATCCTTCCAACATCCTCTCTTGTAGTTTTCTCACACAGATGTATTTACATGTAACTCTCCACCTCTCCCTCTCCAAGGCAGACACGTGTTTTATTATTATTAACCGTCACCCATGCATCTTCGGGGGGGGGGGGGCTCCAGTTTTTGGAAATACTTAGAAGTATATTAGTCATTATATGTTTTGGAAGATAGTAATACAGAAGAAGCATCACTGGTTTGCTTACATGCTCGGTAGATAGCACCGATACATGGGACCTTGGCTAATAGTCCCATCCGAAACACTGTTAATATTATTATAGTCGGGCAGGGCTCGGACTTAAGTTCAACATGTAAACCATAGGACCGCTGATACACCGCACCTTGAGACATGTCTTACATTTCCCAGTCACCAATACATATAATATGAATAAGTAATTATTAGATGGAAGATATAGCGAGATACAAGTGTGTACATGATTATAGAAGCACCACTTACTTCAATGTCCTATAGATACATGCAAGACAAAGTACATCATATATCAAACAACAAGAGCACATTTCATCGACATTCATTACGTATAACATGCATACATTTAACTCTACTACAAACATTGCACAATGGACATGCTATAACAAGGCCATAATTAATAAATATCTTTAAAAGCAGCTTTAAAAACCAAATCAAACTAAGGTGTAACTTTGAAATTTGAAACCAACACTGTCTATTCTTCAATTACATAATATATATTTACCGTATACCTCTGTTTAAACGACATCGTGGACGATGCATTTTGCTACAAATTATATGCCTTGAATTCTTTTTAACACCCATTCTTTCTTCATACGTTTGGAAATAGTCCCTACAATCCACTGGTATTGTGTATCCAGGTAGTATGTATACATGCATTTAGTGCGAGTACATGTACAGCTTAGCAGAGAGCCAAGTTTAAACTTTGCATTCACTTATACATGTGTGTGTTTTACGTTTATTTAGCGTCGCTACCGGTTGCCCATATGAGCGACGCCTCCTGAAGAGATTAGTAATTTTAGATTTTTGGAGGATAGTGCAATGATACAGACAGAGACCCATTCCAGAGTCTCCTCTGGATCGAACCTGTGATCCCTGGAGTACCAGTCCAGCATGTTACCACTGGACTACAGATCCGCCTGTTCACTTATATATATGGAAAGTTTCACTTATATATATGGTTCAGGAGGCCAGGCACGCTCCGATGGAAGTAGTTGTCAGAATGGTTGAGGGGACCACATACACTGGTTCAGGAGGCCAGGCATGCTCCCGTGGAAGTAGTTGTCAGAATGGTTGAGGGGACCACATACACTGGTTCAGGAGGCCAGGCATGCTCCCATGGAAGTATTTGTCAGAATGGTTGAGGGGACCACATACACTGGTTCAGGAGGCCAGGCATGCTCCCATGGAAGTAGTTGTCAGAATGGTTGAGGGGACCACATACACTGGTTCAGGAGGCCAGGCATGCTCCCATGGAAGTAGTTGTCAGAATGGTTGAGGGGACCACATACACTGGTTCAGGAGGCCAGGCACGCTCCCATGGATGTATCTGTCAGAATGGTTGAGTGGACCACATACACTGGTTCAGGAGGCCAGGCATGTGCTCCCATGGATGTATCTGTCAGAATGGTTGAGGGGACCACATACACTGGTTCAGGAGGCCAGGCATGCTCCCATGGATGTAGTTGTCAGAATGGTTGAGGGGACCACATACACTGGTTCAGGAAGCCAGGCACGCTCCCATAGAAGTAGTTGTTAGAATGGTTGAAGGGACCACATACACTGGTTCAGGAGGCCAGGCACGTTCCCATGGAAGTAGTTGTCAGAATGGTTGAGGGGACCACATACACTGGTTCAGGAGGCCAGGCATGCTCCCATGGAAGTAGTTGTCAGAATGGTTGAGGGGACCACATACACTGGTCCAGGAGGCCAGGCACGCTCCCATGGAAGTAGTTGTCAGAATGGGATATAGACATGAACCACTGTGTGATTCTAGTAGTAGTATGGTCTATGATTGGGATGTGGATGTTTGTTCGGCAATTTACGCCTGCATCAGCACCATTTTGGGCTATATCGCCTGCGGGCAGCTTACCTAACAACACCTTTCCTGGGCAGGCTCCAGTGGTTAACCTGTACTTGGTGCACTAACCTCCGTAAGAAGCTACCAACTTTTTCATATAAATGAGACATGGCCTGTGCGGGGCTGTATACAAGTCGGCGACCGTAACCACTTGACCATGGTCCTTGGAGGTGGAGTGTTTGTGGTGAGGTGAGCATTATTTTGATTTGCTTCAAAAAAGGGTTGGGGTGGGCGGTTTTTAGGTGTGTAGCGCTTAAACAGGGGTATACGGTATATTAATTATAAGTAGTAACAAAAATACACTCTAACGTGATTAAAACTTCATTCTATGACTGGTATAATATCATCTACTCGGTAAAAGCGACATATTATTATACAACTTACTTTCTTGGCCTTTTGTAGATCAAGAGTGACCTTGTCTTTTACTTCGCGGGTTTCTGCAAGCTCTTCCTGAGCAAGTGCCAGAGCTTTCCCCTCACCCTCGCTCCGCATTTGTTTTATCTCCGATGTCAACTCCCTTATCTTATTTGCAAACAGCTGCTGTTTTCCTGTCATAGAACAATATAGAGATACATTGAATACTGTCGATAGCAAAATGGAAATTCTATTGCTGTTTTCCTGTCATAGAACAATATAGATACATTGAATACTGTCGATAGGAAAGTGGAAATTCTATTGCTGTTTTCCTGTCATAGAACAATATAGATACATTGAATACTGTCGATAGGAAAGTGGAAATTCTATTGCTGTTTTCCTGTCATAGAACAATATAGATACATTGAATACTGTCGATAGGAAAGTGGTATTTCTATTGCTGTTTTCCTGTCATAGAACAATATAGATACATTGAATACTGTCGATAGGAAAGTGGTATTTCTATTGCTGTTTTCCTGTCATAGAACAATATAGATACATTGAATACTGTCGATAGGAAAGTGGAAATTCTATTGCTGTTTTCCTGAACAATATCATACCATATTTTATGAAACAAGTTTTGGAATTTTGCTATTAAACGATCCTTTGATATGAATTTGAATATTTACTAATCAAAATCATGCTCTCTGTTTTCCATATATCAGGAATAAATCGCAATTACTGAATTAGATGCAGGAAAACGATTGACATATTATCACGAAACTACAAACATCTGTTATCTGTCGAATTTGACACACTGAGATGCTACAGGAAGCAAACAAACTAGCATCAGTGCGCATGCTTTATTTTCACAGGGATTAGTTATTCTACGTTTTTTCAGGTTTGATATGGGCTTGTGACGGTATCAAACAATCAAACGTATTTGAAGACACCTATTGAAGACTCATGAAAGTTACCAGATTGACAACACCGGTCCCTTGGACTCCATCCACATTGATGGTCCCATCTGTATTTCATATACCCATAAACATGAAAATCATAGCTTCAATCCTTAAATGAACATTAGATTTGATTCTCTCCATAAACATTTATTCATTACCTTCCAATTCTTGTATAGTGCAGTCTCGCTCGGACAACTGTTGAGTCGTGTCTGTTAGTCGTTCCTCCAGATCTATTAGCTGACCTTTCTTTATTTCATTGCCTTCATTACATGAGGCAAGGTGGAATTAGTGAAGGAATAAATAATCACCAGTTTACACAGCTTATTCTAGAGGGCGACTGGGGCATATAGTCGCCCTAGAGAACCTGACTTTGCCCCCCCCTGGGGACCCCACTTCTCACTACTCTCTTTTTTTTATTTTACAATTTACATTCAAAATATTGTCCTGTAAGATACACTGACCCATTATAAAGCACTCCTATTCAAATTGTGACTTTTAACCCTATTTTGTTATTGTAAATAAGACAATTTAAGGGTGCAATCGCGCGCTGTCTCACTCCTCACAATAAGGATTACCTACAATGAGCGCTGGTTTACCAATGTGTATGGATTTCACCAAAATATAATTAATATCAACTAACTTTGTCATCTGTCTGAACAAGTAAATAATTATTTAAATGCGAGTTCCTGTAAAAATAAATGTTATTTCGACAATGGGTTTCGGAGATGAAGCGAAGATACACTAAAAGGGCCGTAACTTTAAAAAAATCAACCGAGCGTAACAAATCGATGATGTGTATATTAAAACATTATATTGATGTCTGTGTGAATGTTTCATAGAAATGTGACTAATAGTTTTGGAGTTGAAGAAGATAGAGCCGGGACGACAAGTTAGATGGTCTCAATGAGGAACTTTGGTCAGTTACTGCCCCTGAATACTCCTAACTCATACACAACATAACGTTAGAAAACAATAGTAAAAACAAAGGACCAATACACATTTCGGGACCAATCAGACTTTATTTGTCAAGGGAGGTAATAGAAAAACAAGAAAATTGCAAGTATCATTGAAGTTTGGCTAGGGGTTTATCACAAGTAGTAAGGACAAACTACGTTCTTTAAACGGTCATCACTATGTGAAAAATAAACTGAGCAGAACACAAAGAGATGATATGATATGCACAACTGGGCTTGGTTGATCATTCCTGTGAAGTTTCGTGACAATCTAACCAGGGATTTAGAAAAGCTTGCCCCAGGTATATGGTCAAATATCAACAAAGTGTAAAGCATAGATGATACACACAACTAAGCATGTACTGAACATTCTTGTGATGTTTCATGGAAGCTTGAACGAAGGCTTTGATCGATGGACGGACAGACAGAAAGTACAATATCAATAAGTTAGGGGAGACATAATTAAATGCCCCTTCCATGTGATAATGGTCTGCCTCATTCTGTGTATCGTGCATGATCATTCGTGAAAGTTTCAACAGAATCTGGTCAATAAATCTACCACAACGAAGCATACAATGAAAGGATATATCTTCGGCATTCTTAGCGAATTCCTCGAGAGTAGGTAGATCAGCGAGGTATCGCTCCATACCTTCAAGTTTCTCCTTCAAACCCTCGTAGTTATCCGACAACTGAGAGTGTTTCCTCTTCCAACTTCCTATGTCCTCATCCTTCTCTATCAACTGATACAATATAGTACATATAATACTAGATATCTTACCAACTGATACAATATAGTACATATAATACTAGATATCTTACATACTTATACAATATAGTACATATAATACTAGATATCTTACCAACTGATACAATATAGTACATATAATACTAGATATCTTACCAACTGATACAATATAGTACATATAATACTAGATATCTTACCAACTGATACAATATAGTACATATAATACTAGATATCTTACCAACTGATACAATATAGTACATATAATACTAGATATCTTACATACTGATACAATATAGTACATATAATACTAGATATCTTACATACTGATACAATATAGTACATATAATACTAGATATCTTACCAACTGATACAATATAGTTATATAATACTAGATATCTTATCATATGATACAATATAGTATAATAATACTAGATATCTTACATACTGATACAATATAGTATATAATACTAGATATCTTACCAACTGATACAATATAGTACATATAATACTAGATATCTTACAAACTGATACAATATATTACATTAATACTAGATATCTTACCAACTGATACAAGATAGTTACATAAATACTAGATATCTCACAACTGATACAATATAGTACATATAATACTAGATATCTTACCAACTGATACAATATAGTACATATAATACTAGATATCTTACATACTGATACAATATAGTACATATAATACTAGATATCTTATCAACTGATACAATATAGTACATATAATACTAGATATCTTATCAACTGATACAATATAGTACATATAATACTAGATATCTTACATACTGATAAAATATAGTACATATAATACTAGATATCTTACCAACTGATACAATATAGTACATATAATACTAGATATCTTACATACTGATACAATATAGTACATATAATACTAGATATCTTACATACTGATACAATATAGTACATATAATACTAGATATCTTACCAACTGATACAATATAGTACATATAATACTAGATATCTTATCAACTGATACAATATAGTACATATAATACTAGAATCTTACAACTGATACAATATAGTAATATAATACTAGATATCTACCAACTGATACAATATAGTATATATAATACTAGATATCTTATCAACTGATACAATATAGTATATAATACTAGATATCACATACTGATACAATAGAGTCAGATAATACTAGATATCTACAACTGATACAATATAGTACATTAATACTAGATATCTTACAACTGATACAATATAGGATATATAATACTAGATATCTTACCAACTGATACAATATAGACATATAATACTAGATATCTTACCAACTGATACAATATAGTAATATAATACTAGATATCTACATACTGATACAATATAGTACATATAATACTAGATATCTTACAACTGATACAATATAGTACATATAATACTAGATATCTTACATACTGATACAATATAGTACATATAATACTAGATATCTTACCAACTGATACAATATAGTACATATAATACTAGATATCTTACATACTGATACAATATAGTACATATAATACTAGATATCTTACATACTGATACAATATAGTACATATAATACTAGATATCTTACATACTGATACAATATAGTACATATAATACTAGATATCTTATCAACTGATACAATATAGTACATATAATACTAGATATCTTACATACTGATACAATATAGTA
>CM026387.1:34614395-34636074 GCA_014843695.1 Archivesica marissinica
TCTGATAGATAGATAGATAGATAGATAGATAGATAGATAGATAGATAGATAGATAGATAGATAGATAGATAGATAGATAGATAGATAGATAGATAGATAGATAGATAGATAGATAGATAGATAGATAGATAGATAGATAGATAGATAGATAGATAGATAGATAGATAGATAGATAGATAGATAGATAGATAGATAGATAGATAGATAGATAGATAGATAGATAGATAGATAGATAGATAGATAGATAGATAGATAGATAGATAGATAGATAGATAGATAGACGCACACTATATATTAATGTCCGTAATTGATACATTGATGAGTTAGAATTTGAATTGTTAGATATCATCGTTCGTTCATTGTATAAAGACACACATGTGTCACAGTCAATGAAACCATTACCCCTCACTCACCGATTTCGTAGCTCATTATTTAATATTTTGTTTCGACGAACTATTTGGGACAGCGTCGTATGGCGTCCGTGGTCCAATGGTAGAGCGTCGGATTTGGAATCGAACGGTCCTGGTTCGATACTCAGTCAGGCCACGTATGTAGTGTCATTGAGCAAGACACCTCACACACATTGCTTAGTACTGGTTAACCGCTATGCTCGGCCTAGCATGCCCAAGAAAACATGTATAGGTCCCCGCAAGGGGTTTGACATTAATGGAACATTAGCAGTGTGTGCGAGTTTCCAGGTGTTTGTGCCAGCAACATTAATGAGACATGCTAAATGGTAGGTACGCACATTAATTTCATTGCTGTTATGATGTGTTACGCGTTATTGTAGCTAAGAAGAAGTAATGAAAAAAATACTAACCTAGTCAAAAATAAGATTATATAAGTTTCAACAATGTTAAGAAGGAATGATTTCTGTACTGGCAAAGCGTGTGTAATATTTGATTTTGTAACGAATACAATGAGAAACATCTCTAATTTTCTATTGCCTCCCTTGGTAGATAAAGTCTGATATCCCAAAATCTAAATAGGTCCTATTAGTTGGAATCTTTTGATTTTAATGTTGTTCCATAACCAGATGTTACGATATGATGAATGCGATTTTGTCAAAATCGTGTTAATTAACTGACAACAGTGTTGTACAAGTAAGTACCCATTGCATATATTGTAGGAGATCTGTCGAGATATAGTAATGTAATAATAATAAGAAACGATAGTGGAATACAATTTCCAGCATGTTGTGCAAAGGAAACAACGTTAATTTTTTTAAATAGAAAGAAAGACTTGGACCTATCTACTTTTAGGAAATATTCAGAGGCAGTAACTCAACGATATCTCTCATTGGCACGGTATGGTAACCTACATTTTAGAAAGTTTCTGTTTCAATTGGAACATATCTTTAATATTTAGTAATATATAATTATATAAAATTGTTCATTAGTCAAATCTGGCGCGGGTTGTATTCTGATGTTCCCAAACCATTTGTTTTATTAATGTGCAGACTGTAGTAGTATGCATTGTAGGCTATAGCTACAGACGGATATGTAGTCCAGTGGAAACACGCTGGACTGGTAATCCAGGGATCGCAGGTTCGATCCCCCGTCTGACCATAATAAAATTAACAGTCTTTCAGATGGGACGTTAAACCTAGGTCTCGTGTCGGTGCTTTACACTGTGCACGTAAAAGATCCGGGTGGCACGATTTACCCAATTCCACCCAATTCCACCCAAATCTACATGTGTTTGGGCTTTATACAGGTAAATAAAGTTATATATCCCATACTTACAGGACTAAAAACTTCATTGTGTCATTTTAAGTCGTGTTTTGTACAAATAATGCACTAAATCGATCGTTTTACATTCGGTCAAGGGAGGCTACTGCTATGCAACATTGCACGATTTACCCAATTCCACCCAATTCTACCCAAATCTTCATGTGTTTGGGCTTTATACAGGTAAATAAAGTTATATATCCCATACTTACAGGACTAAAAACTTCATTGTGTCATTTTAAGTTGTGTTTTGTACAAATAATGCACTAAATCGATCGTTTTACATTCGGTCAAGGGAGGCTACTGCTATGCAACATAGCACGATTTACCCAATTCCACCCAATTCTACCCAATTCCACCCAAATCTTCATGTGTTTGGGCTTTATACAGGTAAATAAAGTTATATATCCCATACTTACAGGACTAAAAACTTCATTGTGTCATTTTAAGTCGTGTTTTGTACAAATAATGCACTAAATCGATCGTTTTACATTCGGTCAAGGGAGGCTACTGCTGATGTATTCATCTGTTCAAGATACCTTGAGATCCAGGACTGTGGTAGTAGAAGACAGTAAAAGGCATCCAAGACGTAGACAAGAGATGGTTACTGAACAAATATGATATAATAAAGTCATCTAAAGTATTAAACATGTGTTTGTCTTATATCTTGTATCTTCAACCATTCTGACAACTACTTCCATCGGAGCGTGCCTGGCCTCCTGAACCAGTGTATGTGGTCCCTTCAACTATTCTGACAACTACTTCCATCGGAGCGTGCCTGGCCTCCTGAACCATATATATAAGTGAACAGGCAGATCTGTAGTCCAGTGGTAACATGCTGGTCTGGTACTCCAGGGATCACAGGTTCGATCCAGAGGAGACTCTGGAATGGGTCTCTGTCTGTATCATTGCACTATCCTCCAAAAATCTAAAATGACTAATCTCTTCAGTAGGCGTCGCTCATATGGGCAACCGGTAGCGACGATAAATAAACGTAAATCACACACACATAACGACGCATGTTCCCAGGTTAGTCACTGCCAAATCAACGAAGTTTTGACTAACACTTGTATTGAACGGGTTCTACTTATTACCGAAAACTACTATTTTACCGAAAACTACCGAAAACTGGTTTAAATTACCGAAAACTACCTTATATGGCCACAATTTTGATATAAGCATTGTTTTAGATAAACCAAAAAACACCCTATACAATCGTAATAAAAGTAAAGTGAGGGGCCTCCGTTTTTGGCCGAGTGGTTAAGGTCTTTGACTTCAAATCACTTGCCACTCACCGCTGTAGGTTTGAATCCCTCGAAGTTTTGCATGCGAGGAAGCTATCCAGAAACAACATTACATCCCTGTTATTTTCAAATTAATGAAAATATTTTTCAATATTTGCATGAAAATATCAGGGATATAATGTATGATTATATAACATTACAATGAACTGAATGTTGTGTATCAGAGCTTGTAATATCTACTGTGCTAATACAACAGTTAATAACTCTCTCATTACTGAATATTATTTATTTATTTTTTAGGTATAAGTCACGAACACTATAATGTACGTAATTAACATAAAAAAACAAAGAATATATGAAAACTGTGGCCATATATGCCTTTTATATGGCAGTTTTCGGTAATTTAAAGAAAGCTAGGACACCCGTGATAATTACCTAACCGTGATATTTACAAAACAGTTAATAACTCTCTCATTACTGAATATTTTTTATTTATTTCTTGGGTATAAGTCACAAACTCTATAATGTATTTAATTAACACTATAAAACAATGCTTATATAAAAACTGTGGCCATATAAGGTAGTTTTCGGTAATTTAAACCAGTTTTCGGTAAAAAAAGTAGTTTTCGGTAGTTTTCGGTAATAAGTAGTACCACCGGTATTGAACAGTTGTCCTCCCGGAAGTAAACTAAGAGCGCCACCACAAAAACAATATCTTGTTTGGTCTTGTATAAACATAGATTTGGAAGAGTTTATGGAAATATGGATACATTTCCACTTTGTATTGAAATGTAGGAAACTATATAGTAATTTGTTTCAAGGCTGTGTGCTCATCTGCTCCATATTTTCTTTGAATAAGTTAAAACAAGGTAATTGCTAAGTTCGGATACTATCAAAAATTCGGACACATTGTCATGATTGTGAAGGAGAGACTCCCTCCCCCGGGCTCTTACACCTGAAGCGAATGCTACCATTGCACTAGCCTCAGTATCATGGCTTGCACATTCAATATGAATATGGCAAAGCCCGATATGTACTGGTCCACTTGTCCCCATCCTTCAAATTCAAACAAATGTACGAATCCTCTGAAAATCTAACAAATTTCAACCTTGAACAATTGGTCAAGACTCCCACCACAGATAAAATATTTTAAACCTATTCCTAACCAGCACCCGAGCAGTTGTCCACAATATTCAAACCTTTCCCAGCCTTGTGTATTCAGACCATGATATTGTTTTTCATGAACTTAAGCAGGGGCCACTATCCAGTCAAAGAGGATGATCATATCATACTGTATGGTCGATTCATCAAGCTTCAAGAAGGATCTGGGATGCTTTTCTGAAATATTTTACCAATTAGATGACACTGACACAAATACCTCTTGGAACATTTTCAAGGCCACAACTTATTTTTCATTACTTTCTTAAATTATGCTTTTAACTAATCATACTTTTAACTTTTTTGCGGTTTTTGATGCACAACATGTCTACATCCCTGCGAGGAGTTCGACATTAAAGGAAGATAGATAGGCCAAAATAGATAGCTTATCCAAAATTTACGTTCCATCTAGGTTTTAAAGCAAGTCTCGTTTAGACCTCCCATCAACAACAAATCAAAACATGGTCAGCAAATTCAAATCATTAAAATCCATCATACAAAAGAAGAAATTCTAATTGGTCAGACTCGGTTATCTTTAATGACATCAGTAATGCAGGTCAAAAGAATAAGTTCTACTCCTTCATCAAGCGCAACAAAACTGAAAACTCTGGAATAGCCCCACACAGGATGAAAGCGTATATGTGGTCATTCGTGTGGGAGGAAACCGGAGAAAACCCACCTGTCCGATCTGGCGACCACCGTACCATCTCTCAACTTCCCGGTCCGAGGATCGAACCCGAGTTGCATTGGTGAGAACAGCCATTTACAGCGCCATTTCTCTAACATGCATACATCCAATCTCTTAGAACACATTATGGTTTCCAATATTATGTCATACTTAGAAGTTCACCATATTCTTAGCCCACAGCAGCATGAGTTCAGGTCGAAACACAGCTGTGATACCCAACTCATTGGTTTCACACAAGAGATAGCTGACAATCTCGAGCTCGGTGACCAGGCAGATGTCATCATAATGTATTTCAGTAAAGCATTCGACAATGTAGATCACCACAAGCTCATCCATGAACTCAACACTTTGGTCTAAATTATAAAGCCACATCATGGATACACTCTTCTCTCAAAAACAGGTCACAACAATCTCTTGTCGAAAGTAAATGCTCTGACAGTTTACCAGTTCTCTCCAGTGTCCCCCAAAGGTCTGTTCTGGGGCCTGTCTCTTTCTATATCAAAAGTCAGGCACGCTGTATACCTCATCATCAAATCCCAGTCCTCAGCAGAATCTCTATAACATGACCTACACCTCTTAGAATCTTGGGGAAAGGAAGGGTCAATCCTGATAAATACGAAATATTCAAGAATCCATAGGAAAACCCCATCATTTACACGTAACATGTTACATAGCACACAATTACGGTCAACTGAACACTCCAAATATCTCGAAGTCACTATTAGTAAGAACATCAATGGGCCCAACACATCAATAATATTACCTCAAACGCTAACAACACCCTCTGCTTCATCAAAAGGAATGTCAAAACTAATAACAAACAGGTCAATGAAAACGCATATACTACTTAAGTCCGCCTACTTTTGTTAGCTCATAGAACGCTCAGCCGGTATCTTCATGTCTGATGTCCTGTAAAGCAAACATATGTACTTCCGGGAAATAAATTTTTGTTAAGATCAATGTCGACACTCTTTTCTCAACACGCGTTACCATAAAGTTTGCTACATGAGTGGGCCACCTTTCCATTGGGCTCGCTCGCTATCATTATGACGAAAGCTCCACCCATCCCCAAAATGAAATCCGAAGTTGAAGTAACCAGGGCTCGACAGATCCAATTGGCCGATGTCCAGTTGCTGTCAACCAGAATTTATTCTTGGTCAAGTCAAAATTCCTTGGGTGTGATAATCAAACAAACTAATCAACTGTTTCATGTCAAGCCAATTATCAATCATACACCCCGCCATTACTACACTTACTATTACTGACAGGCATCGCACGGTCTGCACGTCTCGGAATTTAGTCCCATTTTCAGAAAAGTAGAGACAGAATGTCGAACAATGAAAATTGTCCCCGCAATGAAATCAATTATCATGTGCTGTTTTAATCAAGGCAGAACAAATCCTATCGCCTGTCAATCATCAATTGAAACTTAGTCCCAGGCGGGTGTCATTTTCAGAAAATCAAGCTAGTTGCAGAATCAGTTCTGCCATCGTTTATTACCGCTGACTGGTTGTATGACTTTTTCATATAAAGAGACATTGTCTGAGCTGGGCTTGAACCCGTGACCATCAGTGATGATAGGCTACAGTGTTATTCAAGTCAGCGACATTAACCACTGAACCATGGAGGCGGACCGGCAACTAGCTTTAAACATTAAATGTTTTATTTCAGAATGTAGAAAGTTAGTGGAAATTGTCCTAGCTGTTGACGACAGTGCTACTGGGATAATGTCATGGAGGGGATCCACTGGCCACCTTGATGCAAATGTTCCGGGTGAGTAGCCTTTAGCCCTTCCTACTATGGCCCAACGATAACATGTTATTTACAAGCATTACTATAAATAGGTTTGGAATAAGCCAAATCAATGAGGTCTGCACGAGACACATGTCCTGTTCCCAGACTATGAGGTATGCACGAGACACATCTCCTTTTCCCAGCCTATGAAGTCTGCACGAGACACATCTCTTGTTCCCAGGCTATGAGGTCTGCACGAGACACTATGAGGTCTGCACGAGACACATGTCCTGTTCCCAGACTATGAGGTCTGCACGAGACACATGTCCTGTTCCCAGGCTATGAGGTCTGCACGAGACACATCTCCTGTTCCCAGGATATGAGGTCTGCACGAGACACATGTCCTGTTCCCAGGCTATGAGGTCTGCACGAGACACTATGAGGTCTGCATGAGACACATGTCCTGTTCCCAGGCTATGAGGTCTGCACGAGACACTATGAGGTCTGCATGAGACATGGGGTCTGCACGAGACAAATCTCCTGTTCCCAGGATATGAGGTCTGCACGAGACACTATGAGGTCTGCACGAGACACATCTCCTGTTCCCAGGCTAGAGGTCTGCACGAGACACATGAGGTCTGCACGAGACACTATGAGGTCTGCACGAGCAGGGTTGGCTTTCTTCCGGGAAGAAAGGTATTTCTTCCCTTCCGTGGGAAGAAACATGGGAAAAAAGGGAAGAAACACCTTTCTTCCCGGAAGAAATGGGAGAAACTAGGAAGAAACTGGGAATAAAGTGTGATATTTTTATTGCATCACTGTCAGCAACTATAAGAGAATAATATTTACATATATACATTAGCACAATGTTCTCACAATTAGCAGTCTTCACATCAGGTAGATAAGCACACTGTTCATGTAAAAAAACAGCAGTTAATAATCAATCTCAAGATCACCTCTCAGGAGCCGGAAACAGAACACTAACTTTCCTGCAGTTTGATTTCCTAGTCTGTTCCTAATTTTACTGTGGATCTGTCCAAAGTTGGAAAATATACGCTCTACTGACGCTGAGGAAGCTGGTGCCTGTAGAAGACATACCACAAAGTCTACAAAGTCAGAATTTACACCACTGGATTTAGCTGCTTTCCACCAGGTAACTGGATCCATCCGAAGTGCTGCCTCATTGAAAAATGCAGCAGGGTATGGTGTGGATTTGGCTTGAAAGGCAATCAGCTCAGTGATGAAGGCAGGACTCTTGGACATAATAAAGTCATTAACAATCTCCAATTGCCAAGCAGATAGTTTAACACCCTGATATGCTGGATGTAGTTTGTAAGCTGTAAAGTGTTCTGGTATGATTGCTTGCTTAAACCGCTTTGTGACAAGGGTCTTGTGCGCTGGTGACTGAAGATTGGGATTATCCAGAAGAGACAGCCATGTATGGCACGCTGATGCCAGAGAGGAGTAGTCTGCCTGGCAAGCATCAATAGCAGTTGCTACAGGGCGAAGCAGCTCTGCCATGTCCTTGGAATTCCTATAGATATTGATATCCTGTATCTTTTTGGCAATGGTTTGGTCAATCTCATCCTCATGGTCCTGAACAATCTTCATGTAGCTGGTTCTGTTGGCAATATAGCTGTCCAAACAGGTGAGTTGAGACTTCCATCGTGTTTCTCCAGGGAGCTGTGGTTTCTTACTTTCGGCACACTCAGACAGCCAAGCACATGGCTTATGGTGGTTGCGAAAATACTTCTGTACTTGCACAACATGCTTCATCACTGACTGTGAAGTTAGATCCAGCCCAAGTAAATTGAGCCAGTGGGCAGAGCAGCCATACACAGTGAGGTCTGGGTCATCTTCTTGTAAGGCAGCACGCATTTTTTCCATGTTCTTAGCATTGTCAGTACATACTCCAGATACAGTGCAGTTGTAGTTTTCCCTTGCCTTTTTGATGGACTCCTGACACAACATCTTGCAATTGTCCCCTGTTTTTGACATAGATCCAGTAGGGTGGCTATCTAAAAGATAGGATTTGTTCTCAACCTGGAGGCAACTTGCAATTATAGGTTCGTTGTGGCAATTACTCCAGCCGTCTTGTACAAGAGTTGCAGTTTTTCCGCCAATGACATGCTTCATATCCTCCTGGAGTTGATCATACACAGTGTCTAGGAGTTTTCCGGCTATCTGCTTCCTGTTAGGTGGCTGATATCCTGCTCGTAGTGTACTCATCATCTTTTTGTACTGTGGATGGTCAGCGGCATTGAATGGTATATTGCATGCGTAGAAGAATTTGGCAATCTCCAAGTCAATGGCATTTTTCTGGTTTAGAGATGTCTTCACAACACAACTATCCATGTCTGGTTGGATTGAGATAGCTTGTCGTTTGGTTGGTGGAGGAGATGGAGATCTCCGTCTTTTTACTGACATAGGCTGCTCAGGGATCTCTTTTTCTGCTGGTAAGTGGTATGCTGCACTGCATTTCGCATAATTAAGTTTTAGACGGCAAGCTTTAGGAAGCTGCTGGTTCTCACAAAATTTGCACCTAGCATACTCTTTTCCAGCCACTGTCACAGAAACAAAGTGTTCCCAAATAGTGTCACGAGGTCTGCCACCCCTATACATTATGATTTAAATAGAACTGATGAGAAAAATAAATGTCAACTTGGTGATAATGGTTCCCAGTTTAACGCAAAGGCACCGTCAGTTTCTGAATTTAAAATTGATGATGATGATTGAGCTTATTTACCCTCGCCACCGGCGAACCATATGGGCGAGCGCACTAAGAAGTTTAGTTATTACTCATAGATTATAGACTACGGTGATTAAGTTGTGTGTGTTAATAATACGATTTGAATGCTCAGCCCGGCCATAGATTAGGCTACAAGCACCAAATTATATAGAGTCGGTACAGGAGTCACGCTGTACTAACACGCATCTTAATTATATAATGTGTGAATTAGATGAGTAATGTTATTTGATAACTCAGCCCCACCATAACTTAGGCTACGAGCATCAAAATACATAGGGTCTGTTTAGGAGTCACTCTAAACTGTCCTCGTATCTCTTGATATTATATATCTTTTCCATGTTCGATGATCTCTATGTCCTCGCACGCGACGCGCGATCAATTATCGACCCGATTTATTATGTTTCTAGCCGTTTATATGTCATTCTTTATGGTTCAAACAGTCACAAATCTTCAAAAACGGACATCAGAAACAGTTTAACGTTTGAATGTTTTCGGCTAGATGCAGCATTTGTAAGGATGTTTTTCATTGGTAGAAAAACTATCCATTTGTTGGTCCTAGCTCGAACTGTTTACTGATTGGTTGATTTTGAAGCCTAGCTTAGAGCTACTTTGTGACCGCAAGAACCTGTACTAGTGTTAATATTGCAAACTTTGATTGTGACTAAAATAATTACATACATTATGATTAAAATATACAATGTTTTAATGAAAACATTACGTCTAGCTTATAGTTATCTACACTTGAATATTTCATATCAATTCAAGAGGCTATATATAACCACAACATTCTGTAGATATATAATGTTGTGGTTCTATAATTCTATGTTAGAATTTTAGATGTTTGTGCCCAGATGATCTGTCTGCTGGTGTTTCTCTACAGCCTAATATGTGGTCTGAAGATACTTTGCGAACAAATATAAGCACTTCAGACACATTCACTGAACCCAGGATACAATATGCTCCATTTATATATTTACAAGGGTTCAGTGTACACAGTAAAAAAGTAAAAATAAAGATGTATATACTGTACAAAAGGATGGAGTCTTTATGACATATTAGGCTATTAGAGCAGATTATCATGTCCCATTCCCAAATATAGGTTGAAGATGAAAGCCTCATGAACTTAAAGTTAAAAGTCTCTCTGCCTGTGCGTTACAATAAAAAATGGTACTAAAAACAGTGCCTCCATTTCCGCAGAAAATGTTCTGTATGTCTAATATATACAAACGGTTTCCTTTCAGGGCCACGTTAAAACTAACATTATAATATAAAAATAAATATATCATTTTATTTAAAACATTCGTTGGTAACGCACAGAGCAGAGTATTTAAGATACTGGTTGTTTTCATAATTCCTGATGTTTATTTAGTTGATGTCGCATCATGTACGATGGTGAACAGCCTAGGAGAGATCAAATTGGTGTCCGAGCCAGCAACGCACGCAGAAATCTAATTTATTGGACTAATATTATTTATTTTATTTTATTTATTTATTATAAGTATGATTAATGTTTAGTTATTTATTATTTATTTAATAAGAGAGTACTCCTTTGTTATGTATATAACAAGTTATTTACCAAGAGAAGACAATGGAATAACATAGGTGTTGCGGTGTTACTGTAGTCTCAGACATAGACTGGCGGTATGGTCGATCCACTCCAGCTGGTCGATAATCTGTTTTCCAGTAACCCACAAGGCTATGGATTTGCTGTTTGTTACACAAGAATTAAAGAGAGATAAAATGTCAAGATGGGAATGATTTAACTATTGCACAGCTTGTTTCGCAATCGAGCAAAATAACAAACTATAATAATTATAAAAATTAAAAATTAGAAGTATGACAACCTGTTAACTCAGAATGATGGAATACTGTAACTTAATTGCATTAGCATCATATATGAGAATTTGTGCATAGGACCATAAATAGCCCCAAAGCATGTCTACATAATATAGATTTCCAGGACAAATTTTTACATCTATCCTGAATATATATTTATTTTCCCAAACATTGACATGTTCTTGACTTAACATGATCAGAGATTATTACATATTTTGGTTATTACCAAAATTTAGGGCCTTATGTTATGACATATAAGAAATGGCCAATTTAAGCTAATTTTGACATATTTTGGTCATTTACACTATCAATTGAGTGATTAGCAGGAAAAAATGCACTTCTGCTTATTAAATATTACTTTGCAAGGCCAGATAACCATTCTATAATAAGTTTGGAGCAATATATAGAAAAATTTCTTTTGAAATGTTCACCTCACAATTATACATATTTGGATAATATAGTCAGGTTAACCTAAAAACATGCTCACATAACCTGGATTTTCTGAATAGTTATGTGAGGTATCTAGAAGATTTATGTCTTTCTACAAACATTGATTTTTTATTGACTCAGGATGATCAAATAAAATGTCTAATTTATGTTTGTAGCACAGTTGGGGCCCCTATGCTATGATATAAGGGGAGTGTCCAATTTTAGCAGTTTTGGACTCATTCTCTTTCAAATGAGTTTTAGATGGGGTGGAATTCCTTCCAAACATAGAGTGTGGTCATATAAACACAAATAACCACATCTTAACTAATTGTGAGTATTTATAGAAAAACAAGCCATTTAGGATTTACTCACTATTTAGGAGTATAATTCTCCAAATAGTTTCTTATTAACTAGAATTCATGTTTGCATAACCTGGATTTTCTAGTTAATTATTTGATAATTCCAGATTATTTAAACATTTCTATAAAGGTTTACATGTTTCTAACTGAAAATGATCAGATGTGATTACATATTCATATCAGAAACTAAAAGGGGGCCCTTAAGCTATGATATGATTTATGGGAAATGTTCATTTTTAGCATGTTGAACATTTATTGTTGTAAATTGTTACATGTTATAGCATCAAAGCTTCACTTCAGTGAATATTCCTAGATTGGCCCAATAATTGGTGATTCCAAGTAGTAAATGCTATAACGTTATTAGGATGTGTTAAATATTCTTAGTTATTTATGAAATAAATACTTATTTCATTTTATGTTGTGAAGAAGAGTTGTGGAGGAAGATTAATTTTAGGATGGAGTACTCTCAATGTTTATTTTATGTGATTCGTGTTAATTTTTCCGTGCTTTGCTAAATTTTCTCCCGCGACTCCAGCAATTTCATTGGGCCACGGGTTCGAGAGCTGTATTGGCAGGATCCAGACTTAGTTTTCTCCATGTTTAATTATACTACTAGATAGATAGCACAGTATTTTAACAATAACACCGGGTAGACATTTATCGCCAATAATTGAGGACATTGCATGATAGAAAATATATCGCAATGATCATGTGAGACACAGATGGTTGTGCCCAATAGAGCCATATATATAATATTACACATTTAGCTAATTGTATGCATTACGTGCATTTAAATATGTGTGGATGCCACTACATGTCTTTAAATTACTTCTCTCGCTTGGTTATATAGTGAAAATGTAATCAATGGGATGCCTTTGAATAAAATGAAGCCATGGTAAAAGTTGTTTAATAAGGGGCATGCCATTGTCGTGTATTGTATTTCAATAGGAAACCCCTGAACAAAAATGAAGCCATATCACATGTTGCCACTTTTAGAAGTCAATAACCTGTCAATTGAAACATATAACAATAGCTAGTAATTATAACAGGTTGGTTGGTGTGACCCAGCTTATGGGACTTCACTATACAATCTAATTGACACCTGTCAATTGGACTTGATCAACAGATGTTATTGTTGAAGCAATATTAATCATAATATATACATTTTATCTATATTTTGCGCATATATTACTAAACAAATTGACAAAAAGGAGGTTTCTTCCATTTCTTCCCAGTAGTTGGGAAGAAACGTATTTCTTCCGTATAGGGAAGAAACCTGCCAACCCTGTGCACGAGACACTATGAGGTCTGCATGAGACACATCTCCTGTTCCCAGGCTATGAGGTCTGCATGAGACACATCTCGTGTTCCCAGGCTATGAGGTCTGCACGAGACACATGTCCTGTTCCCAGGCTATGAGGTCTGCACGAGACACATGTCCTGTTCCCAGGCTATGAGGTCTGCATGAGACACATCTGTTCCCAGGCTATGAGGTCTGCACGAGACACATGTCCTGTTCCCAGGCTGGGTCTGCACGAGACACATGTCCTGTTCCCAGGCTATGAGGTCTGCACGAGACACATCTGTTCCCAGGCTATGAGCTGCACGAGACACATGTCCTGTTCCCAGGCTATGAGGTCTGCACGAGACACATTGTTCCCAGGCTATGAGGTCTGCACGAGACACATGTCCTGTTCCCAGGCTATGAGGTCTGCACGAGACACATGTCCTGTTCCCAGGCTATGAGGTCTGCACGAGACACTATGAGGTCTGCACGAGACTCTATGAGGTCTGCACGAGACACATCTCCTGTTCCCAGGCTATGAGGTCTGCACGAGACACATCTCCTGTTCCCAGGCTATGAGGTCTGCACGAGACACTATGAGGTCTGCACGAGACACATCTGTTCCCAGGCTATGAGGTCTGCACGAGACACAATGAGGTCTGCACGAGACACATCTCCTGTTCCCAGGCTATGAGGTCTGCACGAGACACATCTGTTCCCAGGCTATGAGGTCTGCACGAGACACATGTCCTGTTCCCAGGCTATGAGGTCTGCACGAGACACATGTCCTGTTCCCAGGCTATGAGGTCTGCACGAGACACTATGAGGTCTGCACGAGACACTATGAGGTCTGCATGAGACACATCTCCTGTTCCCAGGCTATGAGGTCTGCACGAGACACTATGAGGTCTGCACAAGACACATGTCCTGTTCCCAGGCTATGAGGTCTGCACGAGACACATCTGTTCCCAGGCTATGAGGTCTGCACGAGACACATGTCCTGTTACCAGGCTATGAGGTCTGCACGAGACACATCTGTTCCCAGGCTATGAGGTCTGCACGAGACACATCTGTTCCCAGGCTATGAGGTCTGCACGAGACACAATGAGGTCTGCACGAGACACATCTCCTGTTCCCAGGCTATGAGGTCTGCACGAGACACTATGAGGTCTGCACGAGACACATCTCCTGTTCCCAGGCTATGAGGTCTGCACGAGACACATCTGTTCCCAGGCTATGAGGTCTGCACGAGACACATCTGTTCCCAGGCTATGAGGTCTGCACGAGACACATCTGTTCCCAGGCTTTGAGGTCTGCACGAGACACATGTCCTGTTACCAGGCTATGAGGTCTGCACGAGTCACTATGAGGTCTGCACGAGACACTATGAGGTCTGCATGAGACACATCTCCTGTTCCCAGGCTATGAGGTCTGCACGAGACACTATGAGGTCTGCACGAGACACATCTCCTGTTCCCAGGTTATGAGGTCTGCACGAGACACTATGAGGTCTGCATGAGACACATCTCGTGTTCCCAGGCTATGAGGTCTGCACGAGACACATGTCCTGTTCCCAGGCTATGAGGTCTGCACGAGACACTATGAGGTCTGCATGAGACACATCTCCTGTTCCCAGGCTATGAGGTCTGCACGAGACACTATGAGGTCTGCACAAGACACATGTCCTGTTCCCAGGCTATGAGGTCTGCACGAGACACATGTCCTGTTCCCAGGCTATGAGGTCTGCACGAGACACTATGAGGTCTGCACGAGACTCTATGAGGTCTGCATGAGACACATCTCCTGTTCCCAGGCTATGAGGTCTGCACGAGACACTATGAGGTCTGCACAAGACACATGTCCTGTTCCCAGGCTGTGAGGTCTGCACGAGACACATCTGTTCCCAGGCTATGAGGTCTGCACGAGACACATGTCCTGTTACCAGGCTATGAGGTCTGCACGAGACACATCTGTTCCCAGGCTATGAGGTCTGCACGAGACACATCTGTTCCCAGGCTATGAGGTCTGCACGAGACACATGTCCTGTTCCCAAGCTATGAGGTCTGCACGAGACACATCTGTTCCCAGGCTATGAGGTCTGCACGAGACACATGTCCTGTTCCCAGGCTATGAGGTCTGCATGAGACACATCTGTTCCCAGGCTATGAGGTCTGCACGAGACACATGTCCTGTTCCCAGGCTATGAGGTCTGCACGAGACACATCTGTTCCCAGGCTATGAGGTCTGCACGAGACACATCTGTTCCCAGGCTATGAGGTCTGCACGAGACACATCTGTTCCCAGGCTATGAGGTCTGCACGAGACACATCTGTTCCCAGGCTATGAGGTCTGCACGAGACACATCTGTTCCCAGGCTATGAGGTCTGCACGAGACACATCTCGTGTTCCCAGGCTATGAGGTCTGCACGAGACACATGTCCTGTTCCCAGGCTATGAGGTCTGCACGAGACACTATGATGTCTGCACGAGACACATCTCCTGTTCCCAGGCTATGAGGTCTGCACGAGACACATCTCCTGTTCCTAGGCTATGAGGTCTGCACAAGACACTATGAGGTCTGCACGAGACACATCTGTTCCCAGGCTATGAGGTCTGCACGAGACACATCGCCTGAAAACACATTTATATTTACAATTAAATCCACAAACTTGCCAATTATTTCTGTAACGTTATGATCGAGATCTAAATTCAAGAAAATGAGTATTTTTTGTGTCGCTGGAGCGGTCCAGGAATTGGCATTAGGGGGGATCGCGAATTGGTCAGGTTAGGGGGTCTGGGTGCTTAAGCCCCCAGAACAATTTTGGAGGAGCATTGCACTTGGTGTATTTTCAGGGTGTTTTGCTTGTGCCAAATAACAGTGAGACATTAATATCAATAGGTAATAAAATATTACGCAATGATTCTAATAATACCCGTATACTGTACTAATGAAAATTGTTGTCCAGATAAACTCTTATAGTGTGGGGTTCCAGATAAACTCTCATAGTGTGGGGGTCCAGATAAACTCTCATAGTGTGGGGTTCCAGATAAACTCTCATAGTGTGGGGGTCCAGATAAACTCTCATAGTGCGGGTTCCAGATAAACTCTCATAGTGTGGGTGTCCAGATAAACTCTTATAGTGCGGGGTTCCAGATAAACTCTTATAGTGCGGGGTTCCAGATAAACTCTCATAGTGTGGGTGTCCAGATAAACTCTTATAGTGCGGGGTTCCAGATAAACTCTTATAGTGCAGGGTTCCAGATAAACTCTTATAGTGCGGGGTTCCAGATAAACTCTTATAGTGCAGGGTTCCAGATAAACTCTTATAGTGCGGGGGTCCAGATAAACTCTTATAGTGCGGGGTTCCGGATAACTCATAGTGTGGGGGTCCAGATAAACTCTTATAGTGCAGGTTCCAGATAAACTCTTATAGTGCGGGGGTCCAGATAAACTCTTATAGTGCGGGGTTCCAGATAAACACTTATAGTGCAGGGTTCCTGGTAAACTCTTATAGTGCAGGGTTCCAGATAAACTCTTATAGTGCGGGGTTCCAGATAAACTCTTATAGTGCGGGGTTCCAGATAAACTCTTATAGTGCGGGGGTCCAGATAAACTCTTATAGTATGGGATTCTAGATAAACTCTTATGGTGTGGGGTTCCAGATAAACTCTTATAGTGCGGGGTTCCAGATAAACTCTTATAGTGCGGGGGTCCAGATAAACTCTTCTAGTGCAGGGGGTCCAGATAAACTCTTATAGTGATGGGGTCCAGATAAACTCTTATAGTGATGGGGTCCAGATAAACTCTTATAGTGCGGGGGTCCAGATAAACTCTTCTAGTGCAGGGGATCCAGATAAACTCTTATAGTGCGGGGGTCCAGATAAACTCTTATAGTGCAGGGGTTCAGATAAACTCTTCTAGTGCAGGGGATCCAGATAAACTCTTATAGTGCGGGGTTCCAGATAAACTCTTATTAACTCTAAATATGTTGTGTAAATTGATTGGTAATGTGCTACCTTAATTACATTGCGTATTTTAGTTTATGTTGTTCTCTTCCTGTATCGTAGTTATAGGTACATGTAGGTAAAGTGATTTCCAGCAATTTATTGGCCAATCATTGATATGGGCTGTCCGATTAGCACAGTGGTTAGCGTGCTCACTCCTCACCAATGCAACCTGGGTTCGATCCAAAGTTTTGGAGTAATGAAATCCATCTTTTGTAACATTTTTAATGTACTTGAGCAATTGTTGAAAAATATTGAATCTTGTTTTGACTTGGACAGTCTTTTACATTCAGCTCTCTTTGTGGCTCCAGTCTGCATCCCTGGTCCAGTGGTTAATGTCGCTGACTTGTATACCACTGTAACCTATCATCACTGATGGTCACTACATGTAGTTCGAGCCCTGTTGAGGCCTGTCTGTTTATATAAAAATGTTGGCAGTTTCTTTTACGGAGGTTGGTGCACCAAGTACTGGTTAACCACTGGAGTCTGCCAAAGAAATGTGTTGTTAGGTAAACTGCCCGACGGAGATATAGCCCAAAATGAAGGCGTAAAATCCGAACAAACAAACAAACAAACTCCATTTCTCCATAGAAAGTCGTAATAGCAATGAAATTAATGTATATTATTAAAATTAGAACAGGATGAACAATTTCAGGTGAAAATAAGTCTTAAGAACTCGCGGTTCACACAATGCTCATGGTAGTGAATTGTGATGGGCGCCATTATTATCTTCAATTGCTCTGGGTTTTGTCCTCCACGTTTTTGCAGATGACTTCATGATTGTCAGTAACAGGTCCTTGGTTTATGTGGTACACGCTAGAACTGCCAAACATGTAAATGAGCAAAAACAGGATATTTGATATCTGTTTATGTTTTCCTTGATCTCATTCGCGTGTACCCTAAAAATCCCGTAACCCATTCAACACCAAGTAACTCACATGGACTGTTCCTTGATATTATTAGACCAATAAATTAATAAGAAAATTACATTTGGATCAGTTCATTTATCAAAATGGGTAATTTTTTTCTAAAAATAGTTATATTACTTGAAAAAAGTGCAGATCCTGATGAGACGGCTCATCACGAGCCGGCTCATCTGGATCTATACTTTTTGTAAGCCTATTTAGAGGTCTGTGGTGTTGAAAGGATTAAGCAGAGCTACATGTATATATAAGGAATTATTTGTGTGTTTTTGTTAAGAGCGAAGCCTTGTGGTTTACTGTACAAGCTCACGTGACAGTCCTGTGAAAATGCCGGAAAACACATTTCTGTTTCACAAAATGTTATTAGTTGTCCGAAAACATGTCCATTTTTTGACGACATGTTGAATTCACATGTGAGTGAAATTGTAGTTTTATTTTAAAAGATGTTATGCACTCTGAGTTTATAGTCAAGCTAAAACGAGAATGATCACTTTACATAGTCATCAGGGTTCATTCTAGGTCAGAATTTTTGGGAGAAGTGAGAAAGCGCGTGATCGCTTCCTTAAATGGTGTTCTCTAATATACTTCTGCAAAATAGGGTTAAAATGCACAGTACAACCATTAAATACAACATTTGAATAGAAGGAGTGCTTTATAATGGGCCAGTGTATCTTACTAGACAACATTTTGTTTGAAAATCGTAAAAACCAAAAAATAGTTGTTTTTTTTAATTTTATTTTATTTTTAGGGATCAGTGGGGCCCCCAGAGGGCGAAGTCAGGGTCCCTAGGGCGACAATTTCGCCCACATCGCCCTCTAAAATGATCCCTGAACATAGTAATATTATTTCATCTTCTGTAAAAGAGACTGAAGTTATTCACTGACAAACCTAAGAGGTCCGAAAACCCGTACAGCTATGATAAAATAGAAGGTGCCATTTGACAATGCTGGAAGTAACATTATAACACATGTTTGATATATTGAGTGATTTGCTGATCTTCTGCTTTTGTTCTGAATCCATGGCGCGATTGTCGTGAAATTGAACTTCATCTGATGCTTGAATACTAAAGTAAATGTAATGATGTTAGTTGAAACATAAACATTTGATTGATAGTGATCTATGACAGAATGATTTGAATGGAAAGTCTGCGATATTGTGGCTATTGACTTTTGTGAAACATGGGAATATCTAATAACATTACAAGCTATTGTTTGTATGCAACGTTTTATTTGACATTGAGCAGTAGGCTGCTAGGACCATAAATTTAGTTTATGTCAAATGTTAAAAGTATTTTGATATTCCTGTGTCAGTCTATGTGATAAGTGTCGGATATCGGACACATGCCGGCAGAAATCAATTCTGGCTGGCAGAAATGTTGCATTATTCTCGGCCATTTGGCCAAGAACATTTTTATAGAAACAATTATTACCCATTTATAGGCGTGCTAAAATGGTCGGGAAACTATCCCCTATTTAGTATTAATTAACCTTACAAATATAGTGTGAAAGAACATAGAATAACAACAAAAGAGAGGAAAAAGATTAAAAAAGAAATAACAAAGAGCCAGAAAGAACAAAGGAAACGTGCACACCAAACACAAGCATGTTATATTTTTGTCATTTTACGTACCGTTTATTCCCAGCCATAAGTCGATCTCGGCAATAAGTCGATCTCGGCAATAAGTCGATCTCGGCAATAAGTCGATCTCGGCAATAAGTCGATCTCGGCAATAAGTCGATCTCGGCAATAAGTCGATCTCGGCAATAAGTCGATCTCGGCAATAAGTCGAGGGTCAAATTTGTGTTCGAAAATTGTGATTTTAAGCTGGATCCTTCCATAAGTCGAGGGTACTTTGGGGACTTATGACAATAGTTTTTTCTCTTACATGTATGTTTGAATGAAACTGAGTTATATTTGAGATATGTGGTGGACTTTATTCCATTACAAATCATAAAATAATACACTGATGCACAACAATAATTTATGACGTTTGTTTATCAGCTTTTCTATGATTTATCCTGTAAATAATTGTTATATTAAATCAAATAAAACAAACAAACAGACATAAATAAAGTGCGAACAAATTAAAAAAATATTTATAAATGTGTTTTTCTCGTCCATAAGTCGGACCTAGTACTTTCATCACATTTCTGGATGAGAAAACGGTTGACTTATGACCGGGAATATACGGTAGTCTATAGTGATCAAAATTACACATTATAGAACGTGCAACGTTTCAAACATTCTTTCAAAAACATCAGTCTATATTATGGTCAATTGTTATGATACTTGGTGTGTATTGTAT
The DNA here is from genome assembly GCA_014843695.1 of Archivesica marissinica. Lineage (NCBI taxonomy): Eukaryota > Metazoa > Mollusca > Bivalvia > Venerida > Vesicomyidae > Archivesica > Archivesica marissinica. The sequence continues at coordinate 34,634,841 of CM026387.1, forward strand.
GACCAGATTGAACTGATGTACCATACCTCGTGTTATAGTTGTATTGTATGACCAGATTGAACTGATGTACCATACCTCGTGTTATAGTTGTATTGTATGACCAGATTGAACTGATGTACCATACCTCGTGTTATAGTTGTATTGTATGACCAGATTGAACTGATGTACCATACCTCGTGTTATAGTTGTATTGTATGACCAGATTGAACTGATGTACCATACCTCGTGTTATAGTTGTATTGTATGACCAGATTGAACTGATGTACCATACCTCGTGTTATAGTTGTATTGTATGACCAGATTGAACTGATGTACCATACCTCGTGTTATAGTTGTATTGTATGACCAGATTGAACTGATGTACCATACCTCGTGTTATAGTTGTATTGTATGACCAGATTGAACTGATGTACCATACCTCGTGTTATAGTTGTATTGTATGACCAGATTGAACTGATGTACCATACCTCGTGTTATAATTGTATTGTATGACCAGATTGAACTGATGTACCATACCTCGTGTTATTCAGTTGTATTGTATGACCAGATTGAACTGATGTACCATACCTCGTGTTATTCAAGGTTGTATTGTATGACCAGATTGAACTGATGTACCATACCTCGTGTTATTCAGGAGGTTGTATTGTATGACCAGATTGAACTGATGTACCATACCTCGTGTTATTCAGGAGGTTGTATTGTATGACCAGATTGAACTGATGTACCATACCTCGTGTTATTCAGGAGGTTGTATTGTATGACCAGATTGAACTGATGTATTTGCATATGCCGTTTGTTTCCGTATTCTTTCCGTCGATTTCCGAATCAAACCGATCTCATTGAATGTGAATATAACACTTTAGAAACACAGGCCTTACCGTCTCGACTAGTAGTGTAGTGGATACATCTGTGATCTTGGAAGTTACAGGTTACGGGTTCGAGCCCGGTGAATGCCACTTTTTTTTTTTTTTTTTTTTTTTTTTTTTTACCTTCAATAAAATGTGAACAATTATGAAATACGAATAAAAATAATTATGCCGTATGCTAGATTCGAACCAGCGATGTCAGATTTACAAGTTCATATCACTTTCCACTATACCACGGGCCATTTGATAATCTGGTATCGATATTTAATTATTTATAAGATTATTTTGTTGAAAAAATATACGGAAACGCTCGAAGAAACTTGCCGAAGATTAATTTTTATCAGTGGATAGAAATGATCCAGAATACA
>CM026387.1:34637074-34659708 GCA_014843695.1 Archivesica marissinica
GGTTTGTGGGAGGTGTTTGCATTGTTAGTGGGAGGTGATTAGGTTAGTGGGAGGTGTTTGCAATATTAGTGGCAGGTGATTGCAATGTTTGTGGGAGGACAGGTGTTTGCAAGGTTAGTGGGAGGTGTTTGCAAGGTTTGTGGGAGGTGTTTGCAAGGTTAGTGGGGGTGTTTGCAAGGTTTGTGGGAGGTGTTTGCAAGGTTAGTGGGGGTGTTTGCAAAGTTAGGCTGGGTGTTTGCAAAGATAGTGGGGGTGATTGCAAGGTTTGTGGTAGGTGTTTGCAAGGTTAGTGGGGGTGTTTGCAAGGTTTGTGGGTGTTTGCAAGGTTTATGGGAGGTGTTTGCAAGATTTGTGGTAGGTGTTTATATGATTTATGGGAGGGGAGGTTTTGCAAAGCTTCATGTTGGGTTGTTGTAAGATTGGTCTTGTAATTTATACTACATGTATTAGAAATTGTTTGAAAATCAATCTTTGTTACACACTATGGACACAGCTTCCTTTGAAGACGTGATAATTAATGTCTACTTTATTTCAGATTACCAGAAGATGCTTCAAGGCCGCTACCCAACTTCAGGTGAGTTATTTATAGTGCAGGTGAGTTATTTATAGTGCAGGTGAGTTATTTATAGTGCAGATGAGTTATTTATAGTGCAGGTGAGTTATTTATAATGCAGGTGAGTTATTTATAGTGCAGGTGAGTTATTTATAGTGCAGGTGAGTTATTTATAGTGCAGGTGAGTTATTTATAATGCAGGTGAGTTATTTATAGTACAGGTGAGTTATTTGTAGTGCTAGCTCGTAATTGATAAAGCAGGGAAATCTTTTATAATGATGGCTAGTCATTGACAGGTCATTTCTAATGCAGGCGAGTAATTTATAATGCATAAATGTTAATTTTTGTCTCGCCCACTTTAGTGGAAAGTGAGACTAAGCAGTCACCTTTCCGGTGGCGACAATGCCGGCGTCAACAATGCCTAGTCAACAATTACTGTTTGATTAACGCAGTTGTTAGCGCACTCGCTTCTCACCAATATAACCCGCATTCGAACCACGGACCGGGACGTATGTAAGACGGTACTGTGGATGTCAGATCGGACAGGTGGGTTTTCTCTGGGTACTCCAGTTTCTTCCCACACGAAGGACCACATATACGCTTTCATCCGCGCCAACGAGAGTGATTAAGTAAGTTGTTAAAACTTGCTTCGCAATCGTTGTAAAATAAATAAAGTTTAAAAAAAAATACAATTACATTTAGTTGTCATTGATAATTTCATTTGCCAACCTATACACAGTTGTATACTATTGAAGAGGATTTTTAGTTGATGCAAATTTATTTGGCCAGATTGCGAAACATGTTCTAACAACTTATATTAATCACTCTGAAGACCTCATTCATGATGGAATTCATCGTCACGAGAGAGAGACGAGGCTATGTGGAATTTAAATGCCTTGCCTAAGGGCACAATCGTAACGGCTCCAGCGGGGCTCGCTCTCCAGGCCTTTCGCAGCTGAAGCGAACGCGCTCCCACTGGGTCCACTGCGCTATCATGACTTCCAGGATTTTCAATGCAATCCATCTAAATACTTTGAATGTTATCTTATGTTGAATGTTTGATTCTTGAAATAAAATATATTTAAACTGATTGATTGTTTCTCTGCAGGATGGAGTAGCACGCAGCCTTCCCTGTCCTCGTATTCGGGCAGGTTTCCAGGAACATCGGGGAATTCGCCCAGCTATTCCAATCAACGACACAATACCTCATCGTTCAGTCGCCCTAGCTCACACAGTGGCTACTCGAACACCTACCAACCTTCAAAGTATGGTTCAGCAGCCGATTCCACATACAATACGTCATTGGAGTCCAACTTCAAGGAGCTACATGTACAACCAGACAAATCTACTGTAAGACCAGAAAATGGATACAGTGACAAAACTTACGGGTTTGTCGGTCGAGAGTTCGACCTTGAACCATATAGAAGTGCCGGACACAGAGGCACTGATTATTCTAGTGACTCCGGTAGGAGTAGAAACAGTAGAAAATCAAGCGATTTTGAACTCGAAATTCCTAGTCCAGATACGTCACGTAGTCAATCCCGATCTCAAAATGAGGAACTTTATAACTCGCCAACAAAAAGTCACTTGCCTGGCCCAGAATACCTCCGGGACAATCATGCTGCATTTGATGATCCAAACAAACAAAGACATTTGTCCGAGTATCGTCATATATCAAGGAGTGAACCAAATCTGGACAAGTATCAGAAAGTTTGTAGAAATGAACAGAGCACGGATGACGAAGACACGAGTCCTCGACATGTAGAGAACAACCGTGAAGCAGATGCTAATCCTCACGGGCCAGACAAGAACGAAGATAGTATCAGGTTAAGCTATGTGTCACCTAATGCGCATCATGGTGAAGTTGGGGACACAACGCTTGCACATAGAGATACTAAGTTGCACTTAGTGAATAACAAAGCCAGTGATTTGACCCACTGGCAGCAGAAACAGAGAAACCCTCCCGTGCCAGAACACAACAAGCTGACACCTTTATCAGAGTTATATCATAATGAGGTACATGTTTTATACGCGGGTATGATGTAGTAATATACCCTTTGCATCTAGCAGTAAAAATAGTTCCAGAGTTTTCAGTTACAAATAAGAAAAATACAGTAATGAACTGTCGTCTGCTACAACTATTTATAGACTTTATTTTACCCAGCATGCAAAGAGTTAATGAGATGAGGTTTATGGATGGGTGTGATATACAATGTAGTAATTTATGAGATAAATAACGAAGCTTGTGAACTTTGTAAGCAGAATATAGGGTTTATTCTGGAGTGGAAAATGGGTGCAGGGGGTGTCAAGAAAAGAGACGGGGTGCATTTTGAGCAGCGGTGTGGGAGGGGGTTACTGCCTAGAAAAGTTTGTTGACTTACAGTGATTAACACATAATTATGCTGGATCAAAGAGACGGTAGGGCAGTACGTAATCTGTCAAAAAGGCGGACAATTTTCGAATTTATGAACATCTCTGTCAGACTGAAGGCACTCGCCTTATAAAATATTAATTAAAAAAACAAAGCGCAAAAGGGCGGACAGAACGTGCAAAAAAGCCATGCTAAAAAGGGTCAGGACGAGATGTCCTGTCTTTCCACTCTTACAAAAAACCCAAGAATACATAATGCTTTCTGTTTTTGACCAATCAACACAGTGCTGACATAATGTATAATATATATTTCTGTAATGTCAGCCTGGTGGCTTCGATTAAAGCATGGTCATTCGTGTGGGAGGAAACCTGAGTACCCACGAGAATACCCACGTGTACTCTCTGGCCACCACAGCATAGCATTCTTCCCAATCCTTATATTTATGTAGAGTTATGTTTGTTTTTGGTTTCAGAAGTCTTTGAGAGATTATTCACAGAGCATTCATGACTCGCATCAACTCCATGACCCTGAATCATTGCGCCATCGTAACATCCATGACATGTCATCACCACGACATCATAACATCCATGACATGTCATCACCACGACATTCTGACATCAGCAACATGTCATCACATGACCGCCATCATGCCAGTGAACAGATGAATCATATCCGTAGTGCAGCTGATGCCATTATCCGGGACAAGGATGCAATAATTGATGAGTAAGATTGAGTTTATATTATGCTGAAAATACCTACCCAATTCAGCGCGTTATTTCTGCAGAGCATTTAATTTGGCTATTTGGGTGGTCTGCGTACAAAACGAAAAAATATATAAAGCGTAAAAATTATATTTGCATAATATAAAATTGATAACGCATTTGTTGTACAACACACACGTCAAGCGATGGTGATTTCTTGTTTACATCTTATATGTTCATACCTTGAATGAAGAAATTATCTAATAATGAACGTACATTGTATACTTGTAATTACTGATATTGTGCAGACATGTATCCACATACTTGGCTGTTTACCAGGACATTTGGTGGATACCAATAATTGTTAATGTGTCGAGTCAGTGGCCATGTTTACCCTCTTGTTAATATGTGCAATCTTGTGATACAGGGGCCATGTTTACCCTCTTGTTAATATGTGCAATCTTGTGATACAGCGGCCATGTTTACCCTCTTGTTATTATGGGGAATCTTGTGATACAGGGCCATGTTTACCCACTTGTTATTGTGGGGAATCTTGTGATACAGGGCCATGTTTACCCACTTGTTATTATGGGGAACCTTGTGATACAGGGCCATGTTTACCCACTTGTTATTGTGGGGAATCTTGTGATACAGGGCCACGTTTACCCACTTGTTATTATGGAGAACCTTGTGATACAGGGCCATGTTTACCCACTTGTTATTATGGGGAACCTTGTGATACAGGGCCACGTTTACCCACTTGTTATTATGGAGAACCTTGTGATACAGGGCCATGTTTACCCACTTGTTATTGTGGGGAATCTTGTGATACAGGGCCATGTTTACCCACTTGTTATTGTGGGGAATCTTGTGATACAGGGCCATGTTTACCCACTTGTTATTATGTGCAATCTTGTGATACAGCGGCCATGTTTACCCACTTGTTATTGTGGGGAATCTTGTGATACAGCGGCCATGTTTACCCACTTGTTATTATGGGGAACCTTGTGATACAGGGCCATGTTTACCCTCTTGTTATTATGGGTAATCTTGTGATACAGCGGCCATGTTTACCCACTTGTTATTATGGGTAATCTTGTGATACAGCGGCCATGTTTACCCACTTGTTATTATGGGGAATCTTGTGATACAGGACCATGTTTACCCACTTGTTATTATGGGGAATCTTGTGATACAGGACCATGTTTACCCACTTGTTATTATGGGGAATCTTGTGATACAGGACCATGTTTACCCACTTGTTATTATGGGTAATCTTGTGATACAGGACCATGTTTACCCACTTGTTATTATGGGGAATCTTGTGATACAGGACCATGTTTACCCACTTGTTATTATGGGGAATCTTGTGATACAGGACCATGTTTACCCACTTGGCCAATATATAAGCGACATCTTTATCGATATTTACGCTCTGGCAGTATCGGTTATATCAGAGACGCCTATAATCCATAGACCGTAATTAATCTAATTATAGTTCTAGTTAACTGAATCCTGTACCAATAATTACACCCTTATAGAGTACACACAATAAATAATATTGCTGAAGGCTGATTGGTCTGGGAAGCCACTAAAACAACAAACTGTCACATTCAATTTATAATTATCCTGTCAAAATTGATAGGTCACATTTTATTGTATGTTGTAGACATAGTGCAACCTATTTCAACTCTGTATCTGTAATTTGTAACGATTTTTTAACAAAATTAAACAAATGGTAATATTATGGTATAGATGCGGCTGTAGTAGTAGTCGTATAGATCAATATTTCGGACACTTATTTCTCTAACTATATTACTGTGACATTTGTTGCCATTGGTGATAAGTTATTGGTTTATACAAATTTATTTTAGCTTGATTGCGAAACAAGTTCTTACAACTTATATTAATCACTCTAGACCTCATTCCTGATGGAATCCATCGCCACGAGGGAGAGAGAGGAGGCAACGTGGAATTTAAATGCTTTGCCTAAGGACACAATTGTAACGGCTCCAGCTGGGCTCGAACTCCGCCGGACCTTTCACACCTGAAGCGAACTCGCATCCACTGCGCTATCACGACTTCCACAATTAGTTGAACAACATGTTATTTTATATATACAATGAAATAATCATATTACATATAAATTAACAGCAAAAGAAAGGGCTTTAGAACAAAAGAAAATGTATACAGTTCATCTCCCTATCAATTGATTATACAATAGGCAGGTCATGCAGATGATAATATATTTATCATCAAATTAATTTCAAATGATTACGTAAACCACACCTGGTGGTATACATAGTTCTCATGTGACGTCATCATTCCTACTGTGACTGCCATTTTGTTTGGCAAAGTTGACCAGATATTATATAATATTGTACATGTATAGTAGCGTAATTTTGTTTCTGAATAAAAGATTTATTTTTCATCCAATCACCATGGTTGTTGGAAAGCTCTCAATGGTTGTTGGAAAGCTCTCTGTTGGAAAGCTCTCAATGGTTGTTGGAAAGCTCTCAATGGGTTTTGGAAAGCTCTCAATGGTTGTTGGAAAGCTCTCAATGGTTGTTGGAAAGCTCTCAATGGTTGTTGGAAAGCTCTCAATGGTTGTTGGAAAGCTCTCAATGGTTGTTGGAAAGCTCTCAATGGGTTTTGGAAAGCTCTCAATGGTTGTTGGAAAGCTCTCAATGGTTGTTGGAATGCTCTCAATGGTTGTTGGAAAGCTCTCAATGGTTGTTGGAAAGCTCTCAATGGTTGTTGGAAAGCACTCAATGGTTGGAAAGCTCTCAATGGTTGGAAAGCTCTCAATGGTTGGAAAGTGCTCAATGGTTGGAAAGCTCTCAATGGTTGGAAAGCTCTCAATGGTTGGAAAGCTCTCAATGGTTGGAAAGCTATCAATGGTTGGAAAGCTCTCAATGGTTGGAAAGCGCTCAATGGTTGGAAAGCTCTCAATGGTTGGAAAGCTCTCAATGGTTGTTGGAAAGCTATCAATGGTTGGAAAGCTCTCAATGGTTGGAAAGCGCTCAATGGTTGGAAAGCGCTCAATGGTTGGAAAGCTCTCAATGGTTGGAAAGCTCTCAATGGTTGTTGGAAAGCTATCAATGGTTGGAAAGCTCTCAATGGTTGGAAAGCTCTCAATGGTTGTTGGAAAGCTATCAATGGTTGGAAAGCTCTCAATGGTTGGAAAGCTCTCAATGGTTGGAAAGCGCTCAATGGTTGGAAAGCTCTCAATGGTTGGAAAGCGCTCAATGGTTGGAAAGCTCTCAATGGTTATTGGAAAGCTATCAATGGTTGTTGGAAAAATCTCAATGGACATATTTTTGTATCATTTCACAAATTTCGTATCACTAACGAATAAATAAGTACTAATTTATCTGTATATTAATATTTCAACTGTGAAAATAGACTTTCAAACATAGGTGCAAGTTTAAGTTAAATTAAGCCATTGGTGTTAAGTTATTTTATGTGTCTGCTACATACTATGCTTACATGTATTGGATTTATTTGCTTTAATGGGAATGGGGGGGGGTAAACTCAAATATTGAGGACAGTTATAAATCTGATGAAAAATGCTTAGTAGGTGTTTTATTCTAAGACAATCATAGGTCATCCAAAACGTTTGTTGATTGTAAGCTGTTACGTCTGGTGTAAACGTCAAGAAGTTAATTTCTTATATCAACAAGTCTGGCAAATGACATTGTACTCGGTGTAAGGAGCTCAGACTAATTGCGAACGCGGAAATGTAGGTTTAAAGTTAAACATTCTTTTTTGCCTAACTTTGCCTCATTTCTCCATTAAATGTTGGACCGAGATTATTCCCTGAGAAGATTTTGCAAGTTTATTGAGACATTTATGATGGAGATGTATTTGAGAAAAGCTATTCAGCAATTGAATATAACAACATATTTATAATGAAATTGTCAGTCTTTTTATGCCAATCGGTTTTTATGCAAATTAGGTGTAAAATACTGACATTTCAATGATTTCATACCTCGATGAAACACAGAAAATGCACATTTAATTGTATAGTTAGTTAATAGTTTATGTCTTCTATCAGATTAAAGGATATGATCTTCTATCGGATTAAAGAATGGTATTGTCTTCTATCAGATTAAAGAATGGTATTGTCTTCTATCAGATTAAAGAATGGTATTGTCTTCTATCAGATTAAAGAATGGTATTGTCTTCTATCAGATTAAAGAATGGTATTGTCTTCTATCAGATTAAAGAATGGTATTGTCTTCTATCAGATTAAAGAATGGTATTGTCTTCTATCAGATTAAAGAATGGTATTGTCTTCTATCAGATTAAAGAATGGTATTGTCTTCTATCAGATTAAAGAATGGTATTGTCTTCTATCAGATTAAAGGATGGTATTGTCTTCTATCAGATTAAAGGATGGTATTGTCTTCTATCAGATTAAAGGAACGTATCTTCTATCAGATTAAAGGAACGTATCTTCTATCAGATTAAAGGATGGTATTGTCTTCTATCAGATTAAAGGATCATATTGTCTTCTATCAGATTAAAGGATATGATCTTCTATCAGATTAAAGGATTGTATTGTCTTCTATCAGATTAAAGGATTGTATTGTCTTCTATCAAATTAAAGGATGGTATTGTTGTCTATCAGATTAAAGGATGGTATTGTCGTCTATCAGATTAAAGGATCGTATTGTCTTCTATCAAATTAAAGGATGGTATTGTTGTCTATCAGATTAAAGGATGGTATTGTCGTCTATCAAATTAAAGGATCGTGTTGTCTTCTATCAGATTAAAGGAACGTATTGTCTTCTATCAGATTAATGGATCGTGTTGTCTTCTATCAGATTAAAGGATCATATTGTCTTCTATCAGATTAAAGGATCATATTGTCTTCTATCAGATTAAAGGATGGTGTTGTCTTCTATCAGATTAAAGGATTGTGTTGTCTTCTATCAGATTAAAGGATCGTATTGTCTTCTATCAGTATTGTCTTCTATCAGATTAAAGGAACGTATTGTCTTCTATCAGTATTGTCTTCTATCAGATTAAAGGAACGTATTGTCTTCTATCAGATTAAAGGAACGTATTGTCTTCTATCAGATTAAAGGATCGTATTGTCTTCTATCAGATTAAAGGATCGTATTGTCTTCTATCAGATTAAAGGATCGTATTGTCTTCTATCAGATTAAAGGATCGTATTGTCTTCTATCAGATTAAAGGAACATATTGTCTTCTATCAGATTAAAGGCTGGTATTGTCTTCTATCACATTAAAGGATGGTATTGTCTTCTATCAGATTAAAGGATCGTATTGTTTTCTATCAGATTAAAGGATCGTGTTGTCTTCTATCAGATTAAAGGATATTGTCTTCTATCAGATTAAAGGATTGTATTGTCTTCTATCAGATTAAAGGATTGTATTGTCTTCTATCAGATTAAAGGATCGTATTGTCTTCTATCAGATTAAAGGATCGTATTGTCTTCTATCAGATTAAAGGATCGTATTGTCTTCTATCAGATTAAAGGATGTATTGTCTTCTATCAGATTAAAGGATTGTATTGTCTTCTATCAAATTAAAGGATGGTATTGTTGTCTATCAGATTAAAGGATGGTATTGTCTTCTATCAGATTAAAGGATCGTATTGTCTTCTATCAAATTAAAGGATGGTATTGTTGTCTATCAGATTAAAGGATTGTATTGTCTTCTATCAAATTAAAGGATGGTATTGTTGTCTATCAGATTAAAGGATGGTATTGTCGTCTATCAGATTAAAGGATCGTATTGTCTTCTATCAAATTAAAGGATGGTATTGTTGTCTATCAGATTAAAGGATTGTATTGTCTTCTATCAAATTAAAGGATGGTATTGTTGTCTATCAGATTAAAGGATGGTATTGTCGTCTATCAGATTAAAGGATCTATTGTCTTCTATCAAATTAAAGGATGGTATTGTTGTCTATCAGATTAAAGGATGGTATTGTCGTCTATCAGATTAAAGGATCGTGTTGTCTTCTATCAGATTAAAGGAACGTATTGTCTTCTATCAGATTAATGGATCGTGTTGTCTTCTATCAGATTAAAGGATCATATTGTCTTCTATCAGATTAAAGGATCGTGTTGTCTTCTATCAGATTAAAGGATTGTGTTGTCTTCTATCAGATTAAAGGATCGTATTGTCTTCTATCAGTATTGTCTTCTATCAGATTAAAGGAACGTATTGTCTTCTATCAGATTAAAGGAACGTATTGTCTTCTATCAGATTAAAGGATCGTATTGTCTTCTATCAGATTAAAGGATCGTATTGTCTTCTATCAGATTAAAGGATCGTATTGTCTTCTATCAGATTAAAGGATCGTATTGTCTTCTATCAGATTAAAGGAACATATTGTCTTCTATCAGATTAAAGGCTGGTATTGTCTTCTATCACATTAAAGGATGGTATTGTCTTCTATCAGATTAAAGGATCGTATTGTTTTCTATCAGATTAAAGGATCGTGTTGTCTTCTATCAGATTAAAGGATTGTATTGTCTTCTATCAGATTAAAGGATCATATTGTCTTCTATCAGATTAAAGGATTGTATTGTCTTCTATCAGATTAAAGGATCGTATTGTCTTCTATCAGATTAAAGGATCGTATTGTCTTCTATCAGATTAAAGGATTGTATTGTCTTCTATCAGATTAAAGGATATGATCTTCTATCAGATTAAAGGATTGTATTGTCTTCTATCAGATTAAAGGATTGTATTGTCTTCTATCAGATTAAAGGAACGTATTGTCTTCTATCAGATTAATGGATCGTGTTGTCTTCTATCAGATTAAAGGATCATATTGTCTTCTATCAGATTAAAGGATCGTGTTGTCTTCTATCAGATTAAAGGAACGTATTGTCTTCTATCAGATTAATGGATCGTGTTGTCTTCTATCAGATTAAAGGATCATATTGTCTTCTATCAGATTAAAGGATCGTGTTGTCTTCTATCAGATTAAAGGAACGTATTGTCTTCTATCAGATTAAAGGATCGTATTGTCTTCTATCAGATTAAAGGATCATATTGTCTTCTATCAGATTAAAGGATCGTGTTGTCTTCTATCAGATTAAAGGATCGTATTGTTTTCTATCAGATTAAAGGATATTGTCTTCTATCAGATTAAAGGATATGATCTTCTATCAGATTAAAGGATTGTATTGTCTTCTATCAGATTAAAGGATCGTATTGTCTTCTATCAGATTAAAGGATCGTATTGTCTTCTATCGGATTAAAGGATCGTATTGTCTTCTATCAGATTAAAGGATGGTATTGTCTTCTATCAGATTAAAGGATCATATTGTCTTCTATCAGATTAAAGGATGGTATTGTCTTCTATCAGATTAAAGGATCATATTGTCTTCTATCAGATTAAAGGATCGTGTTGTCTTCTATCAGATTAAAGGATTGTATTGTCTTCTATCAGATTAAAGGATCGTATTGTCTTCTATCAGATTAAAGGATCGTGTTGTCTTCTATCAGATTAAAGGATGGTATTGTCTTCTATCAGATTAAAGGATCATATTGTCTTCTATCAGATTAAAGGATCGTGTTGTCTTCTATCAGATTAAAGGATCGTTTTGTCTTCTATCAGATTAAAGGATCGTGTTGTCTTCTATCAGATTAAAGGATCGTGTTGTCTTCTATCAAATTAAAGGATCGTATTGTCTTCTATCAGATTAAAGGATATGATCTTCTATCAGATTAAAGGATTGTATTGTCGTCTATCAGATTAAAGGATTGTATTGTCTTCTATCAAATTAAAGGATGGTATTGTCGTCTATCAGATTAAAGGATCGTGTTGTCTTCTATCAGATTAAAGGAACGTATTGTCTTCTATCAGATTAATGGATCGTGTTGTCTTCTATCAGATTAAAGGATCATATTGTCTTCTATCAGATTAAAGGATTGTGTTGTCTTCTATCAGATTAAAGGATCGTATTGTCTTCTATCAGTATTGTCTTCTATCAGATTAAAGGAACGTATTGTCTTCTATCAGATTAAAGGAACGTATTGTCTTCTATCAGATTAAAGGAACGTATTGTCTTCTATCAGATTAAAGGATCATATTGTCTTCTATCAGATTAAAGGATCGTATTGTCTTCTATCAGATTAAAGGATCGTATTGTCTTCTATCAGATTAAAGGATCATATTGTCTTCTATCAGATTAAAGGATCATATTGTCTTCTATCAGATTAAAGGAACATATTGTCTTCTATCAGATTAAAGGCTGGTATTGTCTTCTATCAGATTAAAGGATTGTATTGTCTTCTATCAGATTAAAGGATATGATCTTCTATCAGATTAAAGGATCATATTGTCTTCTATCAGATTAAAGGATCGTGTTGTCTTCTATCAGATTAAAGGATCGTATTGTCTTCTATCAGATTAAAGGATCGTATTGTCTTCTATCAGATTAAAGGATCATATTGTCTTCTATCAGATTAAAGGATCGTATTGTCTTCTATCAGATTAAAGAATCGTATTGTCTTCTATCAGATTAAAGGATTGTATTGTCTTCTATCAGATTAAAGGATCGTATTGTCTTCTATCAGATTAAAGGATGGTATTGTCTTCTATCAGATTAAAGGATCGTGTTGTCTTCTATCAGATTAAAGGATCGTATTGTCTTCTATCAGATTAAAGGATCATGTTGTCTTCTATCAGATTAAAGGAATGTATTGTCTTCTATCAGATTAAAGGATTGTATTGTCTTCTATCAGATTAAAGGATTGTATTGTCTTCTATCAGATTAAAGGATCGTGTTGTGGGTCTGGAGGAGATGGTAAAGGAGTATGAGAACAAGTTACGTCGTAGTCTCATGTCAAGGGGAGTTAATCCAGAGGAAGCTGCCACTTTCTCCAAGATGCAGGTACTTAGAAAGAATTTACCATGTTTTGGGATAAGGTGATAAATGATGTTTACATAAAATAGTAGAGGTAACTCAATATTTTACAACATCTCTGTTTTTGCACAAATCCATCCTGTTCCGCATATATATATATATATATGTTCTGTTTACATGTGTACCATATATCAGATATTCTCTCTTGCTAAATATCTCTCTTGCGAATACACAAATCTCTTTTCTTATGAATACACAAATCTCTCTTGCGAATACACATCTTTTCTTATGAATACACAAATCTCTCTTGCGAATACACAAATCTCTTTTCCTATGAATACACAAATCTCTCTTACGAATACACAAATCTCTTTTCCTACGAATACACAAGTATATCTTACTAATACCAGGTACATTTTGTACACAAATACATACTGATTATATAGCTACATACGTTATCTCTAATTACATATATTCTCTAGTTAACACATATTATCTCTAGTTACACATATTCTCTTTAGTTACACATATCATATAGTTACACATTATCTCTAGTTACACATATTATCTCTAGTTACACATATTATCTCTAGTTACACATATGATCTCTTGTTGTGCATTATTCACAGTTTTTCAAATTCTTTCAGAAATATATCTGTGTAGCTCCTGTAGCATGTTGGCATTCATTCACTCAAGTGTTGTGTATTTTTCAGGAACTTGAATTTCGTAATGCAGAATTACGTACTGACCTTGCCAAACAGAAACTACAGAAAGATACAGAAGTTGAGAACCTCGAAATCAAACTTGGGTATGATCACCTTACAGTACTATAGTACAAGATAAAACCTGTCAGTATTACATTATAGTACAAGATAAAATCTACCAGTATTACATTATGTACAAGATAAAATCTACCAGTATTGCATTATAGTACAATATAAAACCTGCCAGTATTACATTATAGTACAATATAACATCTACCAGTATTGCATTATAGTACAATCTAAAACATGCTAGTATTACATTATAGTACAATATACAACCTGCCAGTATTACATTATAGTACAAGACAAAACCTACCAGTATTACATTATAGTACACTATACAACCTGCCAGTATTACATTATAGTACAATATACAACCTACCAGTATTACATTATAGTACAAGATACAATCTACCAGTATTACATATAGTACAAGACAAAACATACCAGTATTACATTATAGTACAAGATACAACCTGCCAGTATTATATTATAGTACAATATAAAACCTGCCAGTATTACATTATAGTACAAGATAAAATCTACTAGTATTACATTATAGTACAATATACAACCTGCCAGTATTACATTATAGTACAAGATACAACCTGCCAGTATTACATTATAGTACAAGATAAAATCTACCAGTATTACATTATAGTACAAGACAAAACCTACCAGTATTACATTATAGTACAAGATAAAACCTACCAGTATTGCATTATAGTACAATATACAAGCTGTCAGTAGTACATTATAGTACAAGATAAAACCTACCAGTATTGCATTATAGTACAATATACAAGCTGCCAGTATTACATTATAGTACAAGATAAAATCTACCAGTATTACATTATAGTACAATATTCAATTCGAGTGTGCATGGTAAGCGTGGTAAATTTGCCACACCCCGGAGCTGCATATGTGTGTTTATCACTACATTGTATGTGAACAAATGTTTGTTTGTTTATGAAAAGAAAATGTCTTGTTTGATGTTTTTTCCGAAAAACGATAACATCATTGCCTTCGTTAATCGGTTCTTTTATTTTATTCATGTTCCAGGAATTGAAATTATTGAGTAATATGGGTAATTATTCTGTCTTAGCTTTAAAAATTGATTGCCTCATTTCATTTCGTTTCTGTTAATTATTAGCGACTGCAAATCCAGAAATTATAAAATATTGGTTGTTATTGCACACTTGTCTTCAAAAATATGGAAAGTACAGACACTTTAATGATCGGGTAAAGTAATACCGAGCCTCGATTCTGGGTAAAAGCTCCAGGAAAGTGGCAATAGTGTTTGGCCCCAGTAGGATCCGATCCTGATACAGCCAGGAGACATTAAACTGTTAAAGAGGAAATATGAGATCATGGAGGACTATGTCAATAACCTGTGAATAAACTATAAATAACACAAACATACATCTATATACCATAGACATAGATATTTGGTCAAGTTGGGTTATGAAACGCGAGTTCCCTCCCGTTAACAGGTCACCTCCAGTAAGCAGCTAAAAATGGCCGTTCCCCTCACTGGCTGCTTATGGGAGTTTTACTGTAATAGATTCCTGCATTCCTCTGACATTGAATATCTGCCACTTTAGTAATATGTAAAATAGTGTTTAACCTTTCCTGTTTATGTAAAATAGTGTTTAACCTTTCCTGTTTATGTAAAATAAAGTTTAACCTTTCCTGTTTATGTAAAATAAAGTTTACCCTTTCTTGTTTATGTAAAATAAAGTTTACCCTTTCTTGTTTATGTAAAATAAAGTTTAACCTTTCCTGTTTATGTAAAATAAAGTGTAATCTTTCCTGTTTATGAAGCACAAAGTTTAACCTGTCCTGTTTATGTACCATGAAATTTAACCTTTCCTGTTTATGTAACATGAAGTTTAATCTTTCCTGTTTATGAAGCACAAAGTTTAACCTGTCCTGTTTATGTACCATGAAATTTAACCTTTCCTATTTATGTAACATGAAGTTTAACCTGTCCTGTTTATGAAGCACAAAGTTTAACCTGTCCTGTTTATGTACTATAAAGTTTAACCTGTCCTGTTTATGTAAAATAAAGTGTAATCTTTCCTGTTTATGAAACACAAAGTTTAACCTTTCCTGTTTATGTACCATGAAATTTAACCTTTCCTGTTTATGTACCATGAAGTTTAACCTTTCCTGTTATGTAACATGAAGTTTAACCTTTCCTGTTTATGTAAAATAAAGTGTAACCTTTCCTGTTTATGTAACATAAAGTTTAACCATTCCTGTTTTATGTAATTTAGGGGTGTCGAACATGAGGTAGTACAGTTGAAAGCGGCCCTGAGAAAGTCACAACCCAATGCTGCTCAGATGAAACAAAAGGTTATAACATTACAGTGTCTATTGTTTGTGCAATATGGTAGTGTTATGGTGTGTAAGGTATGGTAGTGCTATGGTGTGTAAGGTATGGTAGTGCTATGGTGTGTAAGGTATGGTAGTGCTATGGTGTGTAAGGTATGGTAGTGTTATGGTTTGTAAGGTATGGTCGTGTTATGGTCTGTAAGGTATGGTAGTGTTATGGTTTGTAAGGTATGGTCGTGTTATGGTCTGTAAGGTATGGTAGTGCTATGGTTTGTAAGGTATGGTCGTGTTATGGTCTGTAAGGTATGGTAGTGTTATGGTTTGTAAGGTATGGTAGTGTTATGGTTTGTAAGGTATGGTAGTGTTATGGCTTGTAAGGTATGGTCGTGTTATGGTCTGTAAGGTATGGTAGTGTTATGGTTTGTAAGGTATGGTAGTGTTATGGTTTGTAAGGTATGGTAGTGCTATGATGTGTAAGGTATGGTAGTGCTATGGTGTGTAAGGTATGGTAGTGTTATGGTTTGTAAGGTATGGTAGTGTTATTGTTGTAAGGTATGGTAGGGTAATTGATGGAAGGTGTGGTAGTATTATGGTTTGTAAGGTATGGTTGTGTTATGGTTTGTAAGGTATGGTAGTGCTATGGTGTGTAAGGTATGGTAGTGTTATGGTTTGTAGGGTATGGTAGTTCTATGGTGTGTAAGGTATGGTAGGGTAATTGATGGAAGGTATGGTAGTGTTATGGTGTGTAAGGTATGGTAGTGTTATGGTTTGTAGGGTATGGTAGTGCTATGGTGTGTAGGGTATGGTAGTATTATGGTTTGTACGGTATGGTAGTGTTATTGTTTGTAAGGTATGGTAGTGCTATGGTGTGTAAGGTATGGTAATGTTATGGTTTGTAAGGTATGGTAGTGTTATGGTTTGTAGGGTATGGTAGTGTAATTGTATGTAAGGTATGGTAGTGTTATGGTTTGTATGGTATGGTAGTGTTATTGTATGTAAGGTATGGTAGGGTAATTGTATGTAAGGTATGGTAGTGTTATGGTTTGTATGGTATGGTAGTGTTATTGTATGTAAGGTATGGTAGGGTAATTGATGGAAGGTGTGGTAGTGTTATGGTGTGTAAGGTATGGTAGTGCTATGGTGTGTAAGGTATGGTGTGTAAGGTATGGTAGTGCTGTGGTGTGTAAGGTATGGTAGTGCTATGGTTTGTAAGGTATGGTAGTGTTATAAACAAAAAAAAAAAAAAAATGGTTGTAAGGTATGGAATGTTTGTAAGGTACATGGTAGTGTTATTGTATGTAAGGTATGGAAGTGATATTGTTTGTAAGGTATGGTAGTGATATGGTTTGTAAGGTATGGTAGTGCTATGGTGTGTAAGGTATGGTAGTGTTATGGTTTGTATGGTATGGTAGTGCTATGGTGTGTAAGGTATGTTAGTGTTATGGTTTGTAAGGTATGGTAGTGCCATGATGTGTAAGGTATGGTAGTGTTATGGTTTGTAAGGTATGGTAGTGCCATGATGTGTAAGGTATGGTAGTGTTATGGTTTGTAAGGTATGGTAGTGCCATGATGTGTAAGGTATGGTAGTGTTATGGTTTGTACAGTATGGTAGTGCCATGATGTGTAAGGTATGGTAGTGTTATGGTTTGTAAGGTATGGTAGTGCTATGGTGTGTAAGGTATGGTAGTGCTATGGTGTGTAGGGTATGGTAGTATTATGGTTTGTAAGGTATGGTAGTGTTATTGTTTGTAAGGTATGGTAGTGCCATGGTGTGTAAGGTATGGTAGTGTTATGGTTTGTACGGTATGGTAGTGCTATGATGTGTAAGGTATGGTAGTGCTATTGTTGTAAGGTATGGTAGTGCTATGGTGTGTACGGTATGGTAGTATTATGGTTTGTAAGGTATGGTAGTGTTATTGTTTGTAAGGTATGGTAGTGTTATTGTTGTAAGGTATGGTAGTGTTATTGTTGTAAGGTATGGTAGTGCCATGGTGTGTAAGGTATGGTAGTGTTATGGTTTGTACGGTATGGTAGTGCTATGATGTGTAAGGTATGGTAGTGCTATTGTTGTAAGGTATGGTAGTGCTATGATGTGTAATGTATGGTAGTGTTATTGTTTTAAGGTATGGTAGTATTATGGTTTGTAAGGTATGGTAGTGTTATTGTTTGTAAGGTATGGTAGTGTAACTGTATGTAAGGTAATGTAGTGTTATTGTATGTAAGGTATGGAAGTGATATTGTTTGTAGGGTATGGTAGTGATATGGTTTGTAAGGTATGGTAGTGTAATTGTATGTACGGTATGGTAGTGTAATTGTATGTACGGTATGGTAGTGTAATTGTATGTATGGTATGGTTGTGTTATTGTATGTAAGGCATAGTATTAGGCAGAAATATCCAAATGGGAGTCTAAAAAAATAAGTCCAGCCCCAGAGCGGGACCCGAATGATGACGGAAATTGCCGCACGGACTCGATGTGAGAACGGCGAACTGACGTGATCGAAATGCGGCAGAAACTGGGAAAGCCCGGGTGGGAAAGCCTCTCCAAAAAGGAATTGCGAACAATATTAACCTATTATAGGGTCCAGTTCTTGTCATTGTTTTACAGCTGCATATATATGTTAACAAACCTAGTGAGGTCTCGGAGGGGGGGGGGGGAAATGTTATCAGCCATTGTTTTAACTGGCCGTCGGTAACCGTCGCCAATATAATTGACCATCTTATTAGGTGATAGGCCGTCGAAAAGACGGCCCGACGGCTCTCTGCCTAATACTGTGATGTAAGGTATGGTAGTGTTATTGTATGCATGGTATGGTAGTGTTATTGTATGCATGGTATGGTAGTGTTATTGTATGTAATGTATGGTAGTGTTATTGTATGTATGTAATGTATGGTAGTGTAATTGTATGTAAGGTATGGTTGTGTAATTGTATGTAAGGTGTGGTAGTGTAATTGTATGTAAGGTGTGGTAGTGTAATTGTATGTAAGGTGTGGTAGTGTAATTGTATGTACGGTATGGTAGTGTAATTGTATGTAAGGTATGATAGTGTAATTGTATGTAAGGTATGGTAGTGTAATTGTATGTAAGGTATGGTAGTGTAATTGTATGTACGGTATGGTAGTGTAATCATATGTAAGGTATGGTAGTGTAATTGTATGTAAGGTATGGTAGTGTAATTGTATGTAAGGTATGGTAGTGTAATTGTATGTAAGGTGTGGTATGCGGAAAGCTTGATCTGGTTGAAGGCCAGCTCAATTTCAGACTTGTACAAAACATAAACATGAAAAAGAAAATAAAGCTTAAATCAATCAATTGTCAAGCTACCTACCATACAGCGAAACCCCTCTAAGCTGAACGACCACCAGACCAGAGGTAAATTTCAGTTTGGATGGTTTTTCAGTTAAAGGAGTTTTCATAGTGGGTGGTGAGGGTAGATTTCTACTAAGTTAACAATTCAACTCTACAGTGCTTAGAAAGAGGGTTGAGACATGTTAATAGTTTGGTAATTAGTAAAGAACTGATTAATTTTAAGTGCACAATACATTATTTTGAAAAGAAATAGCTGAAAGGTTGTATGTTTAAAGCAGCATTACATCGTAATAAAGGATGTTTTGGGTAAAATATAAATACTAATGTGTGTGTGTTTACAAAAATCGAAATAGTCGCTCAGAAACGATAACATTCCAATAAATTTAAACTGTCGTATACGCGAATTTGTTTATCAACACACGAAATGTCAACACGCACAGCTCGCATGCGTGAAACAACAGAGGATGTAGAAAACAACGTATATATTTTGAACATGAAAGACTATCTATCTATCTTTCTCTAATGTCGAACCCCTCACGGAGATGTAGAAATGTCCATAAAAGACTTAGCTAACAGAGGTATGAATCAACATATCAAGTAATTTAATTAAAAAGACAACGTGGGACAAATTGGGACGATGCATTCCGAACGTAAACAAGTGCGTGACCGATCGACTCGGAAAGTCCTACTTTCGGTTTCGAGTTTGTTTTATCGCCAAAAACACTGTTTACCAAATGAACATAAGCATACAAAGTATAATGTTAGAATGTGTAGCAGCATTGCTACCCATACGTAAAATTTGAATTTTTCAAATATCTTTTATTTCATACGATGTAATGCTGCTTTAAAAGAACAGTCAGTTTCCTATTTGATCGGGACAAGTTGCTGTTCAGTGTACAGGTGTAAATTTATCATGGAAATTCATATATTTTTAAATAAATCTGATTGGTATTCGGAAAAGAGGGGTTCCGGTTTTCAAAGGCGTTATTACAATGAATAAAGAAAGGGATCATTCGGGACTATTCTGTACTTGTACTATATTGTATCAGTTGGTAAGATATCTAGTATTATATGTACTATATTGTATCAGTTGATAAGATATCTAGTATTATATGTACTATATTGTATCAGTTGATAAGATATCTAGTATTATATGTACTATATTGTATCAGTTGGTAAGATATCTAGTATTATATGTACTATATTGTATCAGTTGATAAGATATCTAGTATTATATGTACTATATTGTATCAGTTGGTAAGATATCTAGTATTATATGTACTATATTGTATCAGTTGTAAGATATCTAGTATTATATGTACTATATTGTATCAGTATAAGATATCTAGTATTATATGTACTATATTGTATCAGTATGTAAGATATCTAGTATTATATGTACTATATTGTATCAGTATGTAAGATATCTAGTATTATATGTACTATATTGTATCAGTATGTAAGATATCTAGTATTATATGTACTATATTGTATCAGTATGTAAGATATCTAGTATTATATGTACTATATTGTATCAGTTGGTAAGATATCTAGTATTATATGTACTATATTGTATCAGTTGTAAGATATCTAGTATTATATGTACTATATTGTATCAGTTGGTAAGATATCTAGTATTATATGTACTATATTGTATCAGTTGTAAGATATCTAGTATTATATGTACTATATTGTATCAGTATGTAAGATATCTAGTATTATATGTACTATATTGTATCAGTTGGTAAGATATCTAGTATTATATGTACTATATTGTATCAGTATGTAAGATATCTAGTATTATATGTACTATATTGTATCAGTATGTAAGATATCTAGTATTATATGTACTATATTGTATCAGTTGGTAAGATATCTAGTATTATATGTACTATATTGTATCAGTATGTAAGATATCTAGTATTATATGTACTATATTGTATCAGTATGTAAGATATCTAGTATTATATGTACTATATTGTATCAGTTGGTAAGATATCTAGTATTATATATACTATATTGTATCAGTTGATAAGATATCTAGTATTATATATACTATATTGTATCAGTTGATAAGATATCTAGTATTATATGTACTATATTGTATCAGTTGGTAAGATATCTAGTATTATATGTACTATATTGTATCAGTTGATAAGATATCTAGTATTATATGTACTATATTGTATCAGTTGATAAGATATCTAGTATTATATGTACTATATTGTATCAGTTGATAAGATATCTAGTATTATATATACTATATTGTATCAGTTGTAAGATATCTAGTATTATATGTACTATATTGTATCAGTATGTAAGATATCTAGTATTATATGTACTATATTGTATCAGTTGATAAGATATCTAGTATTATTGTACTATATTGTATCAGTTTGTAAGATATCTAGTATTATATGTACTATATTGTATCAGTATGTAAGATATCTAGTATTATATGTACTATATTGTATCAGTTGTAAGATATCTAGTATTATATGTACTATATTGTCAGTTGTAAATATCTATATATATCTACTATATTGTATCAGTTGGTAAGATATCTAGTATTATATGTACTATATTGTATCAGTTGGTAAGATATCTAGTATTATATGTACTATATTGTATCAGTATGTAAGATATCTAGTATTATATGTACTATATTGTATCAGTTGGTAAGATATCTAGTATTATATGTACTATATTGTATCAGTTGATAAGATATCTAGTATTATATGTACTATATTGTATCAGTTGATAAGATATCTAGTATTATATATACTATATTGTATCAGTTGATAAGATATCTAGTATTATATGTACTATATTGTATCAGTTGGTAAGATATCTAGTATTATATATACTATATTGTATCAGTTGATAAGATATCTAGTATTATATATACTATATTGTATCAGTTGATAAGATATCTAGTATTATATATACTATATTGTATCAGTTGGTAAGATATCTAGTATTATATATACTATATTGTATCAGTTGATAAGATATCTAGTATTATATATACTATATTGTATCAGTTGATAAGATATCTAGTATTATATATACTATATTGTATCAGTTGGTAAGATATCTAGTATTATATATACTATATTGTATCAGTTGATAAGATATCTAGTATTATATATACTATATTGTATCAGTTGATAAGATATCTAGTATTATATATACTATATTGTATCAGTTGGTAAGATATCTAGTATTATATATACTATATTGTATCAGTTGATAAGATATCTAGTATTATATGTACTATATTGTATCAGTTGGTAAGATATCTAGTATTATATGTACTATATTGTATCAGTTGATAAGATATCTAGTATTATATATACTATATTGTATCAGTTGATAAGATATCTAGTATTATATATACTATATTGTATCAGTATGTAAGATATCTAGTATTATATGTACTATATTGTATCAGTATGTAAGATATCTAGTATTATATATACTATATTGTATCAGATGGTAAGATATCTAGTATTATATATACTATATTGTATCAGTTGATAAGATATCTAGTATTATATATACTATATTGTATCAGTTGATAAGATATCTAGTATTATATGTACTATATTGTATCAGTTGATAAGATATCTAGTATTATATGTAATATATTGTATCAGTTGGTAAGATATCTAGTATTATATGCACTATATTGTATCAGTTGATAAGATATCTAGTATTATATGCACTGTATTGTATCAG
>CM026387.1:34660708-34687436 GCA_014843695.1 Archivesica marissinica
GGCGGTGTAGCTAGAGCAGGTGGTGTAGCTAGAGCAGGTGGTGTAGCTAGAGCAGGTGGTGTAGCTAGAGCAGGTGGTGTAGCTAGAGCAGGTAGTGTAGCTAGAGCAGGTGGTGTAGCTAGAGCAGACGGTGTAGCTAGAGCAGACGGTGTAGCTAGAGCAGACGGTGTAGCTAGAGCAGGTGGTGTAGCTAGAGCAGGTGGTGTAGCTAGAGCAGACGGTGTAGCTAGAGCAGGTGGTGTAGCTAGAGCAGGTGGTGTAGCTAGAGCAGACGGTGTAGCTAGAGCAGGCGTGTAGCTAGAGCAGGTGGTGTAGCTAGAGCAGGTGGTGTAGCTAGAGCAGACGGTGTAGCTAGAGCAGGTGGTGTAGCTAGAGCAGGCGGTGTAGCTAGAGCAGGCGGTGTAGCTAGAGCAGGCGGTGTAGCTAGAGCAGGTGGTGTAGCTAGAGCAGGTGGTGTAGACAGAGC
This sequence comes from Archivesica marissinica, assembly GCA_014843695.1. Classification (NCBI taxonomy): domain Eukaryota; kingdom Metazoa; phylum Mollusca; class Bivalvia; order Venerida; family Vesicomyidae; genus Archivesica; species Archivesica marissinica. The sequence goes on from CM026387.1 coordinate 34,661,175, forward strand.
AGGTGGTGTAGTTAGACCAGACGGTGTAGCTAGAGCAGACGGTGTAGCTAGAGCAGGTGGTGTAGCTAGAGCAGGTGGTGTAGCTAGAGCAGACGGTGTAGCTAGAGCAGACGGTGTAGCTAGAGCAGACGGTGTAGCTAGATCAGGCGGTGTAGCTAGAGCAGGTGGTGTAGCTAGACTAGGTAGTGTAGCTAGAGCAGACGGTGTAGCTAGAGCAGGTGGTGTAGCTAGAGCAGGCGGTGTAGCTAGAGCAGGTGGTGTAGTTAGAGCAGGCGGTGTAGTTAGAGCAGATGGTGTAGCTAGAGCAGGTGGTGTAGCTAGAGCAGACGGTGTAGCTAGAGCAGACGGTGTAGCTAGAGCAGATGGTGTAGCTAGAGCAGGTGGTGTAGCTAGAGCAGACAGAGTAGTAGAGCAGGTGGTGTAGCTAGAGCAGGTGGTGTAGCTACAGCAGGTGGTGTAGCTAGAGCAGGTGGTGTAGCTAGAGCAGGTGGTGTAGTTAGAGCAGGTAGTGTAGATAGAGCAGGTGGTGTAGACAGAGCAGGTGGTGTAGACAGAGCAGGTGGTGTAGTTAGAGCAAGTGGTGTAGCTAGAGCAGGTGGTGTAGCTAGAGCAGATTGGTGTAGCTAGAGCAAGTGGTGTAGTTAGAGCAGGCGGTGTAGCTAGAGCAGGTGGTGTAGCTAGAGCAGGTGGTGTAGCTAGAGCAAGTGGTGTAGCTAGAACAGGTGGTGTAGCTAGAGCAGACGGTGTAGCTAGAGCGCGTGGTATAGCTAGAGCAGGTGGTGTAGCTAGAGCAGATGGTGTAGCTAGAGCAGGTGGTGTAGCTAGAGCAGGTAGTGTAGCTAGAGCAGGTGGTGTAACTAGAGCAGATGGTGTAGCTAGAGCAGACAGTAAAGCTAGAGCAGGTGGTGTAGCTAGAGCAGGTAGTGTAGCTAGAGCAGGTAGTGTAGCTAGAGCAGACGGTGTAGCTAGAGCAGGTGGTGTAGCTAGAGCAGACGGTGTAGCTAGAGCAGGCGGTGTAGTTAGAGCAGGTGGTGTAGCTAGAGCAGGTGGTGTAGCTAGAGCAGACGGTGTAGCTAGAGCAGGCGGTGTAGATAGAGCAGGTGGTGTAGCTAGAGCAGGTGGTGTAGCTAGAGCAGGCGGTGTAGCTAGAGCAGGCGGTGTAGCTAGAGCAAATGGTGTAGCTAGAGCAGATGGTGTAGCTAGAGCAGACGGTGTAGCTAGAGCAGGCGGTGTAGCTAGAGCAGGTGGTGTAGCTAGACTAGGTAGTGTAGCTAGAGCAGACGGTGTAGCTAGAGCAGGCGGTGTAGCTAGAGCAGGTGGTGTAGCTAGAGCAGGCGGTGTAGCTAGAGCAGGTGGTGTAGTTAGAGCAGGTGGTGTAGCTAGAGCAGACGGTGTAGCTAGGTCAGGCGGTGTAGCTAGAGCAGGTGGTGCAGTTAGAGCAGACGGTGTAGCTAGAGCAGGTGGTGTAGCTAGAGCAGACGGTGTAGCTAGAGCAGATGGTGAAGCTAGAGCAGACGGTGTAGCTAGAGCAGATGGTGTAGCTAGAGCAGGTGGTGTAGTTAGAGCAGACGGTGTAGCTAGAGCAGGTGGTGTAGCTAGAGCAGGTGGTGTAGCTAGAGCAGCGGTGTAGCTAGAGCAGGCGGTGTAGTAGAGCAGGGTGTAGCTAGAGCAGGTGGTGTAGCTAGAGCAGGTGGTGTAGTAGAGCAGTGGTGTAGCTAGAGCAGGTGGTGTAGCTAGAGCAGACGGTGTAGCTAGAGCAGGTGGTGTAGCTAGAGCAGGTGGTGTAGCTAGAGCAGGTGGTGTAGCTAGAGCAGGTGGTGTAGCTAGAGCAGGTGGTGTAGCTAGAGCAGGTGGTGTAGCTAGAGCAGGTGGTGTACTAGAGCAACGGTGTAGCTAGAGCAGGTGGTGTAGCTAGAGCAGGTGGTGTAGTAGAGCAGGTGGTGTAGCTAGAGCAGGGTGTAGCTAGAGCAGAGGGTGTAGCTAGAGCAGGCGGTGTAGCTAGAGCAGGTGGTGTAGCTAGAGCAGGTGGTGTAGCTAGAGCAGGTGGTGTAGCTAGAGCAGAGGTGTAGCTAGACAGGTAGTGTAGCTAGAGCAGGCGGTGTAGCTAGAGCAGGCGGTGTAGCTAGAGCAGGTGGTGTAGCTAGAGCAGGTGGTGTAGCTAGAGCAGGTGGTGTAGCTAGAGCAGACGGTGTAGCTAGAGCAGGTGGTGTAGGGTGTAGCTAGAGCAGATGGTGTAGCTAGAGCAGGTGGTGTAGTTAGAGCAGACGGTGTAGCTAGAGCAGGTGGTGTAGCTAGAGCAGGTGGTGTAGCTAGAGCAGACGGTGTAGCTAGAGCAGACGGTGTAGCTAGAGCAGCGGTAGCTAGAGCAGGTGGTGTAGCTAGAGCAGGTGGTGTAGCTAGAGCAGACGGTGTAGCTAGAGCAGGTGGTGTAGCTAGAGCAGGTGGTGTAGCTAGAGCAGACGGTGTAGCTAGAGCAGGCGGTGTAGCTAGAGCAGGTGGTGTAGCTAGAGCAGGTGGTGTAGCTAGAGCAGGTGGTGTAGCTAGAGCAGGTGGTGTAGCTAGAGCAGACGGTGTAGCTAGAGCAGATGGTGTAGCTAGAGCAGACGGTGTAGCTAGAGCAGGTGGTGTAGCTAGAGCAGGTGGTGTAGCTAGAGCAGACGGTGTAGCTAGAGCAGGTGGTGTAGCTAGAGCAGGTGGTGTAGCTAGAGCAGGTGGTGTAGCTAGAGCAGGCGGTGTAGCTAGAGCAGGCGGTGTAGCTAGAGCAGACGGTGTAGCTAGAGCAGTGGTGTAGCTAGAGCAGGTGGTGTAGCTAGAGCAGACGGTGTAGCTAGAGGGGTGTAGCTAGAGCAGGCGGTGTAGCTAGAGCAGGTGGTGTAGCTAGAGCAGGTGGTGTAGTTAGAGCAGGTAGTGTAGATAGAGCAGGTGGTGTAGACAGAGCAGGTGGTGTAGACAGAGCAGGTGGTGTAGTTAGAGCAGGTGGTGTAGCTAGAGCAGGTGGTGTAGCTAGAGCAGATTGGTGTAGCTAGAGCAAGTGGTGTAGTTAGAGCAGACGGTGTAGCTAGAGCAGACAGTAAAGCTAGAGCAGGTGGTGTAGCTAGAGCAGGTAGTGTAGCTAGAGCAGGTAGTGTAGCTAGAGCAGACGGTGTAGCTAGAGCAGGTGGTGTAGCTAGAGCAGGTGGTGTAGCTAGAGCAGACGGTGTAGCTAGAGCAGTCGGTGTAGCTAGAGCAGGTGGTTTAGCTAGAGCAGGCGGTGTAGCTAGAGCAGGTGGTGTAGTTAGAGCAGGCGGTGTAGCTAGAGCAGACTGTGTAGCTAGAGCGCGTGGTATAGCTAGAGCAGGTGGTGTAGCTAGAGCAGATGGTGTAGCTAGAGCAGGTGGTGTAGCTAGAGCAGGTAGTGTAGCTAGAGCAGGTGGTGTAGCTAGAGCAGACGGTGTAGCTAGAGCAGACGGTGTAGCTTGAGCAGACGGTGTAGCTAGAGCAGACGGTAACGCTAGAGCAGGTAGTGTAGCTAGAGCAGGTAGTGTAGCTAGAGCAGACGGTGTAGCTAGAGCAGGTGGTTTAGCTAGAGCAGGTGGTGTAGCTAGAGCAGACGGTGTAGCTAGAGCAGGCGGTGTAGTTAGAGCAGACAGTGTAGCTAGAGCAGACGGTGTAGCTAGAGCAGATGGTGTAGCTAGAGCAGGTGGTGTAGTTAGAGCAGACGGTGTAGTTAGAGCAGGTGGTGTAGCTAGAGCAGACGGTGTAGCTAGAGCAGGCGGTGTAGTTAGAGCAGGTGGTGTAGCTAGACTAGGTAGTGTAGCTAGATCAGACGGTGTAGCTAGAGCAGGTGGTGTAGCTAGAGCAGGCGGTGTAGCTAGAGCAGGTGGTGTAGTTAGAGCAGGCGGTGTAGCTAGAGCAGACAGTGTAGCTAGAGCAGACGGTGTAGCTAGAGCAGATGGTGTAGCTAGAGCAGGTGGTGTAGTTAGAGCAGACGGTGTAGTTAGAGCAGGTGGTGTAGCTAGAGCAGACGGTGTAGCTAGAGCAGGCGGTGTAGTTAGAGCAGGTGGTGTAGCTAGACTAGGTAGTGTAGCTAGAGCAGACGGTGTAGCTAGAGCAGGTGGTGTAGCTAGAGCAGGCGGTGTAGCTAGAGCAGGTGGTGTAGTTAGAGCAGGCGGTGTAGCTAGAGCAGACAGTGTAGCTAGAGCAGACGGTGTAGCTAGAGCAGATGGTGTAGCTAGAGCAGGTGGTGTAGCTAGAGCAGACGGTGTAGCTAGAGCAGGTGGTGTAGCTAGAGCAGACGGTGTAGCTAGAGCAGGTGGTGTAGCTAGAGCAGGTGGTGTAGCTAGAGCAGGTGGTGTAGCTAGAGCAGGTGGTGTAGCTAGAGCAGGTGGTGTAGCTAGAGCAGACGGTGTAGCTAGAGCAGGTAGGCGGTGTAGCTAGAGCAGGTGGTGTAGCTAGAGCAGGTGGTGTAGCTAGAGCAGACGGTGTAGCTAGAGCAGGTGGTGTAGCTAGAGCAGGGGTGTAGCTAGAGCAGACGGTGTAGCTAGAGCAGACGGTGTAGCTAGAGCAGGTGGTGTAGCTAGAGCAGGCGGTGTAGCTAGAGCAGGGTGTAGCTAGAGCAGGCGGTGTAGCTAGAGCAGACGGTGTAGCTAGAGCGGGTGTAGCTAGAGCAGGTGGTGTAGCTAGAGCAGATGGTGTAGCTAGAGCAGGTGTGTAGCTAGAGCAGGTGGTGTAGCTAGAGCAGGTGGTGTAGCTAGAGCAGACGGTGTAGCTAGAGCAGACGGTGTAGCTAGAGCAGACGGTGTAGCTAGAGCAGACGGTAAAGCTAGAGCAGGTAGTGTAGCTAGAGCAGGTAGTGTAGCTAGAGCAGACGGTGTAGCTAGAGCAGGTGGTGTAGCTAGAGCAGGTGGTGTAGCTAGAGCAGACGGTGTAGCTAGAGCAGGTGGTGTAGTTAGAGCAGGTGGTGTAGCTAGAGCAGGTGGTGTAGCTAGAGCAGGTGGTGTAGTTAGACCAGACGGTGTAGCTAGAGCAGACGGTGTAGCTAGAGCAGACGGTGTAGCTAGAGCAGGTGGTGTAGCTAGAGCATATGGTGTAGCTAGAGCAGGTGGTGTAGTTAGAGCTGGTGGTGTAGTTAGAGCAGGTGGTGTAGCTAGAGCAGGTGGTGTAGCTAGAGCAGATTGGTGTAGCTAGAGCAAGTGGTGTAGTTAGAGCAGGCGGTGTAGCTAGAGCAGGTGGTGTAGCTAGAGCAGGTGGTGTAGCTAGAGCAAGTGGTGTAGCTAGAACAGGTGGTGTAGCTAGAGCAGACGGTGTAGCTAGAGCGCGTGGTATAGCTAGAGCAGGTGGTGTAGCTAGAGCAGATGGTGTAGCTAGAGCAGGTGGTGTAGCTAGAGCAGGTGGTGTAGCTAGAGCAGACGGTGTAGCTAGAGCAGACGGTGTAGCTAGAGCAGACAGTAAAGCTAGAGCAGGTGGTGTAGCTAGAGCAGGTGGTGTAGCTAGAGCAGGTGGTGTAGCTAGAGCAGACGGTGTAGCTAGAGCAGGTGGTGTAGCTAGAGCAGGTGGTGTAGCTAGAGCAGGTGGTGTAGCTAGAGCAGGTGGTGTAGTTAGAGCATGTAGTGTAGATAGAGCAGGTGGTGTAGTTAGACCAGACGGTGTAGTTAGACCAGACGGTGTAGCTAGAGCAGACGGTGTAGCTAGAGCAGGTGGTGTAGCTAGAGCAGGTGGTGTAGCTAGAGCAGACGGTGTAGCTAGAGCAGACGGTGTAGCTAGAGCAGACGGTGTAGCTAGATCAGGCGGTGTAGCTAGAGCAGGTGGTGTAGCTAGACTCGGTAGTGTAGCTAGAGCAGACGGTGTAGCTAGAGCAGGCGGTGTAGCTAGAGCAGGTGGTGTAGCTAGAGCAGGCGGTGTAGCTAGAGCAGGTGGTGTAGTTAGAGCAGGCGGTGTAGCTAGAGCAGACGGTGTAGCTAGAGCGCGTGGTGTAGCTAGAGCAGGTGGTGTAGCTAGAGCAGATGGTGTAGCTAGAGCAGGTGGTGTAGCTAGAGCAGGTAGTGTAGCTAGAGCAGGTGGTGTAGCTAGAGCAGACGGTGTAGCTAGAGCAGACGGTGTAGCTAGAGCAGACGGTGTAGCTAGAGCAGACGGTAAAGCTAGAGCAGGTGGTGTAGCTAGAGCAGGTAGTGTAGCTAGAGCAGACGGTGTAGCTAGAGCAGGTGGTGTAGCTAGAGCAGGTGGTGTAGCTAGAGCAGACGGTGTAGCTAGAGCAGGCGGTGTAGTTAGAGCAGGTGGTGTAGCTAGAGCAGGTGGTGTAGCTAGAGCAGGTGGTGTAGCTAGAGCAGGCGGTGTAGCTAGAGCAGGTGGTGTAGCTAGAGCAGACGGTGTAGCTAGAGCGCGTGGTATAGCTAGAGCAGGTGGTGTAGCTAGAGCAGATGGTGTAGCTAGAGCAGGTGGTGTAGCTAGAGCAGGTAGTGTAGCTAGAGCAGGTGGTGTAGCTAGAGCAGACGGTGTAGCTAGAGCAGGTGGTGTAGCTAGAGCAGACGGTGTAGCTAGAGCAGGTGGTGTAGCTAGAGCAGGTGGTGTAGCTAGAGCAGGTGGTGTAGCTAGAGCAGGTGGTGTAGCTAGAGCAGGTGGTGTAGCTAGAGCAGGTGGTGTAGCTAGAGCAGACGGTGTAGCTAGAGCAGGTGGTGTAGATAGAGCAGGTGGTGTAGCTAGAGCAGACGGTGTAGCTAGAGCAGACGGTGTAGCTAGAGCAGGTGGTGTAGCTAGAGCAGGTGGTGTAGCTAGAGCAGGCGGTGTAGCTAGAGCAGGTGGTGTAGCTAGAGCAGGTGGTGTAGCTAGAGCAGGTGGTGTAGCTAGAGCAGACGGTGTAGCTAGAGCAGGTGGTGTAGCTAGAGCAGACGGTGTAGCTAGAGCAGTGGTGTAGCTAGAGCAGGCGGTGTAGCTAGAGCAGGTGGTGTAGCTAGAGCAGGTGGTGTAGCTAGAGCAGGTGGTGTAGCTAGAGCAGGCGGTGTAGCTAGAGCAGGCGGTGTAGCTAGAGCAGACGGTGTAGCTAGAGCAGGCGGTGTAGCTAGAGCAGGTGGTGTAGCTAGACTAGGTGGTGTAGCTAGAGCAGGTGGTGTAGCTAGAGCAGGCGGTGTAGCTAGAGCAGGTGGTGTAGTTAGAGCAGGCGGTGTAGCTAGAGCAGACGGTGTAGCTAGAGCGCGTGGTATAGCTAGAGCAGGTGGTGTAGCTAGAGCAGATGGTGTAGCTAGAGCAGGTGGTGTAGCTAGAGCAGGTAGTGTAGCTAGAGCAGGTGGTGTAGCTAGAGCAGACGGTGTAGCTAGAGCAGACGGTGTAGCTAGAGCAGACGGTGTAGCTAGAGCAGACGGTAAAGCTAGAGCAGGTGGTGTAGCTAGAGCAGGTAGTGTAGCTAGAGCAGACGGTGTAGCTAGAGCAGACGGTGTAGCTAGAGCAGGTGGTGTAGCTAGAGCAGTTGGTGTAGCTAGAGCAGGTGGTGTAGCTAGAGCAGGCGGTGTTTCTAGAGCAGGTGGTGTAGCTAGAGCAGGTGGTGTAGCTAGAGCAGATGGTGTAGCTAGAGCAGACGGTGTAGCTAGAGCAGACGGTGTAGCTAGAGCAGGTGGTGTAGCTAGAGCAGATGGTGTAGCTAGAGCAGGTGGTGTAGCTAGATCAGGCGGTGTAGCTAGAGCAGACGGTGTAGCTAGAGCAGACGGTAAAGCTAGCGCAGGTGATGTAGCTGGAGCAGGCGGTGTAGCTAGAGCAGCTGTGTAGGTAGCTAGTGCAGGTGGTGTAGTTAGAGCAGGTGGTGTAGTTAGAGCAGGCGATGTAGCTAGAGCAGGTGGTGTAGCTAGAGCAGATGGTGTAGCTAGAGCAGGTGGTGTAGCTAGAGCAGGTGGTGTAGTTAGAGCAGGTGGTGTAGCTAGAGCAGATGGTGTAGCTAGAGCAGGTGGTGTAGCTAGAGCAGGTGGTGTAGCTAGAGCAGGCGGTGTAGCCAGAGCAGATGGTGTAGCCAGAGCAGATGGTGTAGCTAGAGCAGGCAGTGTAGCTAGAGCAGGTGGTGTAGCTAGAGCAGGTGGTGTAGCTAGAGCAGACGGTGTAGCTAGAGCAGGCGGTGTAGCTAGAGCAGACGGTGTAGCTAGAGCAGACGGTGTAGCTAGAGCAGACGGTGTAGCTAGAGCAGGTGGTGTAGCTAGAGCAGACGGTGTAGCTAGAGCAGGTGGTGTAGCTAGAGCAGGCGGTGTAGCTAGAGCAGGCGGTGTAGCTAGAGCAGACGGTAAAGCTAGAGCAGGTGATGTAGCTAGAGCAGACGGTGTAGCTAGAGCAGACGGTGTAGCTTGAGCAGACGGTGTAGCTAGAGCAGACGGTAAAGCTAGAGCAGGTAGTGTAGCTAGAGCAGGTAGTGTAGCTAGAGCAGACGGTGTAGCTAGAGCAGGTGGTTTAGCTAGAGCAGGTGGTGTAGCTAGAGCAGACGGTGTAGCTAGAGCAGGCGGTGTAGTTAGAGCAGGTGGTGTAGCTAGAGCAGGTGGTGTAGCTAGAGCAGGTGGTGTAGTTAGACCAGACGGTGTAGCTAGAGCAGACGGTGTAGCTAGAGCAGACGGTGTAGCTAGAGCAGGTGGTGTAACTAGAGCATATGGTGTAGCTAGAGCAGGTGGTGTAGTTAGAGCTGGTGGTGTAGTTAGAGCAGGTGGTGTAGCTAGAGCAGGTGGTGCAGCTAGAGCAGATTGGTGTAGCTAGACCATGTGGTGTAGTTAGAGCAGGCGGTGTAGCTAGAGCAGGTGGTGTAGCTAGAGCAGGTGGTGTAGCTAGAGCAAGTGGTGTAGCTAGAACAGGTGGTGTAGCTAGAGCAGACGGTGTAGCTAGAGCGCGTGGTATAGCTAGAGCAGGTGGTGTAGCTAGAGCAGATGGTGTAGCTAGAGCAGGTAGTGTAGCTAGAGCTGGTGGTGTAACTAGAGCAGACGGTGTAGCTAGAGCAGACGGTGTAGCAAGAGCAGACAGTAAAGCTAGAGCAGGTGGTGTAGCTAGAGCAGGTAGTGTAGCTAGAGCAGGTAGTGTAGCTAGAGCAGACGGTGTAGCTAGAGCAGGTGGTGTAGCTAGAGCAGGTGGTGTAGCTAGAGCAGGTGGTGTAGCTAGAGCAGGTGGTGTAGTTAGAGCATGTAGTGTAGATACAGCAGGTGGTGTAGTTAGACCAGACGGTGTAGTTAGACCAGACGGTGTAGCTAGAGCAGACGGTGTAGCTAGAGCAGTTGGTGTAGCTAGAGCAGGTGGTGTAGCTAGAGCAGACGGTGTAGCTAGAGCAGACGGTGTAGCTAGAGCAGACGGTGTAGCTAGATCAGGCGGTGTAGCTAGAGCAGGTGGTGTAGCTAGACTCGGTAGTGTAGCTAGAGCAGACGGTGTAGCTAGAGCAGGCGGTGTAGCTAGAGCAGGTGGTGTAGCTAGAGCAGGCGGTGTAGCTAGAGCAGGTGGTGTAGTTAGAGCAGGCGGTGTAGCTAGAGCAGACGGTGTAGCTAGAGCGCGTGGTATAGCTAGAGCAGGTGGTGTAGCTAGAGCAGATGGTGTAGCTAGAGCAGGTGGTGTAGCTAGAGCAGGTAGTGTAGCTAGAGCAGGTGGTGTAGCTAGAGCAGACGGTGTAGCTAGAGCAGACGGTGTAGCTAGAGCAGACGGTGTAGCTAGAGCAGACGGTAAAGCTAGAGCAGGTAGTGTAGCTAGAGCAGGTAGTGTAGCTAGAGCAGACGGTGTAGCTAGAGCAGGTGGTGTAGCTAGAGCAGGTGGTGTAGCTAGAGCAGACGGTGTAGCTAGAGCAGGCGGTGTAGTTAGAGCAGGTGGTGTAGCTAGAGCAGGTGGTGTAGCTAGAGCAGGTGGTGTAGCTAGAGCAGGTGGTGTAGCTAGAGCAGGTGGTGTAGCTAGAGCAGACGGTGTAGCTAGAGCGCGTGGTATAGCTAGAGCAGGTGGTGTAGCTAGAGCAGATGGTGTAGCTAGAGCAGGTGGTGTAGCTAGAGCAGGTAGTGTAGCTAGAGCAGGTGGTGTAGCTAGAGCAGACGGTGTAGCTAGAGCAGACAGTAAAGCTAGAGCAGGTGGTGTAGCTAGAGCAGGTAGTGTAGCTAGAGCAGGTAGTGTAGCTAGAGCAGACGGTGTAGCTAGAGCAGGTGGTGTAGCTAGAGCAGACGGTGTAGCTAGAGCAGGCGGTGTAGTTAGAGCAGGTGGTGTAGCTAGAGCAGGTGGTGTAGCTAGAGCAGACGGTGTAGCTAGAGCAGGTGGTGTAGCTAGAGCAGACGGTGTAGCTAGAGCAGGCGGTGTAGTTAGAGCAGGCGGTGTAGCTAGAGCAGGTGGTGTAGCTAGAGCAGGTGGTGTAGCTAGAGCAGGTGGTGTAGCTAGAGCAGGTGGTGTAGTTAGAGCAGACGGTGTAGCTAGAGCAGGTGGTGTAGACAGAGCAGGTGGTGTAGTTAGACCAGACGGTGTAGCTAGAGCAGACGGTGTAGCTAGAGCAGGTGGTGTAGCTAGAGCAGGTGGTGTAGCTAGAGCAGACGGTGTAGCTAGAGCAGACGGTGTAGCTAGAGCAGACGGTGTAGCTAGATCAGGCGGTGTAGCTAGAGCAGGTGGTGTAGCTAGACTCGGTAGTGTAGCTAGAGCAGACGGTGTAGCTAGAGCAGGCGGTGTAGCTAGAGCAGGTGGTGTAGCTAGAGCAGGCGGTGTAGCTAGAGCAGGTGGTGTAGTTAGAGCAGGCGGTGTAGCTAGAGCAGACGGTGTAGCTAGAGCGCGTGGTATAGCTAGAGCAGGTGGTGTAGCTAGAGCAGATGGTGTAGCTAGAGCAGGTGGTGTAGCTAGAGCAGGTAGTGTAGCTAGAGCAGGTGGTGTAGCTAGAGCAGACGGTGTAGCTAGAGCAGACGGTGTAGCTAGAGCAGACGGTGTAGCTAGAGCAGACGGTAAAGCTAGAGCAGGTGGTGTAGCTAGAGCAGGTAGTGTAGCTAGAGCAGACGGTGTAGCTAGAGCAGACGGTGTAGCTAGAGCAGGTGGTGTAGCTAGAGCAGTTGGTGTAGCTAGAGCAGGTGGTGTAGCTAGAGCAGGCGGTGTTTCTAGAGCAGGTGGTGTAGCTATAGCAGGTGGTGTAGCTAGAGCAGATGGTGTAGCTAGAGCAGACGGTGTAGCTAGAGCAGACGGTGTAGCTAGAGCAGGTGGTGTAGCTAGAGCAGATGGTGTAGCTAGAGCAGGTGGTGTAGCTAGATCAGGCGGTGTAGCTAGAGCAGACGGTGTAGCTAGAGCAGACGGTAAAGCTAGCGCAGGTGATGTAGCTGGAGCAGGCGGTGTAGCTAGAGCATGCTGTGTAGCCGTAGCTAGTGCAGGTGGTGTAGTTAGAGCAGGTGGTGTAGTTAGAGCAGGCGATGTAGCTAGAGCAGGTGGTGTAGCTAGAGCAGATGGTGTAGCTAGAGCAGGTGGTGTAGCTAGAGCAGGTGGTGTAGTTAGAGCAGGTGGTGTAGCTAGAGCAGATGGTGTAGCTAGAGCAGGTGGTGTAGCTAGAGCAGGTGGTGTAGCTAGAGCAGGCGGTGTAGCCAGAGCAGATGGTGTAGCCAGAGCAGATGGTGTAGCTAGAGCAGGCAGTGTAGCTAGAGCAGGTGGTGTAGCTAGAGCAGGTGGTGTAGCTAGAGCAGACGGTGTAGCTAGAGCAGGCGGTGTAGCCAGAGCAGACGGTGTAGCTAGAGCAGACGGTGTAGCTAGAGCAGACGGTGTAGCTAGAGCAGACGGTGTAGCTAGAGCAGATGGTGTAGCTAGAGCAGGTGGTGTAGCTAGATCAGGCGGTGTAGCTAGAGCAGACGGTGTAGCTAGAGCAGACGGTAAAGCTAGAGCAGGTGATGTAGCTGGAGCAGACGGTAAAGCTAGAGCAGGTGATGTAGCTGGAGCAGGCGGTGTAGCTAGAGCATGCTGTGTAGCCGTAGCTAGTGCAGGTGGTGTAGTTAGAGCAGGCGATGTAGTTAGAGCAGGCGATGTAGTTAGAGCAGGCGATGTAGCTAGAGCAGGTGGTGTAGCTAGAGCAGATGGTGTAGCTAGAGCAGGTGGTGTAGCTAGAGCAGGTGGTGTAGTTAGAGCAGGTGGTGTAGCTAGAGCAGATGGTGTAGCTAGAGCAGGTGGTGTAGCTAGAGCAGGTGGTGTAGCTAGAGCAGGCGGTGTAGCCAGAGCAGACGGTGTAGCTAGAGCAGATGGTGTAGCTAGAGCAGGCGGTGTAGCTAGAGCAGGTGGTGTAGCTAAAGCAGGTGGTGTAGCTAGAGCAGACGGTGTAGCTAGAGCAGGCGGTGTAGCCAGAGCAGACGGTGTAGCTAGAGCAGACGGTGTAGCTAGAGCAGGCGGTGTAGCCAGAGCAGACGGTGTAGCTAGAGCAGATGGTGTAGCTAGAGCAGACGGTGTAGCTAGAGCAGGTGGTGTAGCTAGAGCAAGCGGTGTAGCTAGAGCCCAACTTGCCTACTGATTCGGATACATGAAGAAAATATAGTCACATATGCTCAGTTGATTAACGACTCCTTTTCATCAATGATGTATTGCAATGTACTAGAAGCTATGTTTTATATATGTTGGCCATGGTTCCATGTTATTGTCAATCTGTCGGCATGTTTACTAAAGTATATACATGTGCTCATTCTAGATCAGAATTTTTGGGAGAAGTGAGAAAGCGCGCGATTACATCCTTAAATTGTGTTATTTAATCAATTTCAACAAAATATGGTTAAAATACACAATATGACCATTAAATACAACATTTGAATAGAAGTAATGCTTTCTGTATGAAAATTGTAAAATTAAATACAAATTTTTTAGGGAGAAGTGGGGCCCCTCAGAGAATGACTATTTTCGCCCATATCCCTTGATGAACTTTCTATACATACATACATACATACATACAGTACATATATACAGTACATACAGTACACTCTATGCATGTTTATGTAGACCGAGTGTCCAGTCGTCCTTCCATTACATATGTAATAGTTTTTCTTGTTCATCTACCAGTCATACCAATACACCAGTATAAAAGTCATAACAAATCACTCAATGTGTCACACGAGAAGTCGAAAACATATTTTCAAGATGGCCGCTCTTTTAATTTTAGAACGGAATTATGTTAGCTAATTTCATACGTTCGGTATAAGCATTCTTTTTAGTATAATTGAAATTGTCTAATAATGGATTTACACAACTATTAGGGATGTAACCTGCGTGGAAGTCGTGATAGCGCAATGGATGCGCGTTAGCTTCAGGTGCGAAAGGTCCGGAGTTCGAGTCCTGCTGGAGCAGTTACGATTGTGCCCTTAGGCAAGGCATTTAAATTCCACATTGCCTATTCTCTCTCCCTCGAATGAGGTCTCGAGAGTGATTAATATAAATTGTAATAACTTGTTTCGCAATCGAGCTAAAACATGTAACCTGCGTCTTATATATAGACGATTACGGTACTCGTAAAAGAAATCAGTTCTTTTTATTCATTTTAATTAACTCAGAATGAAGATGGTGATCATGAAATGATTAACACAAATAGTCTATAACACATATCCATTTCAATCCATTCAATAAATGGTGTCAACTTCACTGATATGCACCTCACACAGAACTTGGTCCATTAGTTGACACAGTTGTATAATCACAGAAGTGGAGAGTAGCCCGGCATGGTTGCTGTGCTAGTTAAACTTGCACTTGGAGAAATCCATTTCCGGGTGAGCTTTCATGAACCTGAAAAGCAATTGTTCAAAATGTTTTCATTATGATGGCTTGTTTGTTTGTTTTTGGGGGTTTAGCTTAGGTCATATGGCGACTCTCCAGCTATTATTGTGGAGGAAGACCCCGGGTGCCCCTCTGAGCAGTATTTCAGACATGAGTGGGTACATGGGTAGAACCACCGCCCTACCACAAGCAAGCTGGATAGCTTCCTTACTTGAAAGAATTTGACACCCCCATTGGGATTCGAACCTACAGTAGTGAGGGGCAAGGGATTTGAAGTCAACGACCGTAACCACTCAGCAACCACATACAATAACAGGATTAGATATTTAATAAATTTTGACCATAAAACCTTTATATTATATCCGGCATATTCTGCTTATGTCATAAATAAATTTATTTTACGATTGCAAAACAACATTGGCTATCCGATTAGCGCAGTGGTTCGCATGCTCGCTTCTCAACAATGCAACCCGGGTTCGATCCTCGTTGTATGCATAATTTAGGCATGGGAACTATCTAGAAAATATAATTTTGCTTTTTGTTAAAATAATTTCTTCTTTTTGAATATGAACAGGAAAACTCTGGTTCTGCTGCAACTAAAACAAATTGACAGATTAGCGCAGAGCTAGTGCGCTCGCTTCTCACCAATGCAACCCGTGTTCGATCCTCTGACCGGGAAGTATGTGAGATGGTACGGTGGTCACCAGATCGGACAGGTGAATTTTCTCCGGGTACTCCGGTTTCCTCCCACACAAATGACCACATTTACGCTTTCGTCCGCGCCAATGAGAGTGATTAATATAAGTTGTTAGAACTTGCTTCACAATCGTTGTAAAATAAAGTTTAAACTTTTTAACATTGAATAACTTATATTAATCACTCTTGTTGGTACAGATGAAAGCATAAATATATGGACATTTCTGATAAGAGTGTATATGATTTAGCGACAACTGTACACCTCACATATTTCCCGGTTCGAGTATCGAACCCGGTTTGCAATGGTGGGAAACGAGCGTGCTAACCACAGTACTAATCGGACAGCAAAGATCAAAGTACTCAAAGTACTGAACACAACGAAGAACTTGGTATCACAACCTTATCTGCCAAGGGAGATAATAAACAATTAGAGTTGTCTCTTATTGTGCATTAACATTTTAGTCATAATTCATCTGAGAGTTGTATACATGTAGGCCTATACTAGACTTTATCTGCCAAGGGAGGTAATAAACAATTAGAGTTGTCTCTTATTGTGCATTAACATTTTAGTCATAATTCATCTGAGAGTTGTATACATGTATACTAGACTTTATCTGCCAAGGGAGGTAATAAAAAAATTAGCGATGTCTTTCATGCAGTGATTGATTGTGAAACGCACTAATTGAGAAGTCGCACGATGAATGCTGATCTGTTATGTTGTGATCCTATTATGGATAATATTTGAAATATTTAATACCGTTAACACAAAGCATGGTCGATTATCACTTAAAGATCATGGTTCAGTTTAGGTCCGCATTTTTGGGAGAAGTGAGAAAGCGCACGATCGCATCCTTAAATGGTGTTATTTAATAAATTTCAATAAAATATTGTTAAAATGCACAGTATGACCATTAAATACATCAATTGATTTGTTTGTTAGTTCGGGTTTTACGCCTGCATCAGCACCATTTTGGGCTATATCGCCTGCGGGCAGCTTACCTAACAACACCTTTCCTGGGCAAGCTCCAGTGGTTAACCAGTACTTGGGTGCACCAACCTCCGTAAGAAACTGCCAACTTTTTTATATAAATGAGACATGGCCTGAGCGGGGCTCGAACCCGTGACCATCAGTGATGATAGGTTACAATGGTATACAAGTCAGCGACCGTAACCACTTGACCACGGAGGCGGACAAATACAACAATTGAATAAAAGAAGTGCTTTATAATGGGTCAGTGTATCTTACTGGACAAAATTTTGTATGAAAATTGTAAAAAAATAAAATAATTAAAAATAATTTTGTTTAGGGAGAAGTCAGGGTCCCTAGGGTGACTATTTCGCCAACATGGCCCACTAGAATGACCCCTGAAATATGTGTGAGTATGTGAGTGATCATGAGCAGTTCCCAACCTTTTTAGTTTCTATATACGACATGTAATATATTGTTTTCGAAATCGGGAAATCCACGTAAATTTAAAGTCAACAGCTTAGGTCATATGGCATTAAAATAATGGTGGAGGAACACACTCGAGTGACCCTCCGAGCAATATTTCAAACACGGATGGGCACTCCCAGGTAGACCCACTGACCTTCCGCATGCCAGCTGGATAACTTCCTAACATGAAAGAATTTACGTTCAACCTGGACAAGTGATTTAAGAAATAATATTCGTCTTTCAGTTGTTTATTGGCAAATAAAACATGGTTTGGAGTTCTGATAATGGGTAGGAATTAACCACACAGGGCGTAGGCCTAAGTGGTTAATTCAGGCGCTCAGAACAACAAACCATGTTTTATTCGACTATAAATAATGCGAATACAAATATTATTTCAATTCTAACAACTAGGTCAGAAGTTTTGGGAGAAGTGAGAAAGTGCGTGATCGCTTCCTTAAATGGTGTTCTTTAATATACTACTGCTAAATAGGGTTAAAATGCACAGTACTACCATTAAATACAACATTTGAATAGAATGAGTGCTTTATAATGGGCCAGTGTATCTTACTAGACAAAATTTTGTTTGAAAATCATGAAAACTTAAAAAAACATTTTTTTGTTTTTTAGGGAGAAGTGGGGCCCCCAGAGGGCGAAGTCAGGGTCCCTAGGGCGACAATTTCGCCCACATAACCCTCTAGAATGATCCCTGCTAACAAGACCAAAATATCTAAAATGCTCAAAAATAGTAACATCCTATATATATGGTATGAATAGTTTTTTAGAATGCTGCAAATGACATCACAAAACTACAAATATGACGTCACGTTTGACATCATGCGCTAAGCCATGTTTTATTGCAGATCTAAGAACGGTAAATTCCTTTTTGGGAATACAGACAAAATGCCGAGCCATGTTAGAACTGAAGTTAACGAATTGAACAACATGAACATATATAATCACAGACATCAGCAAAACAATGAATATTAACTGGGTTACAGTGACCAGAGCAGAAAGTGTTCATTTATATCTGGAAAGGGAGATAACTATGTCAAATATCAACATAGCGAAACATAACAAAATACACAACTAGACTTGATACTCATGGTTCTCCGAGAGACTGTAGATGGGTCAGTGGTTAGCACGTTGGACTCAGAAATCAGGGGTCGCAGGTTCGATCCAACATCTGGCCATAATAATATTAAGTCTATAAAGATAGAACTATTGAGGTATTGTGTATCGGTGCTATACAACGAGCATGCAAAACAACATGTGATCCTTCAGGAATTACAATAATAAATATTACAGAACAACACTAATATAATGGCACCAAGATTAAACTGCATGCAAGAAACATTGATGTAATCCATTATTCTGCAAAACTGACATTTTGTTCAAATGAAGAAATTCAGCATCAAAATAATAGTTCCCTTTGATTATAAAATGAACTAGATGGCATTTTTAGTAGAAATAAACTAGATGGTATTTTTAGTAGAAATAAACTAGATGGTATTTTTAGTAGAAATAAACTAGATGGTATTTTTAGTAGAAATAAACTTGATGGTATTTTTAGTAGAAATAAACTAGATGGTATTTTTAGTAGATATAAACTAGATAGTATTTTTAGTAGAAATAAACTAGATAGTATTTTTAGTAGAAATAAACTAGATGGTACTTTTAGTAGAAATAAACTAGATAGTATTTTTAGTAGAAATAAACTAGATGGTATTTTTAGTAGAAATATACTAGATGGTATTTTTAGTAGAAATAAACTAGATGGTATTTTTAGTAGAAATATACTAGATGGTATTTTTAGTAGAAATATACTAGATGCTATTTGTAGAAGAAATAAACTAGATAGTATTTTTAGTAGAAATAAACTAGATGGTATTTTTAGTAGAAAACTAGATGGTATTTTTAGTAGAAATAAACTAGATGGTATTTTTAGTAGAAATAAACTAGATGGTATTTGTAGTAGAAATATGAGATGATATGCATAACTATGTTAGATGAATATGTGTAGAGATGATATGCATAACTATGTTAGATGAGTTTGCTATGGGTTCCAAAAGGCTTAGACGTAAACAATTACAAATCGTAACAGTGCTAAGTGTGTGTTGCCTGCAGAAAGTCTACCCGTGCTTATAGTCATTGTCATTATCACAATAAACCTGCAATCGGTCTGAGGCAGTGAAACCGTTGAATGATACTGTTTGGATAAGACAGGTTGTCAGGTCGGATTGAATGATACTGTCGGATAAGACAGGTTGTCAGGTCGGACTGAATGATACTGTCGGATAAGACAGATTGTCAGGTCGGATTGAATGATACTGTCGGATAAGACAGGTTGTCAGGTCGGAATGAATGATACTGTCAGATAAGACAGGTTGTCAGGTCGGACTGAATGATACTGTCGGATAAGACAGATTGTCAGGTCGGACTGAATGATACTGCCAGATAAGACAGGTTGTCAGGTCGGACTGAATGATACTGCCAGATAAGACAGGTTGTCAGGTCGGATTGAATGATACTGTCGGATAACACATGTTGTCAGGTCGGACTGAATGATATGTCAGATAAGACAGGTTGTCAGGTCGGATTGAATGATACTGTCAGATAAGACAGGTTGTCAGGTCGGACTGAATGAGACTGTCGGATAAGACAGGTCGGACTGAATATTACTGTCAGATAAGACAGGTTGTCAGGTGTAACAGTGGTTTCAGTATTTGTTTTACATACCGGTAAACGGTTGTCATTTATATAGTAAGTAGTTCTGTGTTGGAGATGGATTTTTATAAGGCATTTTTAATTCCACATTGCCTCTTCTCTCTCCCTCATGACGATGAATTCCATCAGGAATGAGGTCTCGAGAGTGATTAATATAATGTTGTAAGAACTAGTTTTGCAATCAAGCTAAAATAAATTTGTATAAACTAATTCATTAATGAATACAAAACACGAACAATTTCTACCATGAGCAATATTCAGCAAAGGAAATAAAGACCAGCGATAATTCATTGTAGGTGGGTGGGGGATGCTAATTTGTTATTATTAATTGCAGAGACTTCAAATGCCTGTGGAACATACTTTAACAAACTCAAACACAAGCCACCTTCCTATAACGTCCGGCCGGCTTCATGCCTTCGCATGGAATGATGGCTGCTGTGTAAATGTGCAGATGCTGCATTGCAATCCCCAATGCTCAAAATGCTGTATCTTATATTTGTCAGATTTCGCAACTTAATGTAAACATCGGTTCAAAATAGTGGTTTACACTACAATTAGAATATTGGGTGGAGTAAAACACAACACCATGTTCATGCCCCACCACTCACTTATCCATCACATTCTTCTTTTTCTGCTCATCCGACGTCGGTAAACCCATTTCTTTTTGTCGCTGATCAAACATCATTTTTTCTACCATAGATCTAGTTTCCCCATCCAAATCGGACAACTGCAATTTTCAGTGAAACATTTTTACACACCGTTTACACGTAGTACAGAAGCTTGACTTACTTTCCCATGACATCTTGCTTCTTTGCATCGTCTGAGGTGGGAAGCCCAAGCTCCTTCTGCCGTTGATCGTACATCATCTTCTCAACAATGCCACGAGTTTCGCCATCCAAATCTGACAACTACACAAAGCCCGCACATTTTAGAACATTCATGAATAGTTTGATAGGCACATCGGTTTCTTTGCAGTTTGTGAAGTTCAACATTACATCTCTGCTAACATTACATCTCTGCTAACATTACATCTCTGCCAACATTATATCTCTGCCAACATTACATCTCTGCTAACATTACATCTCTGCTAACATTACATCTCTGCTAACATTACATCTCTGCTAACATTATATCTCTGCTAACATTACATCTCTGCTAACATTACATCTCTGCTAACATTACATCTCTGCTAACATTACATCTCTGCTAACATTACATCTCTGCTAACATTACTACTCTGCTAACATTACATCTCTGCTAACATTACATCTCTGCTAACATTACATCTCTGCTAACATTACATCTCTGCTAACATTACATCTCTGCTAACATTACATCTCTGCTAACATTACATCTCTGCTAACATTACATCTCTGCCAACATTACATCTCTGCTAACATTACATCTCTGCCAACATTACATCTCTGCTAACATTACATCTCTGCTATCAATACATCTCTGCCAACATTACATCTCTGCTAACATTACATCTCTGCTAACATTACATCTCTGCTAATATTACATCTCTGCCAACATTACATCTCTGCCAACATTACATCTCTGCCAACATTACATCTCTGCCAACATTACATCTCTGCTAACATTACATCTCTGCTAACATTACATCTCTGCTAACATTACATCTCTGCTAACATTACATCTCTGCTAACATTACATCTCTGCTAACATTACATCTCTGCTAACATTACATCTCTGCTAACATTACATCTCTGCTAACATTACATCTCTGCCAACATTACATCTCTGCTAACATTACATCTCTGCTAACATTACATCTCTGCTAACATTACATCTCTGCCAACATTACATCTCTGCTAACATTACATCTCTGCTAACATTACATCTCTATCTCTGCTAACATTACATCTCTGCTAACATTACATCTCTATCTCTGCTAACATTACATCTCTGCCAACATTACATCTCTTCTAACATTACATCTCTGCTAACATTACATCTCTGCTAACATTACATCTCTGCTAACATTACATCTCTGCCAACATTACATCTCTGCTAACATTACATCTCTGCTAACATTACTAACATTACATCTCTGCTAACATTACATCTCTGCCAACATTACATCTCTGCTAACATTACATCTCTGCTGACATTACATCTCTGCCAACTTTACATCTCTGCTAACATTACATCTCTGCCAACATTACATCTCTGCCAACATTACATCTCTGCCAACATTACATCTCTGCCAACATTACATCTCTGCCAACATTACATCTCTGCTAACATTACATCTCTGCCAACATTACATCTCTGCCAACATTACATCTCTGCCAACATTACATCTCTGCCAACATTACATCTCTGCCAACATTACATCTCTGCTAACATTACATCTCTGCCAACATTACATCTCTGCTAACATTACATCTCTGCTAACATTACATCTATGCCAACATTACATCTCTGCTAACATTACATCTCTGCCAACATTACATCTCTGCCAACATTACATCTCTGCCAACATTACATCTCTGCCAACATTACATCTCTGCTAACATTACATCTCTGCTAACATTACATCTCTGCTATCATTACATCTCTGCCAACATTACATCTCTGCTAACATTACATCTCTGCTAACATTACATCTCTGCTAACATTACATCTCTGCTAATATTACATCTCTGCTAACATTACATCTCTGCCAACATTACATCTCTGCCAACATTACATCTCTGCTAACATTACATCTCTGCTAACATTACATCTCTGCTAACATTACATCTCTGCTAACATTACATCTCTGCTAACATTACATCTCTGCTAACATTACATCTCTGCTAACATTACATCTCTGCCAACATTACATCTCTGCCAACATTACATCTCTGCCAACATTACATCTCTGCTAACATTACATCTCTGCTAACATTACATCTCTGCTATCATTACATCTCTGCCAACATTACATCTCTGCTAACATTACATCTCTGCTAACATTACATCTCTGCTAACATTACATCTCTGCTAATATTACATCTCTGCTAACATTACTAACATTACATCTCTGCTAACATTACATCTCTGCTAACATTACATCTCTGCCAACATTACATCTCTGCTAACATTACATCTCTGCTAACATTACATCTCTGCCAACATTACATCTCTGCTAACATTACATCTCTGCCAACATTACATCTCTGCCAACATTACATCTCTGCCAACATTACATCTCTGCCAACATTACATCTCTGCCAACATTACATCTCTGCCAACATTACATCTCTGCCAACATTACATCTCTGCCAACATTACATCTCTGCCAACATTACATCTCTGCCAACATTACATCTCTGCCAACATTACATCTCTGCCAACATTACATCTCTGCCAACATTACATCTCTGCCAACATTACATCTCTGCCAACATTACATCTCTGCCAACATTACATCTCTGCCAACATTACATCTCTGCCAACATTACATCTCTGCCAACATTACATCTCTGCTAACATTACATCTCTGCCAACATTACATCTCTGCCAACATTACATCTCTGCCAACATTACATCTCTGCCAACATTACATCTCTGCTAACATTACATCTCTGCTAACATTACATCTCTGCTAACATTACATCTCTGCCAACATTACATCTCTGCCAACATTACATCTCTGCCAACATTACATCTCTGCTAACATTACATCTCTGCCAACATTACATCTCTGCCAACATTACATCTCTGCCAACATTACATCTCTGCCAACATTACATCTCTGCCAACATTACATCTCTGCCAACATTACATCTCTGCTAACATTACATCTCTGCCAACATTACATCTCTGCCAACATTACATCTCTGCCAACATTACATCTCTGCCAACATTACATCTCTGCCAACATTACATCTCTGCCAACATTACATCTCTGCCAACATTACATCTCTGCTAACATTACATCTCTGCCAACATTACATCTCTGCCAACATTACATCTCTGCCAACATTACATCTCTGCCAACATTACATCTCTGCCAACATTACATCTCTGCCAACATTACATCTCTGCTAACATTACATCTCTGCCAACATTACATCTCTGCCAACATTACATCTCTGCCAACATTACATCTCTGCCAACATTACATCTCTGCTAACATTACATCTCTGCTAACATTACATCTCTGCCAACATTACATCTCTGCTAACATTACATCTCTGCCAACATTACATCTCTGCTAACATTACATCTCTGCTAACATTACATCTCTGCCAACATTACATCTCTGCTAACATTACATCTCTGCCAACATTACATCTCTGCCAACATTACATCTCTGCCAACATTACATCTCTACCAACATTACATCTCTGCTAACATTACATCTCTGCCAACATTACATCTCTGCCACATTACATCTCTGCCAACATTACATCTCTGCCAACATTACATCTCTGCCAACATTACATCTCTGCCAACATTACATCTCTGCCAACATTACATCTCTGCCAACATTACATCTCTGCTAACATTACATCTCTGCCAACATTACATCTCTGCCAACATTACATCTCTGCCAACATTACATCTCTGCCAACATTACATCTCTGCCAACATTACATCTCTGCCAACATTACATCTCTGCCAACATTACATCTCTGCCAACATTACATCTCTGCCAACATTACATCTCTGCCAACATTACATCTCTGCCAACATTACATCTCTGCCAACATTACATCTCTGCCAACATTACATCTCTGCTAACATTACATCTCTGCCAACATTACATCTCTGCCAACATTACATCTCTGCCAACATTACATCTCTGCCAACATTACATCTCTGCTAACATTACATCTCTGCTAACATTACATCTCTGCTAACATTACATCTCTGCCAACATTACATCTCTGCCAACATTACATCTCTGCCAACATTACATCTCTGCTAACATTACATCTCTGCCAACATTACATCTCTGCCAACATTACATCTCTGCCAACATTACATCTCTGCCAACATTACATCTCTGCCAACATTACATCTCTGCCAACATTACATCTCTGCTAACATTACATCTCTGCCAACATTACATCTCTGCCAACATTACATCTCTGCCAACATTACATCTCTGCCAACATTACATCTCTGCCAACATTACATCTCTGCCAACATTACATCTCTGCCAACATTACATCTCTGCCAACATTACATCTCTGCTAACATTACATCTCTGCCAACATTACATCTCTGCCAACATTACATCTCTGCCAACATTACATCTCTGCCAACATTACATCTCTGCCAACATTACATCTCTGTCAACATTACATCTCTGCTAACATTACATCTCTGCCAACATTACATCTCTGCCAACATTACATCTCTGCCAACATTACATCTCTGCCAACATTACATCTCTGCTAACATTACATCTCTGCTAACATTACATCTCTGCCAACATTACATCTCTGCTAACATTACATCTCTGCCAACATTACATCTCTGCTAACATTACATCTCTGCTAACATTACATCTCTGCCAACATTACATCTCTGCTAACATTACATCTCTGCCAACATTACATCTCTGCCAACATTACATCTCTGCCAACATTACATCTCTACCAACATTACATCTCTGCTAACATTACATCTCTGCCAACATTACATCTCTGCCAACATTACATCTCTGCCAACATTACATCTCTGCCAACATTACATCTCTGCCAACATTACATCTCTGCCAACATTACATCTCTGCCAACATTACATCTCTGCCAACATTACATCTCTGCTAACATTACATCTCTGCCAACATTACATCTCTGCCAACATTACATCTCTGCCAACATTACATCTCTGCCAACATTACATCTCTGCCAACATTACATCTCTGCTAACATTACATCTCTGCCAACATTACATCTCTGCCAACATTACATCTCTGCCAACATTACATCTCTGCCAACATTACATCTCTGCTAACATTACATCTCTGCTAACATTACATCTCTGCCAACATTACATCTCTGCTAATATTACATCTCTGCTAACATTACATCTCTGCTAACATTACATCTCTGCTAACATTACATCTCTGCCAACATTACATCTCTGCCAACATTACATCTCTGCTAACATTACTAACATTACATCTCTGCTAACATTACATCTCTGCTAACATTACATCTCTGCTAATATTACATCTCTGCTAACATTACTAACATTACATCTCTGCTAACATTACATCTCTGCTAACATTATATCTCTGCCAACATTACATCTCTGCCAACATTACATCTCTGCCAACATTACATCTCTGCCAACATTACATCTCTGCTAACATTACATCTCTGCTAACATTACTAACATTACATCTCTGCCAACATTACATCTCTGCCAACATTACATCTCTGCTAACTTTACATCTCTGCTAACATTACATATCTGCTCTGAAACTTTACATTAACCAAACGTTCATTAGGGATGAGAGTGGGTATCCAAAAAAAACTACATAGTCAGGAGGAAATCCCACATAGGGTGGAATTGTTGTACAGACTTTTTTTATTGATTGAAATATGTTTATAAAGACCTAAGGTAACATTTTTTGGAGGGTGTGCAAAATTTCATTTGGTGGGATTTTTTAAAATCCAAAATGGCTGCCACCACCCCCCGAAATCATTAAAATGGCCATAACTCTTTAAGTATTTGTGATAGAGACATACTTTTGGGCTCTATACCCAGGTTTTTAAGCATGTGGAATCTACTGGAAGGGATAGTTATGTGATTAGATTACTATAATACCATACAAAAAATGGCTGCCCTCCCGAAAACATTAAAATGTCCACAACTCTTTAAGTAATTGTGGTAAAGACCTAACTTTGGGCTCAATGTAACTTTGAATTTTGAGTTAAAGTTATTTGTACTACTACCAACAAAATGAATTACTCCAGTGTCATATCATTATCATCATCTGGTTCACCAGTAGCCTTGTCTGATTCTTCTACTTCATGTTGTGTAAGAGGATTCTTGCATGCTTCCCCACCCTCACACAGACAGAATACTGTGCATCCTATCTTGGAGCAGCTGCAAGCTGCAGTCCGACATCCAGAGGTCTTGCAGTTGCAGCGAATCAGCCGCAGTATATCTGGAGGGGCTGAAAGTTTATCAGATGGTACTGTTCGTGGAAGCAGGATACCTTGGTGGTCAAGCTCCCAACCATACTTTGTTGGGTCCATATTTGGTGGTGACTCTAGAAGTGCAGCCTTCCATACCGCAACTTGCAGATGGCCTCTGTGAACATTTTCAATGAATGCATCACTGGTTGGTGGGAGGGAGCAGAGTTTCACCGATGATGCACCACTCTTCCCTGTTTTTGAGTGCCACATTTTGACCCTGCATTCTGTCATGGATATACACGACTCTGTTATCTTGCCATAAGAGGCACATATGAACTTAGTGGCCTGAGATTCAACACATTTCATATCAGCCTTCACATCACCAACTTTAGAAAGTGAGAAACCTGCCTTCTTGGATATGTTGATAACAGTTGCCTTGCCTACACCATGCAATGAAGCTACAGTGTCTGCACCAGAGAGTCCATGAATTGCTAGCAGATCATCTGCTATGTCACTGTGTGCTTCTGCAGTGGCATGAATATCTGCCACTACTCTTTCCTTCACTGGTGATGTCCTGATCATTGGGGCAGCATTGCTACCTCTACATTTCCTATTGTAGAAGTGAAC
>CM026387.1:34688436-34820506 GCA_014843695.1 Archivesica marissinica
TCAGGAGGAAATCCCACATAGGGTGGAATTGTTGATTGAAATATGTTTATAAAGACCTAAGGTAACATTTTTTGGAGAGTGTGCAAAATTTCATTTGGTGGGATTTTTTAAAATCCAAAATGGCCGCCACCACCCCCCGAAATAATTAAAATGGCCATAACCCTTTAAGTATTTGTGATAGAGACATAATTTTGGGCTCTATACCCAGGTTTTTAAGCATGAGGAATCTACTGGAAGGGTTAGTTATGTGATTAGACTATAATTTTATCCATTGGAATTTTTAAAAATCCAAAATGGCTGCCACCACCCCCCGAAATCATTAAAATGGCCATAACTCTTTAAGTATTTGTGATAGAGACATAATGTTGGGCTCTATACCCAGGTTTTTAAGCATTTGGAATCTACTGGAAGGGTTAGTTATGTGATTAGATTACTATAATACCATACAAAAAATGGCTGCCCTCCCGAAAACATTAAAATGTCCACAACTCTTTAAGTAATTGTGGTAAATACCTAACTTTGGGCTCAATGTAATTTTGAATTTTGAGTTAAAGTTATTTGTACTACTACCAACAAAATGAATTACTCCAATGTCATATCATTATCATCATCTGGTTCACCAGTAGCCTTGTCTGATTCTTCTACTTCATGTTGTGTAAGAGGATTCTTGCATGCTTCCCCACCCTCACACAGACAGAATACTATGCATCCTATCTTGGAGCAGCTGCAGGCTGCAGTCCGACATCCAGAGGTCTTGCAGTTGCAGCGAATCAGCCGCAGTATATCTGGAGGGGCTGAAAGTTTATCAGATGGTACTGTTCGTGGAAGCAGGATACCTTGGTGGTCAAGCTCCCAACCATACTTTGTTGGGTCCATATTTGGTGGTGACTCTAGAAGTGCAGCCTTCCATACCGCAACTTGCAGATGGCCTCTGTGAACATTTTCAATGAATGCATCACTGGTTGGTGGGAGGGAGCAGAGTTTCACTGATGATGCACCACTCTTCCCTGTTTTTGAGTGCCACATTTTGACCCTGCATTCTGTCATGGATATACACGACTGTTATCTTGCCATAAGAGGCACATATGAACACATTTCATATCAGCCTTCACATCACCAACTTTAGAAAGTGAGAAACCTGCCTTCTTGGATATGTTGATAACAGTTGCCTTGCCTACACCATGCAATGAAGCTACAGTGTCTGCACCAGAGAGTCCATGAATTGCTAGCAGATCATCTGCTATGTCACTGTGTGCTTCTGCAGTGGCACGAATATCTGCCACTACTCTTTCCTTCACTGGTGATGACCTGATCATTGGGGCAGCATTGCTACCTCTACATTTCCTATTGTAGAAGTGAACAAGAAGCACAAACACGTCTGTGTCATCACACACAACACAAACAGACTTGCCTGCAAGTGATAATGAGATGGCATGTTGTGTAATGAGGATATCAGCCTCCTCATGTGTGGAGCACAGATCATGCCGGTCAATCCTCACACCACCAACTATCTCTATAGGCACGTCGCTGACACCAGCAATATTGAGAGTGTGCTTTTGCGTTGCATTGGTGTAATAGTCAGAATCAAGAAGGCCTTCTGCGAGCATGGCATTCAGTTGGATCTTGTTCTTTGTATTGGTGAGAATAACTTGCTTTGCTGGAGCATGCATCTCTGGGGTTAGGTTGTGTACACGAGTCTCTGCATCCTTGTAAATGTTTTTATGCTCTTGGGGAAGTATCTGTCAAACACGAGGGTGACATTTGCTGTTTGTAGAGCTTGATAGACGAACACCTTAAAGTTGTTCACATACACACGGAATTTGTCAGTAGTACCTGTTGGCCAGGTGATGACCCAGAGTAGTGCAGAAACATCGTAGATCATGGTGTTTGTGATGGGGCAGTTACGTTCTGATATAGTCACTTGAAGTTTATGTTTGAGGGTCGATTTTGACTTAGCAGTTTTCATTCCACCCTCTGAGTTGAACATTGATGGTGGATATGCAGCTAACTCATATGCCAGCCATCATCAAATTTAACATCACGTGAACTTGCAAGTAGATCAATGACACGTGCATAAATTAGTTCCTGGTCATAGACACGTTCCTTGCCGACCAACACATGTTTTTTCTTCACATCCATTGTGACAACCAGCTTGCCAAGAGGATCATAGAAAGAACCCGGCCAACCATCCCTAAAGTCTCTCATAGCTTGCTGTCCAAGGCTGACTGCATCATCTGCATTGACATCAGGGTGAGCGATTTGTCCTGTGACGATGTTCATCAGTGCACCATCTGGGTGAGAGACATCATCCAAGGGGTTAATGAGGACATCAATTGTGTTGCGCAGGCTCTGACGATCAGCCTGGTCTGCCTTGATTCGTGCATCAGCTTCTTCTTTATGGTGAGTGTGAATAGCATCCTGTTCAGTGTTGCTCATGGCTCGAACATTTTGTGATACCTCCCCACTGAGGGCAAAGCTCAGGGCCCACTTCACCATCTGGTGGTAGTCTGTGGCCACCCCTACAGCTCCAGCTGGTCCATGCCACAGACGCATGTATGTGGTCTCTATGAACATGTCTGTCCAAGTTGAATTATAGATGCCTGGGGTGTGACGCACAAATGCACCATGCTGTAGTTTCTCCTTCATCTCTGGATGGAGCCCTTTCATGTGATGAATGTAGAAGGCACTATAGCGTGCAGCGTTATGGCCATTTTAATGATTTTGGGGGAGGCGGCGGCCATTTTGGATTTAAAAAAATTCCAATGGATGAAATTATAGTCTAATCACATAACTAACCCTTACAGTAGATTCCTCATGCTTAAAAACTTGGGTATAGAGCCCAAAATTATGTCTCCATCACAAATAGATAAAGAGTTATGGCCATTTTAATGATTTTGGGGGGAGGCGGTGGCCATTTTGGATTTAACAAAATCCCACCGGATGAAATTTTGCACACCCTCCAAAAAATATTGTCTTAAGCCTTTATAAACTTGTATCAATCAACAACAAAAGTCTGTACTCCAATTCCACCTTTAGGGTCATATGCTCAATATTCCTCCTGACTAACGTGCAGCGTTATGGCCATTTTAATGATTTTGGGGGAGGCGGCGGCCATTTTGGATTAAAAAAAATTCCAATGGATGAAATTATAGTCTAATCACATAACTAACCATTCCAGTAGATTCCTCATGCTTAAAAACTTGGGTATAGAGCCCAAAATTATGTCTCTATCACAAATAGATAAAGAGTTATGGCCATTTTAATGATTTTGGGGGGAGGCGGCGGCCATTTTGGATTTAACAAAATCCCACCGGATGAAATTTTGCACACCCTCCAAAAAATATTGTCTTAAGCCTTTATAAACTTGTATCAATCAACAAAAAAAGTCTGTACTCCAATTCCACCTTAGGGTCATATGCTCAATATTCCTCCTGACTAACAGGAAATATTGTTTTGGGACAATGCGAGTGCAGCTAGCCACTAATCTGCATCTGGGAGAATTATTTTTATAGTTTTGCGCAATAATAGTCATTTGGGACTATCTGAGTGTATATGATTGGACCTACAATTAGACAAGTTGCAAGATACAATTTCCTCAACAAGTATTCCAATATAAATATTTTCATAAATTATGAACAATCTTTTGAAATTTACAAATTTATTACGAACATTTCTGCATGATATAAAAATTAAAATAACTCCATATGCATATTATGCTTTATATACGGTATAGAATCACTGTATTAGATGAAAAACGAGAGCAGGGATATCAATGTAATCGCCGAAAAAAGACGTATTTTAAATATCGATTTTGAAACAAACTTAAGCATCATGATGAATCCGATAAGTAAATTATATTATATTAGCTATTTCTATGCTTATAAGAGTCAGTGTTCTGCTCTCAGGATTTATAAAAGTGGGGACATATGTCCCCTTCATGATAAAAATGTGGGGACATTTTCAAACATTTGTGGACATACATTTTGATTACAAGCCAGTAGGTTACCTTAAGGCCAACAATTACAGCACATTCTTTGGCATTCAAAACTTTACTCAGACATTTCTAGGTCACATTTCAATGATTCTGCCTGCACGGATCATTAGAATCAGCATGCCTTGTCAATGTTGTTGTTCGGAAATTGGTGTTCTTGTCTGTGAAAATGTTACACTTATTATGTTTAATGCACAATTTACATGTCATAAATTTATATTTATATTCTAGCCACGAGAAATCAGTCAACCTAGTTGATTTAAATTTTCTCTCCACTTTGGCTAGTTTCGTTACGCTTGGCTCGGAGGTGGGTGGGGAATGGCCATGGGGCTGTGACGTTTCGGCCGTTTTATTGTCAACAGTAACGGATGGACCTAGATGACCTGTATGGCTTGTCGATGCATCAAACTCGGAGGGAACTCCACTCTTTGCGACAATTGGTGCGAAAAAATTTAACATTATCAACAGTTTCTTCTTGTGTACGCATTTGTCAGTTTGTTCCGACATTTTGAAACGAGAAAAGAACTCTTCAAAAAAAGATAAACTTTATCGATCGATGTGCTTTCAATTGGCTGTACCAAAAACAAGAAAGGTTAGCGCCAAATACAAACAAACCTATGGAATTCCACTGGAAATACGAAATAGCCAAAATACGGACCGTGAACGCTTCGAAAGCGACGAATAATAAAATAACCCATACCCCCCAAATTTTCGATTCAGCAAAACGGGCATTTTCACTTTGAAAAAAACATAATTCCGGAAACGGAAAACTCTCATCCCTGGTTCATACAAGAAAGAGAAACAAAGTGGCTTTTCATTCTTAGAACTTGCCTCAGCATTTCTCTACAGACAGAGTGGATTCAAACCATATCACCTCAGACTAAAGGGCATTCAAACACAACAAAATTGGATGCAAACCATTGTATATACACTAAACATCTTCCATTCCAACTGTCTCTTACATGTTTTCATCATAAACCACTAGCCTGAATCTCGGGGACAGTCGATTTGATGTTGGGCTAGTAGAAACTGTTGAATGTTTAGTCTTTCGACTAGATGGCCTAACTTTCATAGTATACCATTAACTACCAATATTTACATCACCATTGCATTTCCTTCGATGAACGTATATGCCCTGATTGTATCCATTTTCATATGAATTTCATCACTAATGATATGCAGCTTGACATGCGCACTCGAAGTTATGGGCATGTGTTAGGAAGCTTTCATCGCAATAAAAGGCGTGTCTTACAGTTTACGCTGTTCCAAGGATGATCTGTTTACCAGGTCCGGTACACAGAAAGTCGCAAATCTGGACTAAATACATTTTGATTGCAAAGTGCGCTATATTTTTGTTTGTGTCACTGAAAAAAATAATTAATGTAAATATAAGAATAGAATCATGGGTTAATAATTTCCATCGGGGTATGAACTACATTGGGCATGTTTAATGTTAGCGTAGATTACTTCGTCCTCCACACACTTTAAGCCCCGCTGGAGCCGTTACGATTGTGCCCTTAGGCAAGGCATTTAATTTCCATGTTGCCTCTTCTCTCTCCCTTGTGGCAATGGATTCCATCAGGAATGAGGTCTCGAGAGTGATTAATATAAATTATGAACTTGTTTCGCAATCGAGCTAAAATAAATTTGTATTAAAAAAACACACTTTAAACATGTCCAATGTAGTTCATACCCCGATGGAAATTATTTACCCACGATTTAGATTAAATGAATATAGTTATATTCACTCATAGTGGCAGTGATCTATAATACAACACAGGAGATGCAAACATAGAGAATACTGTGTCGGAATTTGGCACACAAACCTTGGAATTTTCTGGCTGAACCTTCTTTGTGTTGATTTCCGGGTCAGTTGTAACAACTTGACTCCACCATTCCATCTTGTTCACCTGCAAAGCATCACAGTATATGTTATATCCCGGCGTGAAGAATTTTCGCCCAGAACGGGTTTTCGCTTAACTGTGGAGAATAGCAAGTCGCGAGAGATCACGCGATATTTCACACTCCAGTTACCGGAAATATAAATAAACATACCATGTGCACTTCCAATCTATTTCTAATCGATCATAGAGATCAGACAGGTAAATAAGCAGTGAAAACTTTAAACCTACCCCAGTTTTCACTAATTTCACTATACAGTGGAACCTCCCAAAACCGGACCCTCTCTAAATCGGAATACTCCCAAAACCGGACGTTTTTGAAAGTCCCGAATTGTTTCTTACATAAAATCACTCTGAAAACCGGAACCTCTCAACTCCGGACGAAAAATTTACATAATTTGGGTACAGTTTGATGTAAGTTCACCTCCCAAAACCGGAACAACTTTTAGGCGACATAGGTCTTCATCAATAAACTAAAATGTGTTGAATTTGTTTGTGTATTCCGTCATAAATTGACACGCTGCTGACACTTTCCAATCTCGTTTGATCTATGAATGTGTGATAATCGCGCAAGATTATAAGATGTCAGGCTGATTGATGACTACTGCAATTAGCACTCATGTACAGTTAATTTGTCGGCTAACTGGGGGATTATGTTATAATCACGTGTAGATTACTATCCTATAAGCAATTATAAAACTTGTTTGATAACGAATAAAGGATTTTGTGAATCTCGTAATTTATTGTTTGATGCAACCGTTTGATCACCTGTGAAAGCACAATATAATCCAGTCACACAAGATAATTATGATTTTCGCAACTTTTGACCATTTGTTTTACAAAATAATATTTAAAGAACTGTTTTTCAAAAATATTTCTGCAATAATACAGTATAAACTATAAAGGCATATGTACTTTATAAAGGTTATATCCAGTTTTGAAAACACATCAATAAAAAACCTCTGAAAACCGGAAACCTCTGTAAACCAGACTTTTTATCCAGTCCCGAAGATGTCTGGTTTAGAGAGGTTCCACTGTATACGCCAATGTCGCCATATAAATATCATTTTTTAAAGAAATTAGCAATTTTGTCTCCAAAATGACATATACATTGTCTGCCACGCCAATATATTTACGAATAAAAATGTCATTATAGTCTCACTGCTCCGTGTTTATGAGTTTCGTCCGTTATTACACACAACGGGGGTCCTTATGAATAATATCGATTTTCACCGTTTTTCGCCTTCAGGTCCATGTGTTGTCACAGAGGTTCTCATACATGGTTGTGTAAACCTAGTTATTCTCTATTAGGCACTGTGTGATGTGTTCGATGGATGGGTCTATTTACGGTTCTGCACCCAGTCAGAGTAATTAGGAGGGGTGACGACTTCTTATGCCCTGTGTGTTTGTCTAAGTTAAACTAAATGTTAGTGTTTTAGATACAGTATATAGACAAAATGCTGTCCAACAAATGAATTTTGAGTGAAAATGATAAATTAAGCCTGTTATTAAAGTAAGTCTTCCTCATTTATATTGTTTTGTTAAAAAATAACTGTTGCTTACATACTAATGCTCGCGCTGTAGGCAATGTCCACAGTTAGACGAAAACATGTGACGTCATTCCGGATTACTGAGAATGAGGTACCGCTATTTTGTCAACTTTTCTCAAAAAGTAAACAATCGGTTTTCTTCGAGATTTTTGTGAATGAATGGTAAAATATTTGGTGACATAAAATTGTTTGTAGTGTACGACAATTCTAAACCTATAGGAGTCCATTATGTACTACATCGTTGGAAACCAGTAACACAGGGATACTTAAACACAAAAATTGTGTGCAAATTTAATAAACAAGTAAAAGTTTTACATTTTAGTGTTAACTAAATAAAAGCTGCATCCATGTAACCAATGTGTTAGCATTAGGAACAGGGAGCCAGTCAAGTAACAGGAAGCTGGGCTATAGGCCAGGAGCAGGGAGCCAGTCAAGTAACAGGAAGCTGGGCTATATGCCAGGAGCAGGGAGCCAGTCAAATGACAGGAAGCTGGACTATAGGCCAGGAGCAGGGAGCCAGTCAAGTAACAGGAAGCTGGGCTATATGCCAGGAGCAGGGAGCCAGTCAAGTAACAGGAAGCTGGGCTATAGGCCAGGAGCAGGGAGGTAGACCATAGGCTAGGAACAGGGAGTCAGTCAAGTAACAGGAAGCTGGGCTATAGGCCAGGAGCAGGGAGATAGACAATAGGCTAGGAGCAGAGAGGTAGGCTATAGGCTAGGAGCAGGGAGCCAGTCAAGTAAAAGGAAGCTGGGCTATAGGCCAGGAGCAGGGAGGTAGACAATAGGCTAGGAGCAGAGGTAGGCTATAGGCGAGGAGCAGGGAGGTAGATTATAGGCTAGGAGCAGGGAGGTAGACCATAGGCTAGAAGCAGGGAGGTAGGCTATGAGCAGGGAGTTAGACTATAGGCTATGAGCAGGGAGGTAGACAATAGGCTAGGAGCAAAGGTAGGATATAGGCCAGGAACAGGGAGGTAGACCATAGGCTAGGAGCAGGGAGGTAGGCTATAGGCCAGGAGCAGGGGGGTAGGCTATAAGCTAGGAGCAAGACTATAGGATAGGAGCAAAGGTAGGCTATAGGCTAGGAGCAGGGAGGTAGAATATAGGCTAGGAGCAAAGGTAGGCTATAGGCCAGGAACAGGGAGGTAGACCATAGGCTAGGAGCAGGGAGCTAGGCTATAGTCCAGGAGCAGGGAGCTAGGCTATAGTTCAGGAGCAGGGAGGTAAGACTATAGGCTAGGAGCAGGGTGGTAGACTATAGGCTAGGAGCAGAGAGGTAGGCAATAGGCTATGAGCAGAGATGTAGGCTATAGGCTAGGAGCAGATATATAGGCTATAGGCTAGTAACAGAGAGGTAGGTTATAGGCTAGGAGCAGGGAGGTAGACTATAGGCTAGGAGCAAAGGTAGGCTAGGAGCAGGGAGGTAGGCTATAGGCTATGAGCAGGGAGTTAGACTATAGGCTATGAGCAGGGAGGTAGACTATGGGCTAGAAACAGGGAGCTAAGCTATAGGCTATGAACACAGGGAGCTAGGAAATAGGCTATGATCAGGGAGGTAGACTATAGGCTAGGAGCAGGGAGGTAGACTATAGGCTAGGAGCAGGGAGGTTAGACTATAGGCTAGGAGCAGGGAGGTAGGTTATAGGCTAGGAGCAGGGAGGTAGACTATATGCCAGGAGCAGGGAGGTAGACTATAGGCCAGGAGCAGGGAGGTAGACTATAGGCCAGGAGCAGGGAGGTAGACTATAGGTTAGGAGCAGGGAGGTAGACAATAGGTTAGGAGCAGGGAGGTAGACTATAGGTTAGGAGCAGGGAGGTAGACTATAGGCTAGGAGCAGGGAGGTAGACTATAGGCTAGGAACAGAGAGGTAGGCTATAGACTAGGAGCAGGGAGGTAGGCTATATGCTAGGAGCAGGGAGGTAGACTATATGTTAGGAGCAGGGAGGTAGACTATAGGTTAGGAGCAGGGAGGTAGACTATAGGCTAGGAACAGAGAGGTAGGCTATAGACTAGGAGCAGGGAGGTAGGCTATAGGCTAGGAGCAGGGAGATAAGACGATATGCTAGGAGCAGGGAGGTAGACTATAGGCTAGGAGCAGGGAGGTAGGCTATAGGCTAGGAGCAGGGAGATAAGACGATATGCTAGGAGCAGAGAGGTAGACTATAGGCTAGGAGCAGGGAGGTATACTATATGCCAGGAGCAGGGAGGTAGACTATAGGCTATGAGCATGGAGGTAGACTATGGGCTAGAAATAGGGTGCTTGAGTATAGGTTAGGAGCAGTGACTTAGACTATAGGCCAGGAGCAGGGAGGTAGACTATAGGCTAGGAGCAGGGAGGTAGACTATAGGCTAAGAGCAGAGAGGTAGGCTATAGGCTAGGAGCATAGAGGTAGGCTATAGGCTAGGAACAGGGAGGTAGGCTATAGGCTAGGAGCAGGGAGGTAGACTATAGGCTAGGAGCAGAGAGGTAGGCTATAGCTAGGAGCTAGACTATAGGCTAGGAGCAGGGAGGTAGGCTATAGCTAGGAGCAGGGAGGTAGACTATAGGCCAGGAGCAGAGATAGGCTATAGGCCAGGAGCAGGGAGTTAGACTATAGGCTATGAGCATGGAGGTAGACTATGGGCTAGAAATAGGGTGCTTGAGTATAGGCTAGAAGCAGTGACTTAGGCTATAGGCTAGGATCATGGAGCTAAGCTATAGGTTGGGAGCTAGGCTATAGGCTAGGAACTGGGTGCTAGGCTATAGGCTAGGAACAGGGCGCTAGGCTATAAGATAGGAGCAGGGAGCTAGGCTATAGTCCAGGAGCAGAGAGCTAAGCTATAGGATAGGAGCAGGGAGCTAGGTCATAGGCTAGAAACAGGGCGCTAGGCAATAGGATAGGAGCAGGGAGCTAAGCTATAGGTTATGGGCTGGGAGCTAGGCTATAGACTAGGAACAGGGTGCTAGGCTATAAGATAGGAGCACGGAGCTAGGCTAGGAGCAGGAGCTAAGCTATAGGTTATGGGCTGGGAGCTAGGCTAGGAGCAGGGAGCTAGGCTATAGACTAGGATCATGGAGCTAAGCTATAGGTTATGGGCTGGGAGCTAGGCTATAGGCTAGGTGCAGTGAGGTAGGCTATAGGCTAGGTGCAGTGAGGTAAGCTAGGAGCAGGGAGCTAGGTCAGGAGCAGGGAGGCTGATATAAAGGCTATACAAAGCAATAAATGTAAGAGTTGGGAGCACGACTGTCAGTAACGGAGAACCAGTACCTTTTCGAAGAAGAGTTTGACAGATTTTTTATCGTCTAACGTCCATGTCGACTCCTCTACTTTAACGTCATGCTGCAGTTCTCCCCCTATGATGGCAGGATGGCCCTTTAATGCTACCTTCACAGTCTAGCAATGAAATAATCAACACTCAACTTTCTCAAGATTACAGAACAATATATTGAACTCAAAATAATAAATACATGAAGCAGTTTTTCGCTTTTTTTTTACACTATGTTAAAGCAGCCCTATTTCGTATGAAATAAAAGATATTTGAAAAATTCAAATTTTACGTATGTGTAGCAATGCTGCTACACATTCTTAAATTATAATTTGTATACTTATGTTCAATTGCGATAAAACAAACTCGAAACTGAAAGTAGGACTTTCCGAGTCGGTCGGTCACACGCACTTGTTTACATTCGGAACCTGATTTACATTCGGAATGCATCGTCCTCCTTCGGCAATGATGAAAACAAACATGGAATATTCGCTGTTGTTTCACTAATGCGCGCATTGCGTGTTTACATTTCGTTTGTTGATAAACAAATTTGTGTATACGACGGTTTATATTTATTTGAATTTTATCGTTTCTGAGCGACTATTTCGATTTTTGTAAACACACACACCAAAAACATCATTTATTACGATATAATGCTGCTTTAAGTATTATCAAGTTTACATGTACATGTTACGGTCATGAATGAACTTGTTTTACTGTTACACCCAGACAAACAGTGCCTGCGGCATCCATATTTCAGTGCTATAGCGTCAGGATTGGGATCGAGGGGTCAATATTCTGTCACAAAATTAATACCATCATTAGGCAAAAAATTGGGACATGTGGTGCTTAGCTTAGGTTGGCTAAACGTCACACACAGTGCTTATTACTTTTAACTGCTTAGGTTGACTAAACCTTACCTATGGTGCTTAGAATTGAAACTGCTTAGGTCAGCTAAACCTTGCCTATATTGCTTAGTACTGAAACTGCTTAGGTCAGCTAAACCTTACCTATGGTGCTTAGTACTGAAACTGCTTAGGTCGGCTAAACCTTGCCTATGGTGCTTAGTACTGAAACTGCTTAGGTCGGCTAAACCTTGCCTATATTGCTTAGTACTGAAACTGCTTAGGTCGGCTAAACCTTACCTACGGTGCTTAGTACTGAAACTGCTTAGGTCGGCTAAACCTTGCCTATATTGCTTAGTACTGAAACTGCTTAGGTCGGCTAAACCTTACCTACGGTGCTTAGTACTGAAACTGCTTAGGTTGGCTAAACCTTGCCTATATTGCTTAATACTGAAACTGCTTAGGTCAGCTAAACCTTACCTATGGTGCTTAGTACTGAAACTGCTTAGGTCGGCTAAACCTTGCCTATGGTGCTTAGTACTGAAACTGCTTAGGTCAGCTAAACCTTACCTATGGTGCTTAGTACTGAAACTGCTTAGGTCGGCTAAACCTTACCTATGGTGCTTATTACTTTTAACTGCTTAGGTCGGCTAAACCTTACCTATGGTGCTTAGTACTGAAACTGCTTAGGTCGGCTAAACCTTGCCTATATTGCTTAGTACTGAAACTGCTTAGGTCGGCTAAACCTTACCTACGGTGCTTAGTACTGAAACTGCTTAGGTAGGCTAAACCTTGCCTACATTGCTTAGTACTGAAACTGCTTAGGTCGGCTAAACCTTACCTACGGTGCTTAGTACTGAAACTGCTTAGGTCGGCTAAACCTTACCTATGGTGCTTAGTACTGAAACTGCTTAGGTCGGCTAAACCTTGCCTAATTGCTTAGTACTGAAACTGCTTAGGTCGGCTAAACCTTACCTACGGTGCTTAGTACTGAAACTGCTTAGGTCGGCTAAACCTTGCCTATATTGCTTAGTACTGAAACTGCTTAGGTCGGCTAAACCTTGCCTATATTGCTTAGTACTGAAACTGCTTAGGTCAGCTAAACCTTACCTATGGTGCTTAGTACTGAAACTGCTTAGGTCGGCTAAACCTTGCCTATGGTGCTTAGTACTGAAACTGCTTAGGTCAGCTAAACCTTACCTATGGTGCTTATTACTTTTAACTGCTTAGGTCGGCTAAACCTTACCTATGGTGCCTAGTACTGAAACTGCTTAGGTCGGCTAAACCTTGCCTATATTGCTTAGTACTGAAACTGCTTAGGTCGGCTAAACCTTACCTACGGTGCTTAGTACTGAAACTGCTTAGGTCGGCTAAACCTTGCCTATATTGCTTAGTACTGAAACTGCTTAGGTCGGCTAAACCTTACCTACGGTGCTTAGTACTGAAACTGCTTAGGTCGGCTAAACCTTACCTACGGTGCTTAGTACTGAAACTGCTTAGGTTGGCTAAACCTTACCTACGGTGCTTAGTACTGAAACTGCTTAGGTCGGCTAAACCTTGCCTATATTGCTTAGTACTGAAACTGCTTAGGTCGGCTAAACCTTGCCTATATTGCTTAGTACTGAAACTGCTTAGGTCGGCTAAACCTTGCCTATATTGCTTAGTACTGAAACTGCTTAGGTCGGCTAAACCTTGCCTATGGTGCTTAGTACTGAAACTGCTTAGGTCAGCTAAACCTTACCTATGGTGCTTAGTACTGAAACTGCTTAGGTTGGCTAAACCTTGCCTATATTGCTTAGTACTGAAACTGCTTAGGTCAGCTAAACCTTACCTATGGTGCTTATTACTTTTAACTGCTTAGGTCGGCTAAACCTTACCTATGGTGCTTAGTACTGAAACTGCTTAGGTCGGCTAAACCTTGCCTATATTGCTTAGTACTGAAACTGCTTAGGTCGGCTAAACCTTACCTACGGTGCTTAGTACTGAAACTGCTTAGGTTGGCTAAACCTTGCCTACATTGCTTAGTACTGAAACTGCTTAGGTCGGCTAAACCTTACCTACGGTGCTTAGTACTGAAACTGCTTAGGTCGGCTAAACCTTACCTATGGTGCTTAGTACTGAAACTGCTTAGGTCGGCTAAACCTTGCCTATATTGCTTAGTACTGAAACTGCTTAGGTCGGCTAAACCTTACCTACGGTGCTTAGTACTGAAACTGCTTAGGTCGGCTAAACCTTGCCTATATTGCTTAGTACTGAAACTGCTTAGGTCGGCTAAACCTTACCTACATTGCTTAGTACTGAAACTGCTTAGGTCAGCTAAACCTTACCTATGGTGCTTAGTACTGAAACTGCTTAGGTCGGCTAAACCTTGCCTATGGTGCTTAGTACTGAAACTGCTTAGGTCAGCTAAACCTTACCTATGGTGCTTATTACTTTTAACTGCTTAGGTCGGCTAAACCTTACCTATGGTGCCTAGTACTGAAACTGCTTAGGTCGGCTAAACCTTGACTATATTGCTTAGTACTGAAACTGCTTAGGTCGGCTAAACCTTACCTACGGTGCTTAGTACTGAAACTGCTTAGGTCGGCTAAACCTTGCCTATATTGCTTAGTACTGAAACTGCTTAGGTCGGCTAAACCTTACCTACGGTGCTTAGTACTGAAACTGCTTAGGTCGGCTAAACCTTACCTACGGTGCTTAGTACTGAAACTGCTTAGGTTGGCTAAACCTTACCTACGGTGCTTAGTACTGAAACTGCTTAGGTCGGCTAAACCTTGCCTATATTGCTTAGTACTGAAACTGCTTAGGTCGGCTAAACCTTGCCTATATTGCTTAGTACTGAAACTGCTTAGGTCGGCTAAACCTTGCCTATATTGCTTAGTACTGAAACTGCTTAGGTCGGCTAAACCTTGCCTATGGTGCTTAGTACTGAAACTGCTTAGGTCAGCTAAACCTTACCTATGGTGCTTAGTACTGAAACTGCTTAGGTCGGCTAAACCTTGCCTATGGTGCTTAGTACTGAAACTGCTTAGGTCAGCTAAACCTTACCTATGGTGCTTATTACTTTTAACTGCTTAGGTCGGCTAAACCTTACCTATGGTGCCTAGTACTGAAACTGCTTAGGTCGGCTAAACCTTGCCTATATTGCTTAGTACTGAAACTGCTTAGGTCGGCTAAACCTTACCTACGGTGCTTAGTACTGAAACTGCTTAGGTCGGCTAAACCTTGCCTATATTGCTTAGTACTGAAACTGCTTAGGTCGGCTAAACCTTACCTACGGTGCTTAGTACTGAAACTGCTTAGGTCGGCTAAACCTTACCTACGGTGCTTAGTACTGAAACTGCTTAGGTTGGCTAAACCTTACCTACGGTGCTTAGTACTGAAACTGCTTAGGTCGGCTAAACCTTGCCTATATTGCTTAGTACTGAAACTGCTTAGGTCGGCTAAACCTTGCCTATATTGCTTAGTACTGAAACTGCTTAGGTCGGCTAAACCTTGCCTATATTGCTTAGTACTGAAACTGCTTAGGTCGGCTAAACCTTACCTATGGTGCTTAGTACTGAAA
This sequence comes from Archivesica marissinica, assembly GCA_014843695.1. Taxonomy (NCBI): domain Eukaryota; kingdom Metazoa; phylum Mollusca; class Bivalvia; order Venerida; family Vesicomyidae; genus Archivesica; species Archivesica marissinica. The sequence continues at coordinate 34,703,533 of CM026387.1, forward strand.
CTGCTTAGGTCGGCTAAACCTTGCCTATGGTGCTTAGTACTGAAACTGCTTAGGTCAGCTAAACCTTACCTATGGTGCTTAGAATTGAAACTGCTTAGGTCGGCTAAACCTTACCTACGGTGCTTAGTACTGAAACTGCTTAGGTCGGCTAAACCTTACCTATATTGCTTAGTACTGAAACTGCTTAGGTCGGCTAAACCTTACCTGTGTTGCTTAGTACTGAAACTGCTTACGTCGGCTAAACTTTACATACAGTGCTTAGTATTGAAACTGCTTAGGTTGGCTAAACTTTACATATGGTGCTTAGGTCGGCTAAGCTTTACATACACAGTGTTTAGTACTGAAACTGCTTAGTAATAACTGGGTTGCCTTGTAAATGATATCACAAACATAAAAATAATCACATACAATTTTTTTTTTAAATCACATACCTTCTTCTCTATTTGCACTTGTAGGTCTCTGGTTTTCACCGGAAAGTTCACATTTAATGGAATGAATACCTGGGACGAGAAACAGTGTATTATTGTAACTGAAGAATTGCTGTTACATTTTACATATTCAATATTTCTGTATTTTACATATTCAATATTTCTGTATTTTCAATATTTCTGTATTTTACATATTCAAGATTTCTGTATTTTACATATTCAATATTTCGGTATTTTACATATTCAATATTTCAGTATTTTACATATTCAATATTTCGGTATTTTACATATTCAATATTTTGGTATTTTACATATTCAAGATTTCTGTATTTTACATATACAATATTTCGGTATTTTACATATTCATTAATTACACCTTCATGATTAATGCTATACATGCACATATAAGTGCAGCGGTATACTTCTTCTGGATTACAGACAGATCTGTAGTTCAGTGATTAACACGCTGGACTGGTAATGCAGGGATCGCAGGTTTGATCCCACGTCCTACCCTAATTATTAACAGTCTTTCAGATGGGACTTTAAACCAAGGTCTCATGTCGGTGCTTTACACTGTGCACATAAAGAACCAGAGGAGACTCTGGAATTGGTCTCTATCTGTATCATTGCACTATCCTCCAAAAATCTAAAATGACTAATCTCTCCAGGAGGCGTCGCTCATATGGGCAACCGGTAGTGATGATAAATAAACGTAAAACACACACTCTACTGTATTGGTTGCTACTTACTTCTAGCTCCTCCAACGTCTGCGTCCAGCTGTATTTATCTAGGTCAGCTCCATTCCCATAGTTCGGCTTGAGTTTACCTTTTGCATCCTCATCTTCCTCTTCATCATCGGACTACAAAACAGAAAAATGTCAGGTTTGTGGAGAGAGGAATATTTGAGTATGTCGGGTTTGTGGAGAGAGGAATGTTAGGGTATGTCGGGTTTGTAGAGAGGAATGTTAGGGTATGTCAGGTTTGTGGAGAGAGGAATGTTAGGGTATGTCGGGTTTGTGGAAAGAGGACTGTTAGGGTATGTCAGGTTTGTGGAGAGGAATGTTAGAGTATGTCAGGTTTGTGGAGAGGAATGTTAGGGTATGTCGGGTTTGTGGAGAGGAATGTTAGGGTATGTCAGGTTTGTGGAGAGAGGAATGTTAGGGTATGTCAGGTTTGTGGAGAGGAATGTTAGGGTATGTCAGGTTTGTGGAGAGGAATGTTAGGGTATGTCAGGTTTGTGGAGAGGAATGTTAGGGAATGTCAGGTTTGTGGAGAGGAATGTTAGGGTATGTCAGGTTTGTGGAGAGAGGAATGTTAGGGTATGTCGGGTTTGTGGAAAGAGGTATGTCAGGTTTGTGGAGAGAGGAATGTTAGGGTATGTCGGGTTTGTGGAGAGGAATGTTAGGGTATGTCAGGTTTGTGGAGAGGAATGTTAGGGTATGTCAGGTTTGTGGAGAGAGGAAAGTTAGAGTACGTGGAGACAATCTCACCTTCTTATCTCCCTTCTCCTGTCCTTTCATCTCTTCATCGCCTCCATTTTCTTCTGGCTTGCTTGCTGTTCTGGCTTCCTCAGGCTCATCTTTCTTCTGCAAGTATTATTTATTTAACAACGGTTGTGAAGCAATTCTAACAATTTACATTAATCACTTTCATACCATGTCACTAAGAATGTACTTGCCAGGCCTAGGTAAGAATGTACTTGCCAGGCCTAGGTAAGAATGTACTTGCCAGGCCTAGGTAAGAATGTACTTGCCAGGCCTATGTAAGAATGTACTTGCCAGGCCTAGGTAAGAATGTACTTTCCAGGCCTATGTAAGAATGTACTTGCCAGGCCTATGTAAGAATGTACTTGCTAGGCCTAGGTAAGAATGTACTTGCCAGGCCTAGGTAAGAATGTACTTGCCAGGCCTATGTAAGAATGTACTTTCCAGGCCTATGTAAGAATGTACTTGCCAGGCCTATGTAAGAATGTACTTGCCAGGCCTATGTAAGAATGTACTTGCCAGGCCTATGTAAGAATGTACTTGCCAGGCCTAGGTAAGAATGTACTTGCCAGGCCTATGTAAGAATGTACTTTCCAGGCCTAGGTAAGAATGTACTTGCCAGGCCTATGTAAGAATGTACTTTCCAGGCCTATGTAAGAATGTACTTGCCAGGCCTAGGTAAGAATGTACTTGCCAGGCCTAGGTAAGAATGTACTTGCCAGGCCTAGGTAAGAATGTACTTGCCAGGCCTAGGTAAGAATGTACTTGCCAGGCCTATGTAAGAATGTACTTGCCAGGCCAAGGTAAGAATGTACTTACCAGGCCTAGGTTTAATACCATGTCACTGAGAATGTTCTTGCCATGCCTAGGTGACATGTGCGTATGTTAATTACAATCTTACACAGTCAATAGATAAGGAAACACATAAAAGACAAAAGGAAGAGCCATTGAAAACTAGTAGACAGGACAGACTTTATTCTCTGTCTGTTAGACAGGACAGACGTTACTCTCTATCTGTTAGACATGACAGACTTTACTCTCTATCTGTTAGACAGGACAGACTTTACTCTCTATCTGATCAACAGGACATACTTTACTCTCCATCTGTTAGACAGGACAGACTTTACTCTCTATATGTTAGACATGACAGACTTTACTCTCTATCTGTTAGACAGGACAGACTTTACTCTCTATCTGATCGACAGGACAGACTTTACTCTTACATCTATTTGTTCTTGTAATTTTGCAGCTTCCTCGTCTGTCAGTTCCTTTATTTTTGGTTCATTCATGGCTTTCTCTTCTTCGTCTTTTTTCTTCTTTATTCGTTCCAGTCTTCGTCTCTCCTCTTCCTCTCGTTCAGCCTTTACTTGCACTTGTTTCTCCAGCGCTATCCTCTCATACTGCTTGAACTTATTCAAAACCATCTGTAACAACAAATATCACATTGAATGCCTTTGGCCAACATAAACAAAAATATACTACATAAGCTATGGAATGTTCCAACAAAATATGTTATATGTTATATTTCGGGTTTTACGCCTGCATCAGCACCATTTTGGGCTATATCACCGACAGGCAGTTTACCTAACAACACCTTTCCTGGGCAGGCTCCAGTGGTTAACCAGTATTTGGGTGCACCAACCTCCGTAAGAAACTGCCAACTTTTTCATATAAATGAGACACGGCCTGAGCGGGGCTCGAACCCGTGACCATCAGTGATGATAGGTTACAGCGGTATACAAGTCAGCGACCTTAACCACTCGACAGCGGAGGCGGACGTTCCAACAAGATATGCTACATAAACTACGGTATACATGTATACAAACAAGATGTGCTACATAAACTACGGTATATACCAACAAGATATGCTACATAAACTACGGTATACATGTATACAAACAAGATGTGCTACATAAACTATGGTATATACCAACACTATGTGCTATATAAACTATGGTATATACCAACACTATGTGCTATATAAACTACGGTATATACAAACAAGATGTGCTACATAAACTATGGTATATACCAACACTATGTGCTATATAAACTACGGTATATACCAACAAGATATGCTACATAAGCTATGGTATACACCAACAAGATGTGCTACATAAGCTATGGTATACACCAACAAGATGTGCTACATAAGCTACGGTATATACCAACAAGATGTGCTACATAAGCTATGGTATATACCAACAAGATGTGCTACATAAGCTATGGTATACACCAACAAGATGTGCTACATAATCTATGGTATACACCAACAAGATGTGCTACATAAGCTATGGTATACACCAACAAGATGTGCTACATAAACTATGGTATATACCAACACGATGTGCTACATAAGCTATGGTATATACCAACAAGATGTGCTACATATGCTATGGTATATACCAACAAGATATGCTACATAAGCTATGGTATACACCAACAAGATGTGCTACATAAGCTATGGTATACACCAACAAGGTGTGCTACATAAGCTATGGTATATACCAACAAGATATGTTACATAAACTACGGTATATACCAACAAGATATGCTACATAAACTACGGTATACATGTATACAAACAAGATGTGCTACATAAACTACGGTATATACCAACAAGATGTGCTACATAAGCTATGGTATATACCAACAAGATGTGCTACATAAGCTATGGTATATACCAACAAGATGTGCTACATAAGCTATGGTATATACCAACAAGATGTGCTACATAAACTATGGTATATACCAACAAGATGTGCTACATAAACTACGGTATATACCAACAAGATATGCTATATAAGCTACGGCATACACCAACAAGATATGCTATATAAGCTACAGTATACACCAACAAGATATGCTATATAAGCTACGGTATACACCAACAAGATATGCTACATAAGCTACGGTATATACCAACAAGATATGCTATATAAGCTACGGTATATACCAACAAGATATGCTATATAAGCTACGGTATATACCAACAAGATATGCTATATAAGCTACGGTATATACCAACAAGATATGCTATATAAGCTACGGTATATACCAACAAGATATGCTACATAAACTACGGTATATACCAACAAGATATGCTACATAAACTATGGTATATACCAACAAGATATGCTACATAAGCTATGGTATATACCAACAAGATATGCTACATAAGCTATGGTATACACCAACAAGATATGCTACATAAGCTACGGTATATACTAACAAGATATGATACATAAGCTACGATATACACCAACAAGACATGCTACATAAGCTACGGTATATACCAACAAGATATGCTATATAAGCTACGGTATATACCAACAAGATATGCTACATAAGCTACGGTATATACCAACAAGATATGATACATAAGCTACGGTATACACCAACAAGATATGCTACATAAGCTACGGTATATACCAACACGATATGCTATATAAGCTACGGTATATACCAACAAGATATGCTATATAAGCTACGGTATATACCAACAAGATATGCTATATAAACTATGGTATATACCAACAAGATATGCTATATAAGCTACAGTATACATCAACAAGATATGCTATATAAGCTATGGTATATACCAACAAGATATGCTATATAAACTACAGTATATACCAACAAGATATGCTATATAAACTACGGTATATACCAACAAGATATGCTATATAAACTACGGTATACACCAACAAGATATGCTATATAAACTACGGTATACACCAACAAGATATGATATATAAACTACGGTATATACCAACAAGATATGCTATATAAACTACGGTATATACCAACAAGATATGCTATATAAACTACGGTATATACCAACAAGATATGCTATATAAACTACGGTATACACCAACAAGATATGCTACATAAACTATGGTATATACCAACAAGATATGCTACATAAGCTATGGTATATACCAACAAGATATGCTATATAAACTACGGTATATACCAACAAGATATGCTATATAAACTACGGTATACACCAACAAGATATGCTACATAAACTACGGTATATACCAACAAGATATGCTATATAAGCTATGGTATACACCAACAAGATATGCTACATAAACTACGGTATATACCGGACTAGTTCTGGTCATACCTTTTCTGATTCTCCTTTCTGTCCTCCAGTGTAGAAATCTGTCTTCCGTGCCAGGAAGCTAAACAACTTGCCCAGTAACTGAAACATAATAAAACTGTTTCATGCTTTCCAATGAAATCTAGAAAGTCAACAGTGAAATAAAATGTGTTGAAAGCAGTGGATTAATTATAGAACATGATGCAACAGTGCGCTTTGTGGAAGTCGTGATAGCGCATTGTCAACGCATTCGCTTCAGGTGTGAGACGCCCAGAGTTCGGTCCCAATTGTGTTCCTTAGGCAAAGCACTAAAATTCCACATTGTCTCTTCTCTTTCCCTCGTGATGGTTTCCATTTGTAAGAATTTGTTTTGCTATCAAGCTAAAATGAATTTATAAAAAATACCTATTATCTAAATGGTGCTAGAATGTCGAGCATAAGCGATGTCATAAATGAGATGACTAATACGTTGACAACATTTCAAGTTCAAAGTCAGTGGTAGGGTGGGGGGACTTATTGTGGGTGTTGAGAATTAGTCATTAGATGCATATGCAAAGCTTAGTAGTAAAACTATCCATTGTTTTTGAATAGTAGTAATATTTAAGATGTTTTGGACGCACTCATGAACATAGAGATAAGAAATATAATTTGATGGTGCACTTAAACAAACAAACATCGATTTATTTCACCGATGACCTTGAACTTTAGCTTTGGCCAAAAATAGTAAGATCTCAGAAACACTAGGGTGTGGACATATTGTTGGTGTTGCGAATACATGTACAAAGATTCAAATTGAGAAATGGTAATGCTTTGGAGTTTTTATATGGATAAATAAATTCTGCAATTGGACTATCTTTGGCCAAATGTCAAGGTCTACTGCAGTTCAGGTCATATAGTGCACAACTACAGTTCAGGCATTCAGTGCATATTTACAGTCCAGGTCATATAGTACACTACTACAGTTGAGGCCATACTGTCCACTAACACAGTTGAGGCCATTCAGTATACTAATACAGTCCAGGTCATACACTAACACAGTCCAGGTCATACACTAACACAGTCCAGGTCATACACTAACACAGTCCAGGACATACACTAACACAGTCCAGGATTTACACTAACATAGTCCAGGTCATACACTAACACAGTCCAGGTCATACACTAACACAGTCCAGGTCATACACTAACACAGTCCAGGCCATACACTAACACAGTCCAGGTCATACACTAACACAGTCCAGGTCATACACTAACACAGTCCAGGTCATACACTAACACAGTCCAGGTCATACACCAACACAGTCCAGGTCATACACTAACATAGTCCAGGTCATACACTAATACAGTCCAGGACATACACCAACACAGTCCAGGTCATACACTAATACAGTCCAGGACATACACCAACACAGTCCAGGTCATACACCAACACAGTTGAGGCCATTCACTAACACAGTCCAGGTCATACACCAACACAGTCCAGGTCATACACTAACATAGTCCAGGTCATACACTAATACAGTCCAGGACATACACCAACACAGTCCAGGACATACACCAACACAGTCCAGGTCATACACCAACACAGTCCAGGCCATTCACTAACACAGTCCAGGTCATACACTAACACAGTTCAGGCCATTCACTAACACAGTTCAGGCCATTCACTAACACAGTTCAGGCCATTCACTAACACAGTCCAGGTCATACACTAACACAGTTCAGGCCATTCACTAACACAGTCCAGGTCATACAGTGCAGAAACACAGTTCTGAGGCCCTTACCAGAAAGTCTTTACAATACGAGTTTGTACACCCAATATCTACAAACTATTCCAAGTCTCAGCACAATTGGATGAAAACAGAACAATTTCATGGCACAATATACAGTCAAACCTGTGTGCATGTAACTGGTCACCTCTATTAAGCAGCCAGTTTCAGGATTCCCAATATGTTGTTGTATTATATATTTGACCTATATTAAGCAGCCATCTGTGGTAAGCAGCTACTTTGTGTGTGATTCCATTGGCTGGCTGCTTAAATCAGGTTTGACTGTAGTAATATAGTCCAAGAAAACTGGGGCACAGCTTGTAACAATTGTAACATTATTGGATCTGAACATCAACAACAAGCCTGTATCCACTTGATGGTCATGATGTAGTCAAACCTGTCTCAAGCAGCCAGTGAAGGGAATCACATAAATTGGCTGCTTAGCACAGGTGGCTGCTTAATATAGGTCAAATATATAATACAACAACAGGTGAAATGTACAATATATCAACAAATATGGCTGCTTAGCACAGGTGGCTGCTTAATAGAGGTGAAATGTACAATACAACACGAGGTGAAATGTACAATATATCAACACATTGGGAATCTGGCTGTTTAATACAGTGTTGGCTGCTTAACTGAGGTGCCCACTAATACATGTTCGACTGTATGCCAAGTGTCATTTGAAAAGAACCGTAGAGTTGAGGCTATAAGAAAGTATGAGACAAGGCGTAGTGTAGTGTAGATTAGCGTAGTGGTTAGCGCGCTCGCTTCTCACCAATGCAACCCGGGTTCGATCCTCGGACCGGGAAGTATGTGAGATGGTACGATGGTCGCCAGATCGGACATGTGGTTGGTTTTCTCCAGTTTCCTCCCACACAAATGACCACATTTATGCTTTCATCCACGCCAATGTGAGTGATTAATATAAGTTGTTAAAATCGTAAAATAAATAAAGTTTACGATTGACAAGTCATTATTTCAACTAGCAATATAAATTTCTCAAGTTTATTAGCTAAATGTTGTGAACATTTGAAACCAATAGACAAAATAAATGCATATGTCATTTTTATAATAAACTGTTAACAGGTACATTTTGGCAATTTGGCCACCGAATTTCTCTTTCGAAAATTATTGAGAAATATATGAGATAAGTCTATATAATGGTAACTTAACCCTTTCAACACCACAGACCTCTAAATAGGCTTACAAAAAGTGTAGATCCAGATGAGCCGGCTCGTGACGAGCCGTCTCATCAGGATCTGCACATTTTGCCAGTAATGTTACTATTTTTAGACAAAATTACTCATTTTGATAAATGAATGAATTGGTCCAAATGTAATGTTCTTATTAATTTATTGGTCTAAGAATATCATGCACCAGTCCATGTCAGTTACTTGGTGTTGAATGGGTTAATGTCACCGGACTAGTTTTGGTATGTACATGTATCCCATCACTGAAACAAGTTAACAAACAATCAACATGAATGCCCGGGGAAAGCACATACCGGTACGCATTTAATTAATTTACTTGGCTTTAGCACAATTACTATGTCAGACAAGGGGTATTTAATCCAACAGTGCTGCTTGCTATTCAAATCAGACGGATCTGTAGTCCAGTGGTAACACGTTGGACTGGTAATCCAGGGATCGCAGGTTCGATCCCCCGTCTGACCCTAATAATATTAACAGTCTTTCAGATGGGACGTTAAACCGAGGTCTTGTGTCGGTGCTTTACATCGTGCACGTAAAAAGAACCATAGGAGACTCTGGAATGGGTCTCTGTCTGTATCATTGCACTATCCTCCAAAATCTAAAATGACTAATCTCTTCAGGAGGCGTCACTCATATGGGCAACTGGTAGCGACGATAAATAAACGTAAAACACACACACACGCTATTCAAATATGCAATAAAATTATGTAGTTTAGCTTAACCCATTCAACATCAGGTAACTGACATGGACTGGTACATGATATTTTTAGACCAATAAGTTAATAAGAAAATTACATTTGGACCAGTTCATTTATCAAAATGGGTAATTTTGTCTAGAAATAGTAATATTACTGGCAGAATGCAGATTCTGATGAGACGGCTCACTACGAGCCGGCTCATCTGGATCTATCCTTTTTATAAGCCTATTTAGACGTCTCTGGTGTTGAAAGGTTAACCATAGTTTATTTCAAACAATGATGCAACATATACAAATTTCCATTTTACACACAATTTAGATACATGATTGAAAATGGACAAGAATCGAAAGCTGCATGTATAGCTTATAAGTCTTCTCCTATAATAAACAAACTCTTAATATTGTAATTACGGTACAGTATGACTGTTGCAATCTTTTCTAAACTACCGTCAATACTTGCATATAAGGCGATCTCATATATATGATCCCACTAAATCGCATAGAAGACGGGTTCATAAGATGGACACCAGAACATATATAAATAGCATGGTTGGCCAGTGCAAGTTGAAGTCAGAGTGATTTTTTTTTCTAAAACGTAATTATGGATACCATTACAATTTTAAAAAATATATATTGTTTTTAATTTTTTTAATTATTGGCACGGGAAGCCACTTTGAGGCAAAAACAGACGGATCTGTAGTCCAGTGGTAACATTTTGGACTGGTAATCCAGGGATCGCAGGTATTACAATAGCGTACATAAATATCCCCCAAAATAATGTTTGGGTTCATTTCTTTCTATTAAGTTCATAGTTAAAGGCATATTACAGTTCAAAATGACGTCACAAATTCTAAAGAAATCCAATCTTTTCAGCACTTGAATATATAAATAGGGTTTATTGTAGAGTGAACAAAAGGTGGGCAGAGTGGGTCAGAAAAGGGGCAGGGTGGGTCAGAAAAGGAGCAGCGTGTGTCAGAAAAGGAGCAGGGTGGGTCAGAAAAGGGGCAGGGTGGGTCAGAAAAGGAGCAGCATGGGTCATAAAAGGAGCAGCGTGGGTCATAAAAGGAGCAGCGTGGGTCATAAAAGGGGCAGGGTGGATCAGAAAAACGTAAATGTGGTCATTCTAGAGTGAACAATCGGACAGCCATGATCGTTTTGAGTACTCGATCGGAACTGTGACCGATATCTCGAGTATCAAACTTGCTGCTCGTTGCCATCCTTAACTACGACTTACAACCTTCATTATATGTGTTACTATTCACTAGACATGCGTCTTTTTAACTCTTGCCATTAGCAGCGGTGATATTGCTTTGGGTGTGTGTGTAGAGGAGAACTAGGTACACTCTTATTCAATGCGTTTAAGAGACAGTAACAGTTATTCCACCCCCAAGGTTAAGGGTTTTGGGAATAAATCATTCGCTTATAATGGCTGTCCGGTGTGGAACAGGTTACCATCACACTTCAGATCTATATGTATAACTAATCGTAGTCATTTTAAAATATCTGCGAAGAAACATTTTAAAAGATTACAACTATTGCGAGGCAAGTTTTAACAACTTATATTAATCACTCTCGTTGGCGCAGATGAGAGCATATATGTGGTCATTCGTGTGGGAGGAAACCGGAGTACCTGGAGAAACACCACCTGTCCGATCTGGCGACCACAGTACCATCTCACATACTTCCCGGTACGATGATCGAACCCGGATTGAATTGGTGAGAAGCGAGCGCGCTAACCACTGAGCTAATCGGACATCGAAAGAAACATTTTATGCAATCAGTATCAATCTAGTCCGATTAGCGCAGTGGTTAGCGCGCTCGCTTCTCACCAATGCGACCCGGGTTCGATCCTCGGACAGAGAAGTATGTGAGATGGTACGATGGTCGCCAGATCGGACAGGTGGTGTTTCTCCGGGTACTCGGTTTCCTCCCACATGAATGACCACATATACGCTTTCATCCGCGCCAACGTGAGTGATTAATATAAGTTGATAAAACTTGCTTCGCAATAGTTGTAAAATAAATAAATAAAGTTTAAACTAGTTCATTATTTCAACTAAATGTACCTACATCAATCATGCCACCGAAAAAAGAAATTGAAGCACATGGCAGGATGTCAAACGTCTCTTTAATTTCATAAAATAAACTGCCATAAATAGTACATGTACTACACAATAATAACTCTAATACATGCAAAAGTTCCAAAACCTCTTCAAGTTCCACAAACGACAATGTCTTAAGGAAGAAATTGTGAGGGTTAATTGTTTCCATCAGGGTATGAACTACATTGGGTATGCATAAACTGTGTGCTAAACTTTAATGTATTTAGGCCAAATTTGCGAATTAACCATGTGCGGGATCTGATAATTAACTGTGTGCAGGTTCTGGTAATTAGAGTATCCTTGGAACAGCGTATACTGTAAGACGCACCATTAATATCAAAGAAGCGCTATCCAACACTGAGAATACGCATGTCATTGAGTGCACATGTCAGCTGCATATCAATAACGAGGAAATTCATTCAACAATAGATATAAACAGGGCATATACACTCATCGAATGAAATAGCGATGTAATTACGGGATACGGACATTTGCCCCCCGGACATTTGCCCCCCAGTCCAAAAATGGCAGGGTGGACATTTGCCCCCCAGTTGAAATGGCAGCTAGGACAATTGCCCCCCAGTCGAAATGTAGGGTAGGACAATTGCCCCCCAGTCCAATTGCCATATTGTATGAAGTGTACCATGATACTTAATTATCAAAGACATCAAAGTAAATTGGGTGTGATTACTGATTAGCTTTAAACACTGATTACCTAATGATATCCATTCACATAATTAGCAAAAGTTTGAACTAATATCATGAGAGGTGTTAAAAGTCTTTGATTGTTGATTAAAGTGTACACATACTGAGTTCATTATTTAATTAGATATAATGTGATTTAATAGATGGTAATTCTTAAAGTGAAAAACTTGTGAGAATTGAGTGAAACTAATTAAAGGTTCATGCAGTCCATGGAATTGTCTACTGCATTACTACAAATCTCATACCACGATGGAACTGACTACCAGTACTAGAGGGGCTGAGAAGCTACTATACGAGGGTTACTCGTATACTAAGAAGAAGAGCCGTATCTCCACTATCCACTGGGAATGCTCCAAACGCAAGAGTGCCTCTTGCAAGGGGACACTTACTACTGACTCAATGGTAAATATAAATGTAGTTTGTTAGCGGACAATGGTTACAATTTACAACTTCAAGTCGTGTTGGTTGTATTATAGTACTAATGTGACTATTGGAAAATATCAGACACGTTCATTTTTTATCGGTTTTATCATTGTAATTCATTTTTATTACAGATTACCACGATCAGCTCAGCGACACCACACTCTCACGACAGCGACGCGTATGCTATCGCGGCAATGAAGGTTCGGCAAGACATAAAACAACATGTCACCAACAACCGTGGAAACCCTGGCCAACTCATATCCGACAAACTCACTCAGCACCCAGTTGGCGTGAGAGTAGCAGCGGGGAAAACTGATACTATCAAACGCGCAGTTCGACGTCTGAAGCGTGGAAACACCCCACCAGAGCCAACCAGCATCAACGACATCCCTGAGCTACCAGAGGCATTCGAGACGACAGGTGGTCCAGACAAACTCCCCTTCCTGATCTACGACAACTATGTAGAAGGACAATCCAACGACGGCCGTGTAATTGTGTTTGCGACAGAACTAGGACTTAAACATCTCTGTGATAGCTCTCATTGGTTTGTTGACGGGACATTCGGCACTGCGCCTATGCAGTTTACGCAGCTGTTTGTCATTCGCGCCGAGGTGAACGATGTGACTCTGACCTGTGTCTACGCTTTCCTTCCGGACAAACAACAGTCTAGCTACGAGGAAGTATTCACCGCCGTCTTGAACGCCTGCGATGCTGTTCAACTCACACCTGATCCGGCCGTCCTGACTTGCGACTTTGAACTGGGTATTCACGGCGCAGTCGCATCTATGTTGGGATGCCATGTCCGAATCCAGGGATGTTTCTACCACCTTACTCAGTGTACATGGCGGCGGGTACAGAGTGAAGGACTTTCAACTCTCTACAAAGAAGATGATGAAGTGAAACAGTACTGTGGCATGCTCGATGGGCTTGCGTTCCTGCCACCTAGCCGCGTCCAGGATGGTATGCGCTATCTGAAGACTGTCACCCCACCGGCACTGGAAGACCTCACAGAGTACTTCGACACCAACTTTGTGAGTGGACCGTACAAGTCTGTGATGGGGGCCAGGGGACGCATCACATTACAGCGAACGAGTCCGAAGTATGCGATTGATAAATGGAACGTGAACCAGGTCACTCTAGAAGATGGTTCCCGGACCAACAACAAATGTGAGGCGTGGAACAACTCGTTCAGCCACCTTGTAGGACATAAAAATCCCGGACTCTGGCATACTATTCAGTGTATACAGAAGGATCAACTCAACGTGATCACAGAAGTGGAGCGAGTGAGACAGGGTGCCCCAACACGCAAACGTGTCCGCCGCGAGACGAGAAATCTGCAGGATAGACTTAAACAACTGTGCCAGGACTTTGATGCTGGTGAGAAGGATGTGCGCGACTTCCTTAGAGCGGTCGGACATTCCGTCCGATTCGTCTAATTGACAATGTAACTCTAAAACGTGCTACTATACTGATGTGCTATAATGTGACATTTTGTTATTTGTTCAAATTTCAGTTATCATAGTTTACAAACATTGAATTCATTGATAATCATGCCAAGAGTGTGTTGACATTGACATTAATCTGTTATCTGTTTTAATTTCACGAGACATCGAAATAATGAGTATTATCATGGTTAGTTCATAGTACTTGATCACAAACATTGACAATCATGCCAAGATTGTGTTGATATTGACGTTAATCTATTATCTGTTTTACACTTGATCACAAATTTATGCTCAAATAAACTGGTTGTTTGGAAATGTGTTGTAATCTTGTCACACCTTGTCATACCTCAAATTGTTCACTAGGGGGCAAATGTCCAAACTGCCATTTCGACTGGGGGGCAAATGTCCTAGCTGCCATTTCCATTGAGGGGCAAATGTCCGCCCCTACATATTGACTGGGGGGCAAATGTCCTAGCTGCCATTTCAACTGGGGGGCAAATGTCCGCCCCTACATTTCGACTGGGGGGCAATTGTCCACCCTGCCATTTTTGGACTGGGGGGCAAATGTCCGGGGGGCAAATGTCCTACATTCGTAATTACATGTATAAAGATTTTTAAAGTATGGCATACCGTGTGTGGAAAGATGCAAACCCCCATGCAGGTATTTTACACAACAAATGCTTGATTTTACAGCGGTACATTGTACATGTATACGCAAACGGGAGTGGACACTTCACTGACCGCCCTGACCACAGGCCTTTGAACAATTTGCCCTAAAATCTTCCTACACCAACGATCCATAACAAAGTTTCATCAAAATCCACCGATAACAGAGTTGCACTGTATGTACACAGCCGTAGCCTAAAACAGTAACCCCATTTCCTAACAACGGGGGTTAATTAGCCGTCAAGCTGCGAGCTGAAGCTATACCATCAAGCTATGGGTCTGTATCCTGTGCACAAAACGTTATGGTAATCTGACATTGGTGCCAAAATATTTAGGTATTTCAAAATCTGTCCTTGGAAAACAAGATACATGTATGTACTGTGGACAGGCAGACATCCTATAGTCCACATAATTCTTGGGGGAAACAGTACGAGACAGATAGCAGTGGTTACAAAGGCCGCTGTGTAGATATATTTCACGAGTATTTGAATTTAGAAATATTATTTGTCCTTCAGCTAGTTATTGGCGAATAAAAAAATGGAGCTCTGACTCATATAGGAATTAACCATACAGGCCTGCTTGGTTAATTCCGGTGTTCAGAATGACAAACCATGTTTTATTAGACTATAAATAACACAAATACATTTTATTATTTTGATTTTAACACGACCAAAATATCTAAAATGCGCAGAAACAGAGTGCGTAAATGACGTCACAAAAGTACAAAAATGCTAGTAAATTGACGTCACATTTCACATTACATGCTAAACCACGGTTTATTGTTGATTTAAACGCGGCAAATTCCTTCATTGCATATAGTGATATACAGATTTATAATTCAGACATGCAAGGTTCCCTGCAACATGTCTATGTCCCCGCGACATCAAAGGAAGATTGATTCCCTCTGTATTAATGTTTGTCTGCGCCACTTAAAACACTGGAGCCAATTAAAAGAACTTGGGAGCCAACTAGGTGCCATATAGTTCACAAATAAATATATGAAGCCATGTATTTGACAAAACATGTGCCAACTAAAATTTTTTTAAAAGGGTTGCGGCAAAACAGACCCTCCGAGCATTATTGCAGGTACAGACGGGAGCCCGAGTAGAACCACCGATCTACCGCAAGCCAGCTGGATAGCTTTCCCACTTGAAATCATTGGACACCCCAAGTAGGATTCCAACCTACAGAGGTGAGGGGCAAGTGATTTGAAGTCAACGACCATAACCTCTCTGCCACGTAGACCCTTGCATGAAAACTTTATCTTTACCAAGTTCAATAAATATTTCAGAAGATACACCTCAGCCTTGTCAACTGTATTGAAAATCTTCTCACATGATTTCATACATGCATGTCGTTCGAATAAATGCATTCGGATCCTTATTCCCAAGAAATGTGTGTGACAAAATTTTGTAAAAAATGAAACAAAATAAATATTTAAAATTGCATCAACATTCCAAACAAACTTCTTACTATGTATGTACACTTATAATTACATGTATTAACATAAATTAACCCTTTGCCTGCTGAGTAAATAAAATCGAATTTGCAAACAACATAGATCCAGATCAGCATAACGCCGCATCTGATCAGTATCTACAATGTATATTGTTTGTTATTCAGCAAAATGTTTTAGCTCCACTATCCGAATAGCAAACAGCATAGAGAATGATCAGCGACATGTTCCATCCGATCTGGCTCTATGCTGTTTGCAAAAGTGATTTTATCTGCCGCTAGCATGCAAAGGGTTAATGGTACACAATGGTACACTGTATATGTACATTAACTTGCACAAAAACTGACTACAAATACAGATTACACTTGGTTATGACATGGGCAGTAAAAAATGTCATGACGTCTAAGGACTTTTACATTACAGCAATGTTTGAGATGCGTCCAGTGCTGACATTCACCATAATCACACTTCCCCCAAGTTGCAAACTCCAGCACATACCCGCTGTCCGCAAACTCTGGATTGTACTTATTGCAAACACAACATTTCTCTGATGGAGGTATCTCTTCCTCGACACATTCTATAACAACGGTTGGTCCCGTTTCAATCTGTTCCGCTGATGAAGATGCTTCCTCAGTATAGATGATTTTCTCCTCCTTGATTATGTTACCATCATCCTGTTCTATCACCTCATGTGTTACCTGACTCTGATCTATAATCCCTTCTTCTACAACTACTTCACCTTCCTCAACTACTGTCTCACCATCTTCCTTTTTCCCTATTTCACTTTTGACCCTATCAAACTCCCTTTCAAACCTCTCCCTCTGTGTTCCCTCAAAGTAAAGACCATGTGTGCTTAACAGTTCCTCTCTGAGTGCACTTTCAAAGTGCTCCCGCTGTATCGCTAACTCTACAGTCCGTTGAGCACTTTCTCTGCCCTGTGAATCCTCAGATCTGTCTTCATCTTCACTGGATAGCATCTCTTCTATCTCGTAGTCAGTCTCTGTCTCGTACTCGGAGGTTTCTGATTCTTCATTATCTTCCTCAACCTTTGGCTTTCGTACCCTTTTTCCTTTACCACCAGTATCTCTTACAAACTTCAATTTCAAAGTTGGTTTAGATTGAGCCAATAGTTTTTCTCTCTGCTTAGCTATTGCTTGCACACTCCTGCGTCGATTGCTGTAATTCAAGCGCTTATTTGGCATCAGTTTTTTCCTTTTTCTATTTTCTAGCAACTGTGAATCAATTTCTTCCATGTTTTCTAAATCTGCCTTCTTTTTCATAGCTTTTCTCTTGCTAGATCTCCTAGTGTATTTTTGTGGCATGGGCGTTACAACAACCATCTTCTCTCGTTTCACACTCGGTGGTTCTGGTGGAGGAAGCGTCAAGTCTATTCTCTTGTTCACTATTTGTGGTTTGAAGGGATGCAGTCCATATCTCTGGAAAACATTCTTCAAGTTCCCCTCCACCACAGCTTCATTGTAAGCCTTACTTGCAACTACACAAATATTTGCATGAAGAGATCTTTCAATCTCCGCTTCAATAAAGTCATCACATTCTTCATTGAAACGTGTTTCGATTTCACCAAAGATTCCTTTATTCATGTTCACTAGACACTGTGATCCACTAGGCGGTATGGGAAACAAATGAACATTTTGCGCTTTGTACATTTCCACGAGGGAGGGTGACATATGAGCACGAAAACCATCATACAGCACTAGGATGGCCTCTGAATTATCCTTGCGTTCAATGAACTTGAGAAAATGGTTCTCCAGGTATAGCTGGAACACGTTGCAGTTTGTGGAACCATCATCACTGCACGTGGCGCCGGTGCCTGGTGAACAATCTTCAATAGATTCGGAACTCACTGTCTTCCCCGGAAATATGAAGAAAGATGGCAACCTGGCCCCTGAAGCATTACCACTAGCTATTATTGTCATGCTCGGATCTATACCTTTCTGATATTTCTCCCATTTCATGTTGTTTCTCCATGAATAGATGGTTGGCGGACTCTTGTCCAGATCTATCAATACTTCATCCACAATGAATATTGAATCTGGCTTGTTCATCAAATGATGTTGGTTCATCAGTTCCTGCAGGGTCAGGAAGTATCTACTAAGACAGTCCGTAGACGTGGCTTTTTCAAACTGCTTCTTTGTACCTGATGCTCGACTAGTCTCTAAATTGGGCCATCTTTCGAGGAACTTATAATACCACTGGTGAGTTAGACCATCGCTTGGCTCTCGTTTACCAAGCAAAATCGCATAATCTGATGCAAGATTGATTACATCAGTCCTGGAGTATGAATACCCGAAACTAGACATCAGGTGAAAGTAGTCCACAAGCTTTCCTTCCTCAGGTAATCCCAATATTGGTGGTGGACCAGATCTTTTGATGGTTGGTTTTACCTTACCCTTCACCCGGTCTCTCAATGTCGCCTCTGGAACGCCGCACGCATCAGCAGCTGTTTGTACAGCATATGCTTTTTCTTTCACCAGTTTGTAGGCTCGAGTTAAATCTTCTATCGAGTATGATCTGTATTTTTTCCCTCTTCTTTTCTGAAACAAGAGAAATACATTGTACGGTTAATCACTCTTCCATTTCCATTAAAATCAATCATCAATGCATTAAACTTGTGTTAACTAATGTAAAATATTGTTGATGCTACTTTCATAAATGAACTATGGTCAATGCAGAAGGTACAAAATATGTACATGTAAGCTGTAATATATATATAATAAAAGAGGCTCAAACAATACATGCACATCATTAAACACTACAGATTTATTAAGATAACAGCTACATGTAAGAAAGAAATGCTGGGAAGCGTTGAATGATACTTGATATTTGTATTTAATTAAAGATTAGGCCATCCTTAAAGAAATGCTGGGAAGCGTTGAATGATACTTGATCTACTGTATTTAATTAAAGATTAGGCCATCCTTAAAGAAATGCTGGGACGCTTTGTATGATACTTGATCTACTGTATTTAATTAAAGATTAGGCCACCCTTCAACAAACGTTTGCTTGGCATAATGCAACCCAGGAAATTTGAGATGGGTTATGGAAGGGGGTTACTCATATTAAAAGAAAATAAATAGATATCAGATGCACATATTACGGAGATAAATAAATGGGGTTAACTCAAAAAATGGTGCCCCAAAAAAATGGTGCCCCGAATAATTGATGCTTGTGTTAATAAAACTTATTATTTAGTATTTAACAACTAGTTTCCTATGTAACTAAAGTCTGTCCCACCTGCAGTGCACTCAGCGAGACATCTCATAGACAAATTTGGGCAAGAGGAATTAGCCATGCCAAACAAGGATGGGCTTGCGAGATCTACTGTAATAGTTCAAAGATTAGTGTGCTATTTTAGATGATCACTTACCTCTACAATACAGTCTGGATTGCGCAAGCATGTGATCTCCTAAAATATCCGAGCAAACAGTCTACAGCTAGCGGACAGCTCAATCCAAACAAACAAAGTCATGTACAGCAAGCTGACTGTTCAATCAGAAAATATCTACTGATTTATCATACATTGTATAAAGTTTAGTTTACAAGGAAAACTAGAGGATAACACTCAGAGAGATGCAAACCCCCACTCTGGTACATATACATTGTATTTGACACAAAAACAAACGCCCAATTTCATACGACCTTGACCTGACATTAAAAGGTCAACCTCAAGGTCATGGGGTATGGCCTATTTGAGACATCATATGAGGTTTACTACACATGTAGGTGTTCCATTTGAACCATTTCTTTGTTTTTGAGTTAGAAGCATGAATAGACATCAATGGTACTGTAGCACTTGGACACTTCATTGACAACTCAGACCACCGACCTTGAACTGTTTCTCTCACAATCAAATAACTTCCTCCCAGACCAACAATCTACTCTGCATATATCCACAAAGTTTCATAAAAATGCATAAACAACTGCTTGAGTTACATGTACAATATCGTGTTCACAGACAGGCATACAGATGGACGCAGCCATTTACAACAACCCCAGT
The DNA here is from genome assembly GCA_014843695.1 of Archivesica marissinica. Classification (NCBI taxonomy): domain Eukaryota; kingdom Metazoa; phylum Mollusca; class Bivalvia; order Venerida; family Vesicomyidae; genus Archivesica; species Archivesica marissinica. Next base: position 34,724,048 of record CM026387.1, read on the forward strand.
TCCTAATGAATAAGGGTTACAACTGCATGCCTTTGCATATCTTTTAGGTTAGGGATAGAGGCAGTAATTCCACAAAACAGGTGGCAGTAAACTAAAGATGAACAGTAGAATACTCTTCAATTGAAGATCAAATTTAGCCCTAACCCTAATGCCCAGATTACTGCCAATTGTATATTTCATTACTGCCTCTATCGTTAACGTATCTTTTAATGACAAATAACATCTAGAGCACCGTTCCGTAGTTTTCTACCAAATCACATGTTCTATATGAGAGCTTGCAAATTAAGACGGTACGACTGTCTGATTAGCGCAGTGGTTAGCATGCTCGTCACAAGATCGGACAGGTGGGTTTTCTCGAGGCACTCCGATTTCCTCCCACACGAATGTCATCCACGACACCGAGAATGATCAATATAAGTTGTTAAAGCTCGTTTCACGATCATTGTAAAATAAATAGTTTCTACTTTAAACTAAGCCGGTGTTGCCAGCAGCTGAGCCAATTACTTCCCTCAGATAGAGGTGACCAGATTAGTTAATACTCTTCCTATCCGATAAATGAACATGTTTAAATTGCGATTGAGGCAGCCACAACAGCAACTAGAAATGGTTTTTAAAGGGGAACATGACATTTATTGATACATTAGTTTAACCCATTCAACACCAAGTAACTCACATGGACTGGTCAATGATATTCATAAACCAATAAATGAATCAGAAAATCACATTTGGACAAGTTCATTTATCAAAATGGGTAATTATGTCTAAAAATAGTCATATCACTGGCAAAAAGTGCAGATCCTGATGAGACGGCTCGTCACGAGCCGGCTCATCTGGATCTACACTTTTTGTAAGCCTATTTAGAGGTCTGTGGTGTTGAAAGGGTTAAACAATATTTTATTCAAGAATTCAACGGTACATAACATAGGAATAGTTGCAATAGCACAGTTAGGATTGGGAAAAAAGTTACATAGTAACTTATTCGAATCCCTTACAGTGCATCATGGGATTAATGAGATCTTGATGATCATCCAATTATCAGACAACATGACCTTCTTTGCCTAAAATGGAAAGTTGTGCTTTTTACTTGGCTCAGTAATGTATACAATGGTATATTAACCCATTACATGTGAAGATACGTAGGCAGCCTGGTTAGATTAGTTGAGGTTTCTTTCTGGATTTGATGTTATTACAGAAAATCTTGGGGTTTTCAATAGTTTTCTGTCAGCATCATGGGCATTCGTAGACCCATGTTGAGCTGTACGCTTGATGCAACAAGGCCCACACTGGGCTAAAAATAAGTTGGAGCCACTTATCTGCGTGGATGAAGGTGTGGGTGCGAGATGGGTATTCGCTGAGCACTGGGTTTTGTTTTTTGCTATTTTCATTTGTACATGTAAATGGTGAGATTCTACCCTTAAAAACAGATTGATCACTTGAGTGGCGATTTGGACAAGCTTCATTCACTTTTAAAGTCCTGGGTACGAAAATCATATTTTCACTACTACCTTTGATCTCATTTGTGAAAAACAATGGAAACAAACAATCAATCGATCATCTATCTATCTATCTATCTTCCTATTAGTCAAACCCCTGATGGGGACCTTAGACTTTGACGCGCGTCAACTGACAAGAATGTCTACAGAATCTTCAAACAATTTCATCATTTCACCGAGTAAGTGTCATTTTCATAAATTATTTAATTATTGAATCATTCACAAAACTGTAAATGTGTAATCATACACCGCTAAATTACATGTATGCATTTGACTGTGAAGCTCTGGATCTGGATAGTAACGTTGCAGGGCCTTTCAGCGTAGACGCAACGGGAGAGAGAGTGTGGGAGTCTTCTAGTCCAACTTGTGGACAGCTGTTCTGAAGCTGCCGACTGCACTCGCGCATGCAACACTATCTTCCAGAAGCGATTGTTTCTGCAACCGATCGTGTACACCAGAACAAAAAACTTGGAACCAGTCAAAAATAAAATGAACACGGACTGCTGTGTATCGTTTTATCTTTACGCACAAATCACCATCGTTAATAGAACCACTGTCCAGACGAGTACGAAAGGTTAAATATAGTGTAATTTTGCTGATTTTTCATCCAATTTTCTGAAAATCGCAAAATGAAAATTTTAGGAGCCGTTATATCATAAAATTGCCATTTGGCTCTTGTGGCAAATGACAGCGTGGCACCGGATGACGTCTTTGTACGTCTGTTGGGTAGTTTGTGATGACGTCTTTGTATGTCTGTCTGTCTGTCTGTCTGTCTGTCTGTCTGTCTGTCTGTCTGTCTGTCTGTCTGTCTGTCTGTCTGTCTGTCTGTCTCTATCTATCTATCTATCTATCTATCTATCTTCCTTTAATGTCGAACCCCTAGCGGGGGACGTAGACATGTTGCGCGTCAAAGACCGCTAAGAAGTTAAAAGTATGAGTAGTTAAAAGTATAATTTAAAAAGGTATGAAAATAAGTTGTGGTAAAAGATTAAAAGCAGCTACGCAGAACAACTAGGGACAGGCATGTTCAATATGGCAAACTGCCATATTGAATTGCTCTATGGTAGGGAGATGGACAATGTCAGGAGGGAGGTGGTTCCAATGATAGATTGTTCTTGGAAAGAAGGAGAACTTGTAGTAGTCTGTAGTTGCTGTAATTAACCTATAGCTTAAGGAATGGCAATGGTGAGTAGGACGGGAGAGGGGAACTAGGTAGTTTTCAATGGGAATAGCAACAAGATCATTATGAATTTTATACATAAGGGATAACCTATTGTCAATACGCCGTTGATCTAGTCTGCGTAGATTTAGGGAATGTAGCATGTCTGTAACAATAGAGGTACGATAGAAGTCAGCCTTTATCCAACGGGCTGCTGGACACCTTCAATTTGGTCTATCAATGTTTGGGTATGGGGCGACAAGATCTCGGAGCCATATTCAAGCTGGGGTCTCACTAATGTCTGGTAAGCCATGGTCTTAAGGGGTTCAGATTTGACCTGGAGGTTTCTACGTAGAAATCCTAATGTTTGGTTTGCTTTCTTTGTTGACCCTTTTTATGTGGGTGTCCCACGACAGGTTATTTGAGATATCCACGCCAAGGTATTTGGCTGAGGTGACCGACTCAAGTAGGACTCCGTGGAGTTTATAATTGCTGGGAATAGGATGTTTCCTTCTGGTGACGTGGATAACTTGACATTTGGAGGGGTTAAATTCCATGTCCCACTCCAACTCCCACTCTTCTAATCTCTTAAGACCATTTTGGAGTGTGACCGATTCATTTGCAGATGTCAGTGATAGATATACTGCAGTATCATCTGCAAAGATGCGGACTTTGGGACTGATGTTTTGTGGGAGGTCATTTATGTAGGCTAGGAAAAGCAGGGGTCCAAGTACGGATCCCTGTGGGACTCCAGAGGACACCGGAATGGCCTCTGAACTAGTACCATTAAGGACAACTGACTGGAGTCTATTATCTAGAAAACTCTTAATCCACCTTAATGTTTGACCTCTGACTCCATATTCATGCATTTTTAGTAGTACTTTCTCGTGATTGACCTTATCGAAAGTCTTACTGAAGTCTAATAGGATTAGATCCACCTGATGCTTATTGTAGACAGAGGTAACCAAGTCATTGACTAGCATTACTAATTGGGTCACGCATGACCGGTTTTCTCTAAAACCATGCTGCAAATGGTACAGAATACTGTGGTTAGTGAAGTGTTTTGCTATCGAGGAGGAAACTATATGTTCAAGTACCTTGCATAGAACACATGTCAGTGAGATAGGCCTATAGTTGGCGGGGTCTGACTTGTCCCCTTTTTTGTAAATGGGAGCAACATTTGCTGACTTCCACTGGGCAGGCAGTGATCCTTCGTTGACGGATTTTTGGAATAAGACTTCAAGGATAGGTGAGAGCTCTTTAGACAGGGTTTTAAGTATGATTGGCTTAATTAGGTCAGGACCACTAGCCTTGTGGGGGTTCAGGTTATTGAGAAGTTTCTCTATGCCATTTGAGCTTACTGAGATCTCATTCATGTTTGGCGTGGATTGACCATTCAGGTTTCCATATGTGTCCTGAATTTTCATTTTACAAATGGAGGTAAGTCTTAGTGGGGATTTGGAGCTGAAGACAGACTGAAACTGTTTGTTCAGTGCTGTGGCTTTAGCAGCTTCTTCATGATGGAATTTGTTTTCATGCTTTAGGGGTGGCATTGATTTGAAATCTTGCTTGGAATGCTTAAGGATGGAATACAGTTTCTTGGTGTTTGGCCTGTAAGGATGGGAGGCATCAGCACTGTTTAGATTTAGGATGTTTTCTAGGTATTGATGATAAGCCTCTTTGACCTCTTTCCGCACTAAATGTTTTAGATCCAGGAATTTCTTGCGATTTGAAGGCGTACTTGACTTCCTAGTATTTTAAAGGCCCTATTTCGCCTTCTAATCATTCGCTTAACACTCTGATTGACTCAGGGTAGATGATCTCTTAACGATGACTGTTTAGATGGAATCCATTTATCTGTAAGGGTGTTTAGAGCATGAGAGAAATGTTCCCATAGATCTTCAGTGTTTAGTGCGGTATATTTACATTCGTTGGTCATAACCTGGTGATAGTCACATACTGACTGTTTAATGGCCTGCCAGTTTGCTTTCTTATAGAGTGGAATCCTGCGAGGCTTTTGATAACATATCCTTGCGGATGTGTTGACTTTTATTTCGACTACATTATGATCACTGATGCCAGGTAGAATATTGACCTGGTTTACTAAACTGGGGTTAGTTGTAAGGAATAAATCCAGGATGTTGTTTTCACGGGTGGGGAGGTTAACCATTTGGGTGAGGTTTGTATCATTAAACGTTTCCATGACCTGCCTATAGAAGGATGGGTGTTTGCAGTCGGTGGATGGGCTGGTAGTGTCCCAGTCCATCTTTGGTAGATTTAGGTCCCCAGCCACCCAGATGTTGGAGAAACGTTTATTAACCTTTTCAATAGACTTACAGAATTGATTGAAACTGTCTATATCAAGCTCATGAGGTTTGTAATAAGCTCCAATAACAAGAGACTTATTTCCTACAAGGTCTAATTTTACCCATAGGTCCTCGCATTCAGACTGTAGGTCAGGCATTTCCTGGGCTGTTAAGCAGTCCCGTATAGCAATAAATATACCTCCGCCTGCCTGATTGATACGGTCACGACGGAAAATGGAGTAACCTAGGTCTGGGTCAAACACTTCACTGGTATAATGCTTAGGTTTAAGCCAGGACTCAGTACCTATTACAATATCCGGTTTTGATGAACTGATGAGATTGTTGAATTCGAGTTTTTTGTCAACTATTGACATGCAGTTGATGATTTGGACTTTTAGTGACCTCTTTATGTTATTTTTTGACCTGTTTTTTTAGACTTCGCTTGGGAGTGGACGTTTGGGCCATGGAGAATGATACATCGCTCATGTTTGAGCTGTCAAGGTTGGCGAAGGGATTTGAGGTTTCGAAGGAGTCCAGGCTCGGGACAGAGCTGTTTGAAATATTTATGTTTTCGCAAATAGAACACTTCCAGACTGCCGTCCCAGTTGAAGAGTTTCCGAGTCTGTCGTATAGGGAGTCATTTATGTTCTGGCAATCGGCATGGAACCAGACCATACACATGTCACACTGGACACCCTTGCAAGTCCAGGAGACGGGCAGTTGACAATTTCCACACGGAAAGATTGTGGAGTTTCCTTCCAGATACATGTCCGTTTGGATGGGGCCTGGGTTGCTCTCGATATCATGGGATAGTGCCAGTAGGAGACACAATTGGGTGATACAGATGGGAATTGGTTTCCTTTTGTGGTTTGTTGTCTTTTTAAACAGTTTATTTAAATGGGCAGTTTGGTTAAGTATCGAGAGCTGGACAGATGTTCTAACCGGAGAATGACTACTAGACTGAACCTTCATTTCTTCAACTGTTCAATGGCAATGTGCACCGGATAACTCCGTTGATGCAAGATTGTTTGAACCGCTGGCAGCATTGAAGACAAGACACATATCCCAATGATTTTGAAGTATATATTCAGTAGCGGATCCACATGGATTGCCAAATGTCAGTGTGAGAAAATGTTCAGCAAACCAGGCCCTTTCGCTCACTGGATGAACACGCTACCGGTAACAATATGTATGGAACATGTAATGGGACTTTATGTGTTATCATGGAGGCCAAATGGAGATTTTAATACCGGTGTATGACCACCAATAGATCGGCCGCCATGTACCCCACCCATCATATTCTGTTTCCGCCATTTACAAACCAAAACAAAAACAAAATACAACAACTTTTGACAAATTCTTCGTCACATACTTACTTCTGGAACACCACCTTCTAGCTGGGTAGCCATATTTAACAAAACTCCATCAAACTTTTCATCGTCTGACATGATTGCTGGAAGTTTGAGCGTGCAATTTATGCAAGTTCTTTCTTGTCACCAGTTTTCACGATAATGAGATGATTCGGATTACTTCCGCTATTATCGTTGAATAGTACATGTCCAAGAAGATACAATTAACACACAACGGTTATACACCACTAAATCGGTGTTCCTGTAATTGACATATCAACTTCGCTTGGGATCCAGCCTGTTGATTGTTAACTTCTGGCAAAATGACAGTTGATATTATCAGAAGCTCAACACGGCACAACAATTAACGTTTTGGGTGTTAAATAAATATTTATATATGACGGACATGGCAACTATATCAACGGATGTTCCCAGGCTATTTCAACTTAGACCTTCAGGACATCTCTTTCAGCAAAACCAGTATAATTTTTCTCTCTTCGACTCCGGCGTGTACATGCGAAAGGATTTTACTGTGTACCAATTCAGATATCTATACCTATTCAGTTAATATCCAATCATTCGTTGGAAGTTGTGATAGTGCAGAGGTAGCATGTTCACTTCAGGAACACATTGTCTCATCTAGCGTAACAAAGCACTTCACACAAGCAAACCTCTTCTATGAACTACAACATGGTTTCCGAGAAAAAAGGTCATGTCAAACCCAACTCCTCATGCTAATAGACGACATCCTCAAATCCATAAACCAGAGAAGTCAAGTTGACTTAATACTCCTTGACTTCTCAAAAGCCTTTGATATGGTCAACCATGAAAAGCTCCTGTATAAGCTACATTATTATGGCATAAGGGGTCAAACTCTCTCATGGATTAAAAGCTACCTAGACAACAGATCACAGTCCGTCGTAGTCAATGGCTCTAAGTCCAGTACCATACCAGTCTCCTCCGGTGTCCCACAGGGTTTGGTCCTCGGACCACTCCTCTTTCTCATATACATCAATAACCTCCCAGATTTTGTCAAACACTCTAAAGTCCGCCTCTTCGCCGATGACACAGCTCTTTATCTTTCTCCGACTGTTTCTTCTCATTCCAGCCTACTACAGCAAGACTTACACCAGCTTGAACAATGGGAATCCAAATGGGAAATGAAATTCAATCCATCAAAGTGCCAGGTTATTCAGATCACCAAACGCAAACTAGTCATATCCACGAAATATCGTCTGCATAATACCTTCTTAGAAACTGTTTCTTCAGCGAAATACCTGGGAGTAACAATATCAAGTGATTTAAACTTTAACAAACACATAGACAACATCAGCAAAAAAGCAAGTCAAACATTGGGTTTTCCAAGACGAAACATCAAAGTGCACTCAGAAAGGTTAAAATCAACAGCATACAAGACACTGGTAAGGCCCCAGCTTGAGTATAGCTCCACGGTTTGGTCACCGTATACGGCAGTTCTCATAGACCAGCTTGAGTCTGTACAGCGCAGAGCTGCCCGCTGGGCCAAACAAGACTACGGCCGAACGTCCAGTGTCACAGAAATGTTGAACTCCCTAAATTGGAGACGCCTTGACCTTCGTCGCATCGACCAAAGATTGGCTATGTTCCACAACATCCTCCATAACCAAGTTGCCATTCAAGCTGAAAACTACCTTACCCCAAATACAAGATCTTCCAGAACATCCCATTCCCAAGCATTCCGACAGATCCAAACAGTGACTGACTACCATAAATATTCCTTCTTTCCAAGAACCATTGTCCACTGGAATGCTTTGCCCCCAGATATTGTCACCTTGTCTGGCCCACAGTTCAGTCTGGCTGTAAGTCGGATTGAACATGTTTCTCCTTAAATAAACCTGCCCTGTTCTTAACCTGTTTTTAACCAACCTAACACCATTCTTTTATCATCTTTTATTTCATTTCTTACTAACATTCTTGTCAGTTGACGCGCGTCAAAGTCTAAGGTCCCCATCAGGGGTTTGACTAATAGGAAGATAGATAGGTGCGAAAGGACCAGTTTGAGCCACGCTGGAGCCGTTGCGATTGTGCCCTTAGCCAAGGCATATTAAATTCCACATGCCTCTTCTCTCTCCCTCATGGCGATGGATTCCACCAGGAATGAGGTCTCGAGAGTGGTTAATATAAGTTGTAAGAACTTGTTTCGCAATCAAGCTAAATAAATTTGAATAATCCAATCACCATGCTGTTTGATTTTTTGTCTAGGATCAATATTAGTTTAAACATATTTTATTCAGTTCATAACATTGTTAAACACATACATTCAAATACACCAGACAAAAGAAAATGGATTGGAAAACAAGCAAAACAATGCTTATATGAATTCCTTTCCATAGGATCAATATTAATTTAGATGTATGAAATAGGACCTCGAGTTTATGGAGCAAACCGATCAAAGTTACCCACAATTGCAGTTGATTTGTGTACATGTCAAATGTGTACCCAAATGTTTCTGATGTGTCAGACCTAAATAGTGTCCCTATCTGTTATGTCTTGCCCACTTTAGTGGAAAGCGAGACTAAGCATTCACCTGTCAGACGGCGCCGTCAACAATTACATACATATGTAACGGTATGTATATTAACCCAATATGTGAGGTGATATGTAAGCAGCCCGGTTAGCTTAGTCGGTAGAGCAATCGCCCTGTAAGCGAGAGGTCCCGGGTTCGAGTCCCGGACTGGCTGCATGTTTTTCTCACCTGGGTTACACATGTATTTGCAAATGACTAAAACACTGTCAAAAGGTATGCGTTGATAAACTTGAATACTCTAGTGTTAGAGTGTTTCCCTTGTCCCTGCCAGTCTCACACCAAGACTGACATTGAACTTCACATTTGGCCAAAAATAGTCGGATTTCACAAATCATGTATTTATGCATAAAACACCATCCACATTGTCATTTCTCACAAACCATTAAAGTTATTGGTTTAAAACATTGCAGACACATCCAAGGATTAATTCTCAACATCCACAGTAAGCAGACACATCCAAGGATTAATTCTCAACACCCACAGTAAGCAGACACATCCAAGGATTAATTCTCAACACCCACAGTAAGCAGAGACATCCAATGATTAATTCTCAACACCCACAGTAAGCAGACACATCCAAGGATTAATTCTCAACACCCACAGTAAGCAGACACATCCAAGGATTAATTCTCAACACCCACAGTAAGCAGACACATCCAAGGATTAATGCTCAACACCCACAGTAAGCAGACACATCCAAGGATTAATTCTCAACACCCACAGTAAGCAGACACATCCAAGGATTAATTCTCAACACCCACAGTAAGCAGACACATCCAAGGATTAATTCTTAACATCCACATCCAAGGATTAATTCTCAACACCCACAGTAAGCAGACACATCCATGGATCCACAGTAAGTCCTCACACAAGATATTACCCTGAACGTAAATGTTTGCCGAAATTAGTCGCAATCAAGGAAAACTCAAAACAATATCATTTCTCAAAACCCGTCACAGTTATTGCTTTGGAACTTTGCATACGTGTGAACAACACCAATACAATCATTTCTCAAAATCCGTCAGTTATTGTTTTGAAACTTCGCTCGCACATACAAGGGCTTGTTTTCTATGAATACAGTCGTACATCGTTCACATCTTTCTTGTTTATGCTTTCAAAATGTAACACATTTGCTTTATATACATTAATTATGCTAACGATAAAACTGTATTTTACATAAATACATGTTACAGCCATATTCCTGTTCAGTGTCACGTGCTGTATGTGAGGTGTCTCGTGCTGTATGTGAGATGTCCCATGCTGTATGTCTGGTGTCCCGTGCTGTATGTGAGCGTGCTGTTTGTGATGTGTCCCATGCTGTATAAGAGGTGTCCCGTGCTGTATATGAGATATCCTGTGTTGTATGCCAGGCTTCCCGTGCTGTATGTGAGCGTGTTGTTTATGAGGTGTCCCGTGCTGTATGTGAGCGTGTTGTTTATGAGGTGTCCCGTGCTGTATATGTATACGAGGTGTCCCGTGCTGTATATGTATACGAGGCATCCGGTGCTGTATGCGAGGTATCCGGTGCTGTATGTGAGCGTGTTGTTTGTGAGGTGTCCCGTGCTGAATACGAGGTGCCCCGTGCTGTATACGAGGCATCCGGTGCTGTATACGAGGTGTCCCATGCTGTATACGAGGCATCCGGTGATGTATGGCTTGTGTCCCGTGCTGCATATCTGGTGTCCCGTGCTATATGCGAAGTGTCCCATGCTGTATGTCTGGTGTCCCTTGCTGTATGTATTGTGTCCCGTGCTGTATACGAGGTGTCCCATGCTGTATGCGGCTGTATACGAGGTATCCGGTGCTGTATACCAGGTATCCCATGCTGTATGCGGCAGTATACGAGGTGTCCCATGCTGTATACGAGGTGTCCGGTGCTGTGTGCGAGGTGTCCCGTGCGGTATGCCTGGTGTCCCGTGCTGTATATCTGGTGTCCCGTGCTGTATGTCTGGTGTCCCGTACTGTATATCTGGTGCCCCGTGCTGTATGCCTGGTGTCCCGTACTGTATAGCTGGTGTCCCGTGCGAGGTTTCCCGCGCTGTATGTCTGGTGTCCCGTGCTGTATATTTGGTGTCAGGTGTCCCGTGCATTAAACGAAATGTCCCGTGCTGTATATATGGTGTCCCGTGCTGTGTGTCTGGTGTCCCGTGCTGTATGTCTGGTGTCCCGTACTGTATGTCTGGTGTCCCGTGCGAGGTTTCCCGTGCTGTATGTCTGGTGTCCCGTGCTGTATATTTGGTGTCAGGTGTCCCGTGCATTAAACGAAATGTCCCGTGCTGTATGTGAGGTGTCCCGTGCTGTATGTGAGGTGTCCCGTGCTGTATATCTGGTGTCAGGTGTCCCGAGCATTAAGCGAGGTATTCCGTGCTGTGTTGTCCCGTTGTCTCGAGTGCTTGGCTTGTCGATCCTTACTCAACTTGTGTTGACATGTCAAACCATTTCGGGTAGGAAGCCGAACAAGGTAGACCATCCCGACCACTCCTGCCGAGCGAGCCAGCCCAGTCCCCAATCGCTTGATCGGAAATGAGCAGTTGAACTGATCGGCAGTGGGAACTGTGAACCTACCATCAAGTGACATCATTCTGATAGCAATCTGATACCTAATTATGCAACGGTTTTTGGCGAGTTAGTGATAGATCATAAGATGGTTGTGATGTATTGGTCATTTATCATTGCTGCATTAATATCAGATTAACGTGATCTAAGTGCATGCTACTTTGACATTGTTCAGGGGCGTAGCTTGGCTGGAATCGATGTGTAGGCAAGCTTAAGACGGGAGGGAGGTCCGGGCGTCGTCCCCAGGTAAACTATTTATAGCGTATATAATTTAATCTTGTCTTCCCGATTTTTGTTGCAGATTTGGCATATTTTCGATTTTTCGGGGGAAAGTGCACGGCCTACATGGCATATAGGAAGCTACGCCAATGTTGTTGATCGCTTATACAAAAGTTTATTTTAGCTCGATTGCGAAACAAGTTTTTACAGTATTATTATATTAATCACTCTCGAGACCTCATTCCTGATGGAATCCATCGCCACAAGGGAGAGACCATATGCAATATGGATTAAAGTGTATTGCATAAGGACACCACAACCGTGGTTCTGTCGTGGCTCGAACACTCGCAACCTATCGGTTACTATGCGGATACTGGAACAACCACGGAGACTCACTCGAACAACCACGGAGACTCGAACAACCACGAAGACTCGAACAATGAAGTTGGAATGTGTCTCACTATACAGGTTTTGCGACAGATACTCGATAAGTAGACCAAACATATAGTCCTTATGTTAGAACAGTCGACACACCCAGTATGTTTTACCGCTGCAGGACGCACCGGACACAGAAATAGACACCGACTCGGAAACGGATACGTGCCTTGATGAAATGACCGAAAGCGGTGAATGGAATTTAATTATAAACGATCGGATTAATACACGTTATGTATTGACTATGTGTATGTTATGTACACAATTGGGCAGACAATTAAAGTTTTATAGTGTGTTCGATGGTAATTAAGATATGTGTAATTATGGGTATTGTGTTTGGTTTAATACATTATGATAATGATTAGGTAATTACGGACACATTACACGTACACAATTTGGCGGCGATCGGACCGACACGGTTCGAGTGTTATAACGGTAAATATGAATTTTGCAATTTCTGAAATTTGATGACGCCACGGATCACGGCTGCACCTCACATTGATGTGTGGGTTATTTCACCTCGGATTTTGACGAAACGTTACAGGATTGATCATTATCACGCTTAGCTGTGCATGTCGTCTTCTAGTTCCTTGTCGACATATGTTCACTGTGCATGTTGTCTGCTAGTTCCTTGTCGACATATGTTCACTGTGCATGTCGTCTGCTAGTTCCTTGTCGACATATGTTCACTGTGCATGTCGTCTTCTAGTTCCTTGTCGACATATGTTCACTGTGCATGTCGTCTTCTAGTTCCTTGTCGACATATGTTCACTGTGCATGTCGTCTGCTAGATCCTTGTCGACATATGTTCACTGTGTATGTCATCTGCTAGTTCCTTGTCGACATATGTTCACTGTGCATGTCGTCTTCTAGTTCCTTGTCGACATATGTTCACTGTGCATGTCGTCTGCTAGTTCCTTGTCGACATATGTTCACTGTGCATGTCGTCTTCTAGTTCCTTGTCGACATATGTTCAAGCGCCAACAACTTCCACTACAATCCGACAGATATATGTAAAACCACCAAGATGGTACAACATTATGGAACAATCCGTATATATTACAGTTTCCACGATATTATTTGCGCAATTTTTCAGCTGGGCAGTGCCAGCAAATAACATCAAGGCAGATTCTTTACACTCTCATGAACAGTCAGGATATACTACTAAATAACTGTACAAGTGTACCAATACCACTGCAGTCAACCCTGTGTTAGTGGGCACCTCCATTAAGCAACCAACCTGTATTAGATTAGTTTATACAAATTTATTTTAGCTCGATTGCGAAACAAGTTCTTTCAACTTCTATTAATCACTCTCGAGACCTCATTCCTAATGGAATCCATCGCCATGAAGGAGAGAGAAGAGGCATGTGTAATCTAAATGCCTTGCCTAAGGACACAATCGTAATGGCTCCAGCGGGGCTCGAACTCAGGACCTTTCGCACCTGAAGCGAACGCGCATCCACTGCGCTATTGCGCATCCACTGCGCTATTGTGCATCCAGCTTCCAGATTTATTATACAGCTGTCCACTATTAAGCAGCCACATGTGCTCAGCAGCCACATGTGCTAAGCAGCCACTTCCCATTGACTGGCTGCTTATGACATGTTTGACTGTACACAACTGTTGTTTTTTGCGTGACAGGAAGTCAACATTTTTAGACCATTTCATGATAAACTTGTTCCGAGTTTGGATCACAGTTATAGTAGCATCAAATCAACAGAAGTATTCTGTATGCTACATAACTTAAAGCTGGGTTCACACTATGAACGTTTGTACAAGCGTTGGCCAGCGTTTGAAAAGTCTAAGAAATCTATCTATCTACCTTCCTTTGATGTCGAAACCCTCGCGGGGACGTAGACATATAATGAGCCCAAACGTCCGGCGAAATTACGTTCGCGAGAGGAATGTTTTTCGTTTACACTACGAACGTTTTATGTCCGGCGCAAATCAACTTTTACCTACGTTTCCTAGCCTTTGACAGCGTGTGTTAGCGCCTGGCAGCATTTATGTTCTATTAGCGTAGGCAAACTTTTGTCAGTGCAGATGTAGCGTATGTGCAGCGTTCGCCGACTTAGTCCAACTTAGACGAACGAATACCTACCTAAGTTACGTGTACGTTGTGGAAAGTTTGCCTACGCTAGCCCCATGCGTTACCATCGCGCTCATTGTGCCAGGTGCTATTACACGTGTGTACGTATAACAAATTATGAGATGACTGTATTACAACTTAATACAAGCAAAGTTATGTGATCAATATACTTACACCACAAAAACCAACACAAATATGATGCGCTTCGTGCAGAAACTATGTACACCAATCATACTGCATCGAGGTTAAGCCAGCTACGGGGGTCCATTTAGAATGGTGGTGTATAGCAAAAATAACTGTCTAGTTTAAATCTCACTTGTACCTTAACAGCCACACCGGGAATTGTGCAGTGTCAGTTTAGTATCGACACAACCATGTACCGCTTTTCTCATCATGAACAAATATCGGATTTATCTCCCTTGTTTATTATTGTATTGTTGATTAAATAGGATTATCTCCCCTCGATTATCTGTGTTATCGATAAACTCTGGTATAGCCACGCGTAAGCCACTGTACAAAGATTGTCACTGATTGCCATGGTAGCAAGTAACAAACAGTAACGCAAACTATTATACATGTATCTAAATAGCAACGAAATATATACATGTATGTATTACTTTTATTAAAAAGTTTTTAATTAGTAAACTTAAAAATAGTTTTAAAATAATTTAAACATATGAATAACACAAATAATAACCATATGCAAATGGTACAAGTGAACGAGGACATGCTATGCACGTGAATGGTTGATAACCACTGGCGAATCATTTCACTGTGCACGTGCAAATCCCGTGCTCTATCGTATATTTAGATCACGTTAGTATGTTATAGTAAGTTGTGTTTGAGCGTCAAAATATAAAATGTCAACATATACAAGTCTTACAACGCCAATATGCGCCTTTAAATACAATATTAGAATGTACAGACGTCTTGCACGCACTGGTCAACGCTAGCAGGTTTGTCTTTGCATCATCGTGCATACACAGGACAACGCTAGCAGGTTTGTCAGTGCATCATCGTGCATACACAGGACAACGCTAGCAGGTTTGTCAGTGCATCATCTTGCATACACAGGACAACGCTAGCAGATTTGCCAGTGCATCATCCTGCATACACAGGACAACGCTAGCAGATTTGTGTGTGCACCATCTTGAGTGCACAGGACAACGCTAGCAGATCGTTGCATCATCTTGAGTGCACAAGACAACGCTAGCAGATCGTTGCATACACAGGACAACGCTAGCAGATTTGCCAGTGTATCATCCTGCATACACCGGACAACGCTAGCAGATTTGTCTGTGCACCATCTTGAGTGCACAGGACAACGCTAGCAGATCGTTGCATCATCTTGCATACACAGGACAACGCTAGCAGATTTGCCAGTGCATCATCCTGCATACACAGGACAACGCTAGCAGATCGTTGCATCGTCTTGCAAGACTTGCATAAACTGGACAACGCTAGCAGATTTGTCTGTGCACCATCTTGAGTGCACATGACAACGCTAGCAGATTTATCGTTGCATCATCTTGCATACACCGGATAACGCTAGCAGATTTATCGTTGCACCATCTTGCATACACCGGACAACGCTAGCAGATTTGTCTGTGCACCATCTTGAGTGCACAGGACAACGCTAGCAGATTTATCGTTGCATCATCTTGTATGTGGCATTTTCTTTTATATACACATACAACTTTTCACACATACGTTTTTATGAATACTGTATGATTTGGATGTGTCATGCTAAGCATTGTTTGATATGTTTCTAATGTTGGGCCTAAATCAAGCAATTATATTGTATGTTTTTTCATGTGAAATACAAACTGTACATCACATACATGTATAATGCAAATTTGAAGTGTTTTGGAAAACGTATTCAATCCTCACAGCTCACTTCCATCGAATGCAATATCGCTATGTCTCGGAGCCAGGAAAAAAATAGCAGCCTTTTCGTTCCCCGCGGTAATAGATCAGACCTACAGTTCCACATGCAAATGTGACGTCAGTCAAATCTCCAGTTCCACATGCAAATGTGACGTAAGTCAAATCTCCAGTTCCACATGCAAATGACGTCAATCAAACCCCCAGTTCCACATACAAATGACGTAAGTCTAATCTCCAGTTCCACATGCAAATGACGTTAGTCAAATCGCCAGTTCCACATGCAAATGACGTTAGTCAAATCTCCAGTTCCACATGCAAATGACGTTAAGTCAAATCTCCAGTTTCGCATGCAATTAATCAAATTCAAAAGCATATAAGTAGTTTCCGATTTTGGTAACCAACACCTTTGAACTATTTTTGTCGAAGCATACAGATATGGGACTCTGGATGCCGTTTGATGCGTTTATAATTTCGCCCATTTTCTCTCCATGTTGACCCATATGCATGACATTATGGGACAAAATCCCAGTAACAAACAAATTTCCATCTCCGTCTGTACACACACCATATGCACCTTTAAGTTCTGACCCTGCATATCGCCATACTACTGTTCCTTCTATATTCAATGTAATCAGACCCTTTCTACTATCGGCCACATGGAATTTCGAGCCGTCGTCGCTAACAGTTATGTCACGACTCTCGGAGAATATTGTTTCACCTGCGAGATCTTGGAAGATTGTTGTTTGCAGTTCTCCATTCATATTGTATACATAGACCTTTTGACTTCCGTCAGATATGTACATGTGACCATTTGTCAGCGCGAGTCCGAAGCAGTTGTGTTCCATTTGTAGTGATTTAGTCGTGACCAGCCTTTCATCCGTTCTAACAAACTGAATAACTTTATTGCTCAAACTCACAGCGGCTTCTATTCCACCTAGTCTGCACAATGACCGCGGCGAAGCTGTGAGACCGCAATAATCCAAAACCTTGTAAGTCCATTTATCTAACAGTTTTAGTTTGTTGTTAGCATTATCAGCGATGAGGATGTTTCCATTGCTCGTGATGCAAGTTCCCCAGATGTTACACTGATCTTGGTCATCGTCAACTTTAATATCATGTGTCGTTTGTTCTTTCATAGTACTAACCATCGTCTTATGGTCACGGACGGATCCCAGAGACGACAAGCGATGTATGAAAGACTTGATACAGGTATCTCCTTTGAAGAACAATCTCGCTTTTTGCCCCGGTTTGCCCACATACCTGTATAAATCATCAGCCGATGATGTTATGTTGCGGCACATGTTTTGACAAACGAATAATGTTGATTTGTTACTGTCTACAACCTCCATCTGTTCTAGTCGCTGGTGCATTTGATTCATTGTAGCACTAATGGTATGCATGTCTTTGTTTAACTTGCTATCAAGCTCATCATATTTCTTTCCTATCTCTTTAGCTGTCTTACTCTCTATGTCATCCAGAATTCCATCAATCTCATTGCGAAATGCTCTCAGCATGTCTAAACACACCGTCTTCATGTTCTTAAGTTCTTTTGCAGAAGTGAGACAAGACTCCATCAGCCTTTCCATTTTATGTTTTGATGTTGCTAGTTCTTCCTTAGATTTCTGCAGGTCATCAGCACTGAACACGTGGCCCACTATGTCCGGTATGTAGTGGATGTCATCACAGCTCCTAAATATATATATTATTTATTGAACACGTGACCCACCCGGTATGAAGTGGGCATCATCACAGCTTCTATAAATATATATTATTTATTGAACACGTGACCCAATATGTCTGGTATGTTGTGGGCATCATCACAGCTCCTATAAATATATATTATTTATTGAACACGTGACCCAATATGTCTGGTATGTTGTGGGCATCATCACAGCTCCTATAAATATATATTATTTATTGAACACGTGACCCAATGTCTGGTATGTTGTGGGCATCATCACAGCTCCTATAAATATATATTATTTATTGAACACGTGACCCACCCGGTATGTACTGGGCATCACCACAGCTCCTATAAATATATATTGAACACCTGACCCACACGGTATGTACTGGGCATCACCACAGCTCCTATAAATATATATTGAACACCTGACCCACACGGTATGTACTGGGCATCACCACAGCTCCTATGAATATATATTGAACACCTGACCCACCCGGTATGTACTGGGCATCACCACAGCTCCTATAAATATATATTGAACACCTGACCCACACGGTATGTACTGGGCATCACCACAGCTCCTATAAATATATATTGAACACCTGACCCACACGGTATGTACTGGGCATCACCACAGCTCCTATAAATATATATTGAACACCTGACCCACCCGGTATGTAGTGGGCATCACCACAGCTCCTATAAATATATATTGAACACCTGACCCACACCGTATGTACTGGGCATCATCACAGCTCCTATACATATATATTGAACACCTGACCCACACGGTATGTACTGGGCATCATCACAGCTCCTATAACTATAATATATTATTTCCTGAAGAGTCGGCCGGCTATGTCTGGTATGTAGCATGGATATTGTCCTTACATAAGTCCATGTTGATTCGTCGTATATGCCTGGATGTAGAACTTAGACCTTAGCTGATACGGCCCACATCCAACATGCCTCACATTGACCCAACGACGCCGGTTAAACGTCGTTTCCGACTACAGACAGCCGATTACATAGATACGCGCTTGTACCCATGGCCATTACACTCGGCGATTTCGATTGTATAATCGAAAATCCTTGCGTATAATCATGGCATAGGGTACATGGGCTGTCTGTGATTCCGACGTAGCCTATTATAGATGTTGAATTTAGGACGCCGATGTCGTATGTCTACTAGGGCTGCATTATACTTGAATAATTGCCAGTCGTCTATATTTATATGATTGTATTAGAATAAACGTGTGCCTACACACATGCAGAGGGGTATGGCAGGGACCTCACGGCCCCAATATTTTTGGAGGATGTGTAGCCCTAACTTGGTGTAGGTGAAATAGTGACATGTGTACCTTGTCTGAGAGTCTAGAGACGTTCTGGTTTACGAACTGTTCTTGGTGAGAACACCGCCATCCAACCCTACCCCATTCCAGTCCTAAGATGCACGTCGTGCTATGCGGCCACGACTTTCCGTCGCACCTTGTATATATGAACTCATACTATGGCCCAACGATAACGTGTTATTTACAAGCATTACTATAAATAGGTTTGGAATAAGCCAAATCAATACGTACAGACGGATCTATAGCCCAGTGGTAACACGCTGAACTGGTAATCCAGGGATCGCAGGCTCGATCCCCCGCCTGACCCTAATAAAATTAACAGTCTTTCAGATGGGACGTTAAACCGAGGTCTCGTGTCGGTGCTTTACACCGTGCACATAAAAGAACCAGAGGATACTCTGGAATGGGTCTCTCTCTATATCATTGCACTATCCTCCACAATCTAAAATCACGTTATCGTTGGGGTATAGTACCTGTGTACTTACTGTACTTTATTTTTAATATTGAACTGTATTTAATATGAGTATTATATCAAATCCTACACATAAATGTACGAAAGATCAGTGTTATATAGTCATATCGTGTTATATAAGTGTGGTTTAAGTAAGATAGAACCCGAAAACATCCAATATGTAAAATATTGGAACGGTGTTCCTCACACAGTCAAATACTTTACATATAGTATCGTTTTCGGTTTATAGGACTATCCTATACATACAGCGGGAATATAATACTGCTATGCAGTGTGTGACGTTCTGAAAGGAAGTTTTATATAGACTGTGCAAATCTGTCACATGATATAGCATACTGTGGTTGATAAAGGAAGTATTTATACAGTAACTGTGTCAACTATGCAGCCGATAATAATGTGGAGGTACCAGTCAACTGTTAAACTTCACCATAGCTTAGACTATTGAACTCTATGAATATTTATTATGCATGCGAAATAAAAATACGACTCAGACACATTATATATCTCTATAATAATTAATATGAATGTAAAATAAAAATACCATGTTATATGACATATTTATGTCATGTCAATACGATCACAGCTCTTTAGTTCATGTTCAATAAACTGTTATGGGAAGGGCACTAATATTAGTACATGTACATTTCAACCAACTTATTTCCCAGTATGTCAGTATGATCTAACAGAACTTGTCATTATGCGATCATTATATACATGTACTAGTATTTAAGGTATATGGAACATTAGATTAATCGATCTAGCGACCTCATGTATCCACGAATCCATTGTCATGAGGATGAGAGAACATGTGGATTTGAGTGCCTTGCATAAGGACACCACCGCCGTGCTTCTGAGGTGGCTCGAGCACACAACCTCTCGATTACCAGATAGACGCCGTATGCACTACACCACAAAGGCTACGTACAGATATACCAATATAATATGATTTAATTGATTAGTAATCTAAATAGCTTTTAACTTACTTGTAATGAGGGGAGAAACAAACCGAGCAGCCGACAACATCGTGTGTTTTGCAGAACATATCTACCACCTTCGTCGGGTGTTTGGTACATCTCTCCGTCGGTAACTGAAGCAGCGAAGTACTATGTGTAGCCAGCAATGGTGTACCAGTCGTATTCCCCGTAGTACCGTGATCACCCTCAATCTCGCTTATCACGAGCAAGGAATGCATGGACATCATAGTGAAGTTCCCGTGCATCTGTATACATGCTTTACAAAAATACTCCTGACATTCCACGCAATATTTCTCCGCATACTTTCTTGTTCCGTTCTTTGCGCAAGCTGAGCAGTTTATACCAACCACCTCACTGTTACTGTTTGTCGTGCTGCCTACTTCCATTTTCGTTTCAGTATTTAGAATCTATTTAAAATATAATATAACTTGACTTTAATATACTCAACATTTGTAAATTATGTTTGAGGTTAATCACACGACTTATATACTATGACATCATTATCAAGATTATACTTTAAAGTAAACGTAGTTTTACTTCGCGCTCGTGTGCGTGACGTCGATTATATAGTGCACTACTTTTGAAGCTACACTGTATAGCGGATACACCGGAAATGTCTTTTTGCAGTACTGAATCCTGGGAGAAAGTAATATAACAGCCGTCTTGTGCCGTCCTTCCAGACTCATACATATTAAACCTCTGTCCGAAAGATCGGTCATCAGACAGTATATATACACTTATATCTTAAACCATAACACAGCAATGTAGAACACAGCTATACAGTTTGTATTTATTTACTAATATGGGGTTTATAATACATTTATAATATGTAACTTGACATTGGCTCAATAAGTGTGTACTACTACTATATGTGTGTTCTGCATTGGCAGTTCACTGTAGCAGCACTATAGCATACAGCAAATTCACGTGTTGTTATATCTTATCGATGGTTCACATTAGATACTATCAATATAAATATGTGTAACTGCAGGCGCGTAGCTCCTATAAGGCACTGCATGCAAGAGGAAGTGAAATATCCAAACAGGCCAAACGTGCAATAAAAAGTGGAGTGGGTATACGTATCATGGTATAGAAAATAGTATATCTGTATGGTATAGAAAATAGTATATCTGTATGGTATAGAAATTAGTATATATGTATGGTATGGAAATTAGTATATATGTATGGTATAGAAATTAGTATATCTGTATGGTATAGAAATTAGTATATATGTATGGTATAGAAATTAGTATATATGTATGGTATAGAAACTAGTATATCTGTATGGTATAGAA
The DNA here is from genome assembly GCA_014843695.1 of Archivesica marissinica. Taxonomy (NCBI): domain Eukaryota; kingdom Metazoa; phylum Mollusca; class Bivalvia; order Venerida; family Vesicomyidae; genus Archivesica; species Archivesica marissinica. Next base: position 34,745,890 of record CM026387.1, read on the forward strand.
ACTAGTATATCTGTATAGCATAGAAATTAGTATATATGTATGGCATAGAAAATAGTATATCTGTATGGCATAGAAATTAGTATATCTGTATGGTATAGAAATTAGTATATATGTATGGTATAGAAATTAGTATATATGTATGGATTGGCATAGAAAATAGTATATCTGTATGGTATGGAAATTAGTATATCTGTATGGTATAGAAAATAGTATATCTGTATGGTATAGAAATTAGTATATCTGTATGGTATAGAAATTAGTATATCTGTATGGTATGGAAATTAGTATATCTGTATGGTATAGAAATTAGTATATCTGTATGGTATAGAAATTAGTATATCTGTATGGTATAGAAATTAGTATATCTGTATGGTATAGAAATTAGTATATCTGTATGGTATAGAAATTAGTATATATGTATGGTATAGAAATTAGTATATCTGTATGGTATAGAAATTAGTATATCTGTATGGTATAGAAATTAGTATATCTGTATGGTATAGAAATGAGTAAATATGCATGGTATAGAAATTAGTATATCTGTATGGTATAGAAATTAGTAAATCTGCATGGTATAGAATCTAAACAAGCTGTCACATATCTCACGACGCGATCATATATTTGTGTAGCCAATGTGACATTTCATCTCTGTGTACATGTATATCAAGTTCATCCTCAATTTGGTAACAGTTTGAAACATAGGGCCTACAACGAAATTTGAATGCCTAAAACGTACTTTAAGGTGGGAACCAGTGCATGCTCCACGTTCTAGGATTCCAAATTTGCCTGGGGGAGCATGAACCCAGACCCCTGCAGTACCACTGTATCTTCAGTGCTCTATTTCTTGGACGGGCCGACACAAATTTAAAAAGGCTAGCTACGCCCCTGAACATGTAGAACATATCAGAATGTGGTAACAGTAGCTGTCCATGCATTCAAAGCACAAGACTTGTACCTCCATATGTTGCATATACAAAGCTGATGGGCACTCTACATTGCTGGTTACCAATACATTGTGTGTTTGTTCGTGGATTTTGTAGTCGCACCGTCAATGCCACATGGTGATTATCCAACTTTTATTGGTTAATACACGATGCTATCAGCATTTCAAACACTGGCGTGCACCCGTGTATTCCCGCAAATCAGCAGGTGGATAGCTTCATCACCTTAAAGCAAGTGACATCGCCATTGGGATTCGTACCTAGAGAGGTGAGTGATACGTGCTTTGAAGGCTGTCACCTTTACCACAGAACCATCACAAGTTCTCGTACAAAACATAATAGAATGAGGAAAGTACTCCCAAATACGACATAAGTAGTAAAATCAGCCAGCACCAGTCAGCAGCATCAAGTATCATCCAGCATAGCATCATCCAACATCATCCAACATCATCCAGCATCATCCAGCCTCATCAATCACCATACAGCATCATCCAGCATCATCCAACACCATCCAGCACAATCCAGCACCATCCAACATCATCCAGCACCATCCAGCATCATCCAACACCATCCAGCATCATCCAGCACCATCCAGCATCATCCAACACCATCCAACACCATCCAGCATCGTCCAGCACCATCCAGCATCATCCAGCATCATCCAACACCATCCAACACCATCCAACATCATTCAACACCATTCAACACCATCCAACATCATCCAGCATCATCCAGCATCATTCAACACCATCCAGCATCATTCAACACCATCCAACACCATCCAACACCATCCAACATCATCCAGCACCATCCAGCATCATCCAGCACCATCCAGCACCATCCAACACCATCCAACATCATCCAGCATCATTCAACGCCATCCAACATCATCCAACATCATCCAGCATCATCCAGCATCATCCATCATCATCCAGCACCATCCAACACCATCCAACATCATCCAGCATCATTTAACATCATCCAACACCATCCAACATCATCCAGTATCATCCAGCACCATCCAGCACCATCCAACATCATCCAGCATCGTCCAGCACCGTCCAGCACCATCCAGCACCATCCAGCACCATCCAACACTATCCAGCACCATCCAACATCATCCAACACCACCCAACATCATCCAACATCATCCAACACCATCCAGCATCATCCAACACCATCCAGCACCATCCAGTACCATCCAACACCATCCAGCACCATCCAGCACCATCCAGCACCATCCAACATCATCCAACACCATCCAACATCATCCAACACCATCCAGCACCATCCAGCACCATCCAACACCATCCAGCACCATCCAACATCGTCCAGCACCATCCAGCATCGTCCAACACCATCCAGCACCATCCAGCACCATCCAGCACCATCCAACATCGTCCAGCACCATCCAGCATCGTCCAACACCATCCAGCATCGTCCAGCACCATCCAGCATCATCCAACATCGTCCAGCACCATCCAGCATCGTCCAACACATTCCAGCATCGTCCAACACCATCCAGCACCATCCAACACCATCCAACATCATCCAGCATCATCCAGCACCATCCAACATCATCCAGCACCATCCAGCACCATCCAACACCATCCAACATCATCCAGCACTATCCAGCACCATCCAGCACCATCCAGCACCATCCAGCATCGTCCAACACCATCCAGCACCATCCAGCACCATCCAGCATCCATCCAACATCATCCAACACCATCCAGCATCATTCAACGCCATCCAGCATCGTCCAACACCATCCAGCACCATCCAACACCATCCAACATCATCCAGCATCATCCAGCACCATCCAACATCATCCAGCACCATCCAGCACCATCCAACACCATCCAACATCATCCAGCACCATCCAGCACCATCCAGCACCATCCAGCACCATCCAGCACCATCCAGCATCGTCCAACACCATCCAGCACCATCCAGCACCATCCAGCATCATCCAACACCATCCAACATCATCCAACATAATTCGGCATCATCCAACACCATCCAGCATCATCCAACACCATCCAACATCATTCGGCACCATCCAGCACCGTCCAGCATCATACAGCACCATCCAGCATCATCCAGCCTCATCAATCACCATACAGCACCATCCAGTATCATCCAACATCATCCAGCATCATCCAACACCATCCAACATCATCCAGCACCATCCAACACCATCCAACATCATCCAGCATCATCCAACATCATCCAACACCATCCAACATCATCCAACACCATCCAGCACCATCCAACATCATCCAACACCATCCAACACCATCCAGCATCATCCAACACCATCCAACACCATCCAACACCATCCAACACCATTCTGCATCGTCCAGCACCATCCAGCATCATCCAGCATCATCCAATATCATTCGGCATCGTCCAACACCATCCAGCACCATCCAACACCATCCAACACCATACAGCATCATCCAACACCATCCAACACCATCCAGCACCATCCAGCACCATCCAACATCATCCAGCACCATCCAGCATCATACAACATCATCCAGCACCATCCAGCATCATCCAACACCATCCAACATCATTCGGCATCGTCCAGCACCATCCAACATCATCCAGCACCATCCAGCATCATCCAACATCATCCAGCACCATCCAACACCATCCAACACCATTCGGCATCGTCCAGCACCATCCAGCACCATCCAGCACCATACAGCACCATCCAGCATCATCCAACACCATCCAGCACCAACCAACACCATCCAACACCATCCAGCATCATCCAACACCATCCAACATCATTCGGCATCGTCCAGCACCATCCAACATCATCCAGCACCATCCATCATCATCCAGCACCATCCAACAACATCCAGCACCATCCAGCATCGTCCAGCACCATCCAGCATCATCCAACACCATCCAGCACCATCCAGCATCATCCAACACCATCCAACACCATTCGGCATCGTCCAGCACCATGCAACATCATCCAGCACCATCCAGCACCATCCAACACCATTCGGCATCGTCCAGCACCATGCAACATCATCCAGCACCATCCAGTACCATCCAACACCATCCAGCACCATCCAGCACCATCCAACACCATCCAACATCATCCAGCACCATCCAGCATCATCCAACATCATCCAGCACCATCCAGCATCATCCAACACCATCCAACATCATTCGGCATCGTCCAGCACCATCCAACATCATCCAGCACCATCCAGCATCATCCAACATCATCCAGCACCATCCAACACCATCCAACACCATTCGGCATCGTCCAGCACCATCCAGCACCATCCAGCACCATCCAGCACCATACAGCACCATCCAGCATCATCCAACACCATCCAGCACCAGCCAACACCATCCAACACCATCCAGCATCATCCAACACCATCCAACATCATTCGGCATCGTCCAGCACCATCCAACATCATCCAGCACCATCCAGCATCATCCAACATCATCCAGCACCATCCAGCATCATCCAACATCATCCAGCACCATCCAGCATCGTCCAGCACCATCCAGCATCATTCAACACCATCCAACACCATCCAGCACCATCCAGCATCATCCACCACCATCCAACACCATTCGGCATCGTCCAGCACCATGCAACATCATCCAGCACCATCCAGCACCATCCAACACCATTCGGCATCGTCCAGCACCATCCAACATCATCCAGCACCATCCAGCATCATCCAACACCATCCAACACCATTCGGCATCGTCCAGCACCATCCAGCACCATCCAACACCATCCAGCACCATCCAACACCATCCAGCACCATCCAACATCATCCAACACCATCCAGCACCATCCAGTATCATCCAGCATCATCCAACACCATCCAGCACCATCCAGCATCATCCAGTACCATCCAACACCATTCGGCATCGTCCAGCACCATCCAACATCATCCAGCACCATCCAGCATCATCCAACACCATTCGGCATCGTCCAGCACCATCCAACATCATCCAGCACCATCCAGCATCATCCAACACCATCCAACACCATTCGGCATCGTCCAGCACTATCCAGCACCATCCAACACCATCCAGCACCATCCAGCACCATCCAACACCAGCCAGCACCACCCAGCATCATCCAGCATCATCCAGCACCATCCAGCATCGTCCAACACCATGCATAATCATCCAGCATCGTCCAGCATCATCTAGCATCATAGTTTAGTTTATATAAATTTATTTTAGCTCGATTGCGAAACAAGTTTCTACAACTTATATTAATCACTCTCGAGACGTCATTCCTGATGGAATTCAGCGCCACGAGGGAGAGAGAAGATGCATGTGCAATTTAAATGCCTTGCCTGAGGTTACAATCGTAACGGCTCTTTCGCCCTGCACTATCACGACTTCCGCATCTAGTATCATGCAACACCATCCAACATCATCCAACATCATCCAACACCATCCAACATCATCCAACACCATCCAGCACCATCCAGCACCATCCAACACCATCCATCACCATCCAGCACCATCCAACATCGTCCAGCACCATCCAGCATCGTCCAACACCATCCAGCACCATCCAGCATCGTCCAGCACCATCCAGCACCATCCAGCATCATCCAACACCATCCAGCATCGTCCAACACAATCCAGCATCGTCCAACACCATCCAACATCATCCAGCATCATCCAGCACCATCCAACATCATCCAGCACCATCCAGCACCATCCAACACCATCCAGCACCATCCAACACCATCCAACATCATCCAGCACTATCCAGCACCATCCACCACCATCCAGCACCATCCAGCACCATCCAGCACCATCCAGCATCGTCCAACACCATCCAGCACCATCCAGCACCATCCAGCACCATCCAGCACCATCCAGCACCATCCAGCATCATCCAACACCATCCAACATCATCCAACATAATTCGGCACCATCCAACACCATCCAGCATCACCCAACACCATCCAACATCATTCGGCACCGTCCAGCACCGTCCAGCATCATACAGCACCATCCAGCATCATCCAGCCTCATCAATCACCATACAGCACCATCCAGTATCATCCAACATCATCCAGCATCATCCAACACCATCCAACATCATCCAGCACCATCCAACACCATCCAACATCATCCAGCATCATCCAACATCATCCAACACCATCCAACATCATCCAACACCATCCAGCACCATCCAACATCATCCAACACCATCCAACACCATCCAGCATCATCCAACACCATCCAACACCATCCAACACCATCCAACACCATTCTGCATCGTCCAGCACCATCCAGCATCATCCAGCATCATAAAATATCATTCGGCATCGTCCAACACCATCCAGCACCATCCAACACCATCCAGCACCATACAGCATCATCCAACACCATCCAACATCGTCCAACACCATCCAGCACCATCCAGCACCATCCAACACCATCCAACATCATCCAGCACCATCCAGCATCATCCAACATCATCCAGCACCATCCAGCATCATCCAACACCATCCAACATCATCCAGCACCATCCAGCATCATCCAACATCATCCAGCACCATCCAACACCATCCAACACCATTCGGCATCGTCCAGCACCATCCAGCACCATCCAACACCATCCAGCACCATCCAGCACCATCCAGCATCATCCAACACCATCCAGCACCATCCAACACCATCCAGCATCATCCAACACCATCCAACATCATTCGGCATCGTCCAGCACCATCCAACATCATCCAGCACCATCCAGCATCATCCAACATCATCCAGCACCATCCAGCATCATCCAACACCATCCAACATCATCCAGCACCATCCATCATCGTCCAGCACCATCCAGCATCATCCAACACCATCCAACACCATCCAGCACCATCCAGCATCATCCAACACCATCCAACACCATTCGGCATCGTCCAGCACCATGCAACATCATCCAGCACCATCCAGCACCATCCAGCACCATTCGGCATCGTCCAGCACCATGCAACATCATCCAGCACCATCCAGCATCATCCAACACCATCCAACACCATTCGGCATCGTCCAGCACCATCCAGCACCATCCAACACCATCCAGCACCATCCAACACCATCCAGCACCATCCAACATCATCCAACACCATCCAGCACCATCCAGTATCATCCAGCATCATCCAACACCATCCAGCACCATCCAGCATCATCCAGCACCATCCAACACCATTCGGCATCGTCCAGCACCATCCAACAGCATCCAGCACCATCCAACACCATCCAACACCATTCGGCATCGTCCAGCACCATCCAACATCATCCAGCACCATCCAGCATCATCCAACACCATCCAACACCATTCGGCATCGTCCAGCACTATCCAGCACCATCCAACACCATCCAGCACCATCCAGCACCATCCAACACCATCCAGCACCACCCAGCATCATCCAGCATCATCCAGCACCATCCAGCATCGTCCAGCACCATGCATAATCATCCAGCATCGTCCAGCATCATCTAGCATCATAGTTTAGTTTATATAAATTTATTTTAGCTCGATTGCGAAACAAGTTTCTACAACTTATATTAATCACTCTCGAGACGTCATTCCTGATGGAATTCAGCGCCACGAGGGAGAGAGAAGATGCATGTGCAATTTAAATGCCTTGCCTGAGGTTACAATCGTAACGGCTCTTTCGCCATGCACTATCACGACTTCCGCATCTAGTATCATGCAACACCATCCTACATCATCCGAATGAATAATATGACATATAGGCACTACATACTAACGGGGTAAACCAAGAGTTGAAGTCAAAATCAATTACTGAACTAGACAGTATTGTAGGATGATGAGTCTGATGACTGCATCGCCGCGAGTGATTTGAAATGTGCGTTTCTTGTAGACGTCAGATTCTCATGTCCGTGTGCGTGGCTGTTAAACATTATACACACAGAATAAAAGACAGACACTTTTCTTTTGATTTGATATTACGAGAGACTATTTCAATTGCGAAGATTGAAAATAAACTATTTCCAACGATGTGTTACTACATTCATTTACTTGGCATGTAATAACCTGATCCCTCATAAGGCTGGTGGTCCTGACCAAATTATGCCAATCATACTTAAAACTCTGTTTGAAGAACTCTCACCTCTCCTTGAAGTCATATTCCAAAAATCCCTCAACGAAGGACCACTGCCATCCCAGTGGAAGTCAGCAAATTGTGCTCCCATTTACAAAAAGAGGACAAGTCAAACCCCGCCAACTATAGGCCTATCTCACTCACAGGGATTCGGCACGTTTGGGGGTACTAGTATATATATTTAAGTACTTAAATATATATACTAGTAGTAGTAGTACCCCCAAACGTGCCGAATCCCTGTGCTCTCACTAACATGTGTTGTTCTATGCAATGATTTAGAATATAGCCTATAGTTTCCTCTTCGATAGTAAAATACTTCACAAACCACAGTATTATGTACCATTTGTAGCATGGTTATTGAGAAATGCGTGACCCAATTAGTAATGTTAGTCAATGACTTCGTTACCTCAAGTGCATCATCCAAGTGTGCTCATGAACAATGAGGAAATTCCAGAGGTGACCAGCCACAAACACCTGGGATTATTCTTGTCATGCAACTTGAAATGTGTCATGCTACTTGCTACTTGAAATGTGTTATGCAACTTGAAATGTGTCATGCTACTTGAAATGTGTCATGCTACTTACTTGAAATGTGTCATGCTAAAATGTGCCATGCTACTTACTTGAAATGTGTCATGCTACTTACTTGAAATGTGTCATGCGACTTGAAATGGCGAACGCATATTAATTATGTAGAAGAAAATCCTATAAACGTATAAACATCATGCGGACACTTAAATTTGTTTTCTTTCGATGATCCATTGAAACCATGTATTATTATTTATTCGTCCAATTCTTGAAAACGGGATGTCATCTTTGACAATTGTACATCGCAAGAGAAAGACATACTCGAACAAATACAATACGAGGCTGTCCGCATAGTCACTGGTGCTACTAAGCTTGTCTCGATACAGAAGCTTCTTAAGGAAGTTGGATGGGATATTGTAACACCCTAGGTGTTAACTTACCCTCTGAGCTTTATTTTCACCAGGTGCGTTTCCATGGAGTGTGGTGCTGCATGTTTACTGGCAGCGCTATAGGAATTTGACCGTTGCTCTTTTGGTTTTAATACGATAATCTTCAAGTATTGTTCTGTTTAGGAACATCCCTGGTGTGGTTAATCCTATCCGTGTTACTGTATATTCCTGTTAAGCGATTGATGTATGTAAATGGGTGTAATTTGAAGATTAGACCCAACTGTATTTTGTTTAGCATGTATGCCACCATCTTAAATGTACACGGTGTATTAGACGCTACGCGACAGTGTTCCACACACTGCGTTCGTAAACAAAGGGTATCGCTTGTACTGTATGTGGCATTCGTAGTTTTAAATGTAAGTTTCGGGGGGGGGGGGGGGCTTTTTATAAGTGTATATGTATGTTATTGATATGTATGCAGTGCTTAGTTGACGCAACAGTTCTATTTTAATTTTAGTATACGAGTACCTGTTGTACTACACAATTTGTGTGTGACGTAATGCGACATGTGGACAGCGTCATGCGACATGTGGGGCACGCGCACGCACTGTGACGTGTGGATTCCACAGTGTGCACCCACAGGTTGCACATCCCACACGTCGCATTGTGTGTTGGTATAAATACTAGGCAGAATGTCATTCTTGGCCTCCAATACTCCGAAATAGCCAGATATCCTTGCCTGTCTGTATAAACTAGCAGACGACAGTTTGTAATATCGTATATCGTATATCGTATATTGTATAGTGATCGTTAATAATCATCACGCATGTGCGTATCAGCTGCTCTATAGTAAGAGAAGATAGAAGAGCCTCACATCGTTGTCGTCAATTAGTCAATTGTCCGCTGTGTCCAGCCCACGTCCGTCCTTCCGTCTGTCCACTAGATTGACCCCGGTTGGCGCGTAACATTTTACTTGAGTCAAGACGCCACAAACACAAGATCATACTCTACTATAAAGTGAATACATAAAACATAACACCATCATACCTTTCTGATCATCGTCCGCCTCTCGCTCAAAATGAATATTACAACTTGCGTAACCAAGAAGATATCCTAGTGCCGAGAGCCCGAACATCGCTCTATTATGACTATGTTCTCAACTCAACAACAATGGCTTTCAACAACCTTCCATTACCCACAAGAAATGCACCTACGGTTTCATCATTTAAGAGGCATTTATTTTCGCCAGATAAGGTATTCACTATTGTCATATTTCTACTAGGGAAAACGGAAATCTCAAGTTTACCATACTAACCTTCGAACAAACTAGTTCTCTAGCCAACGATCTGTTCTTAAAACCATTGTACCGTCTCCTCTTTGCACATGTGGCCAGCGCGAAACAGCCTCCCACTATTTCCTCCAGTTCACCAAATACGATGTCTGTGATGACATAAGGGCACCATTAACAAATGAGATCAGTATGCAGTGCGGTGTGGCGTTAAGAACCATTCTTTTTGGAAGCACACCACAATCAGACTAGGGGAACGAAAGAATCTGTCCACGCTGTACACAATTTCATCGAAAAATCCAAACGCTTCAACTGAAGTATCATACATTTCCAGTACTCTGCACGGACTCCTTCACCAATAGTCGCTCCATAACTACTTTCTTTTCTAATTCCTATACGCCTATTCCTCTTAGCAGTCAACTTAAACTACAGTATAACTTATAGGATCAATCACGATACAGTACTACTAAAAAGATGACTATGGAGTCAGAGGTCAAACATTAAGATGGATTAAAAGTTTTCTAGATTATAGACTCCAGTCAGTTGTCCTACATGGTATTAGTTCAGAAGCCATTGCTGTGTCTTCTGGAGTCCCGCAGGGATCCATACTTTGGATCCCTGCTATTCCTAGCCTATATAAACTACCTCCCACAACACACCAGTTCCGCAGGTTCGATCCCCCGTTTGACCCTAATAAAATTAACAGTCTTTCAGATGGGACGTTAAACCGAGGTCTGGTGTCGGTGCTTTACACCGTGCACGTAAAAGAACCAGAGGAGACTCTGGAATGGGTCTCTATCTGTATCATTGCACTATCCTCCAAAATCTAAACTGACTAATCTCTTCAGGAGGCGTCGCTCATATGGGTAACCGGTAGCGACGATAAATAAACGTAAAACACACACACACACCAGTTCCAAAGTCCGTATCTTTGCAGTATGTATATCATTGACATCTGCAAATGAGTCGGTCACCCTCCAAAACGATATTAAGAGGTTAGAAGAGTGGGAGTTGGAGTGGGACATGGAATTTACCCCTCTACATGTCAAGTTATCCACGTCACCAGAAAGAAACATCTTATTCCCAGTCAATATAAACTCCATGGAGTCCTACTTGAGTCGGTCACCTCAGTCAAATACCTTGGCGTGGATATCTCAAATACCCTGTCGTGGGGCGCTCACATAAAATGTCAACAAAGAAAGCTAATCAAACATTAGGATTTCAACGTAGAAACATCCAGGTAAAATCAGCAGCAGAAGAGCAGCCCATTGGATAAAGGCTTCTATCATACCTCTAGTGTTACAGACATACTACATTCCCTAAATCTAGATCAACGGCGTATTGACAGTAGGTTATCCCTTATGTATAAAATTCATAATGATCTGGTTGCTATCCCCATTGAAAATTACCTAGTTCCACTCTCTTCCTTCTCGCATGCCACTGCAATTCCTTAAGCTATAGGTTAATTACAGCAACTACTGTTACAGACTACTACACGTTTTCATGGTGTCGGTATCTTCCTGGGCGCTGTGATTGGTGGATGTTTCGTTGATATGCTCGGCACGTGGAAGCTTATACTTGTTACCTGCGCACAATTGCTCTCCGCAGCCTCGATTTTGTCAATGCCTTTCATAGGCAGCATATCAGTGATGTGGCTAATAATCGTTGTGCTGGGGACAGCTACGGGAATAGATAATGCTTGTAAGTATGACCATAAGCCTAAACATTCAACTAATCATTTCACATCAATACGTGCCTCAGGAATTGTAAATTGCCTAATGTACATTTATGATAGCAATTAGTAAATTCCGACAATTTCATAGCAGTATGGTGGCATGGCATACAAAGCAACATATGGCGGCAAAAAGCCTCAGACTTCTGACCATGATTGCTGCTAGTGTCGTCCATACCACTGGTCAGTGCCGTTATTGACCTCAGTATATATGTCCAGTTGGGTTAAAACATTACTGGTATGTACGTCAATACCCATTCCATTTGGGATCATCCATTGCACGGCAATCCAAACTTCCGGTAAACTGGAAAATAAAATTTAAGCTCAATATCGATGGGCATACTCTTCTCAACCGGCGCTACCGTAAAGCTCGCTTAATTAGAGCTCGCTGAAATTCTAAAACCTATCAAATTGAACCCGGAAACCATTCACACAAGCATGTAGTAGAATGGTATAGTTTGATAAGTCAATGGCTGCAACACCGTGGTATAATACTACGTGGAATACATTTTGCTGTTACATCTAGCCCATCGGGTTTCTCTTGGGACATTATATACATGTACACGTCCTACTGTGTACATACAGTTGCATTCAAACATATATAATGTTTGATTTGTTTTTGTATGCATGGTTACGTTTTTTCGTCGCCACCTGGTTTATTTGGGCGACGCCTCCATAAGTATGTAGGTAGTCTGAGGATAGTGCATGAAACAGAAGACACTCCTATTCCGGAAGTATCTCTGGTTCTATTACATGACCGGTGAATAGGACCGATACATGATACCTCTGTTTATAGTCGCACCTGAAATGCTATTAATATTAGTATGGCCACACGGGGAATCGAACATGCGACCCCTGCATGGATTTGCAGTCCAAATTGGCTAATGTACCATGTCGCTGCACATACTTATGTCAAATATATATTTGTCATATTAGACTCACACAGCAGTCACGTGGGCCACGTGGTAAGAATAAAGCTAACTACATGTTTTCTTTAAATGTTGCTTGCGTCTACGTGACACACGGTACCTATACGTTTATTTATAGTCGCTACCTGTTGTCCATATGAGCGACGTGAGATTGGTCGTTTTAGATTTTTGGAGAATAGTGCAATGATACAGACAGACACCCATTCCAGAGCTTTCTCTGGTTCTTTTACGTGCACGACGTACAGCACCGACACGAGACCTCAGATTTAAATACTACGATATTCATGAGTCATTTTATTATATCATAGCGGTGGGATCGAACCTGCGACCCATGCATTACATGCCTAGCGTGTTAAGCACTGGACCACTGATCCGCTACTGTTTGTGTTTTTTACGTTTATTTATCGTCGCTACCGGTTGCCCATATGAGCGACGCCTTCTGAAGAGATTAGTTATTTTAGATTTTGGAGGATAGTGCATGATACAGACAGAGACCCATTCCAGAATCTCTTCTGGTTCTTTTACGTGCACGGTGTAAAGCACCGACACGAGACCTCGGTTTAACGTCCCATCTGAAAGACTATTAATTTTATTAGGGTCAGACGGGGGATCGATCCGCTACTTGACCGTGCTACATATTATATAGCCCTCCGGCAAATCTACATACAGCTAGAAATTCTAAAACAGTAATTAACTATATCTGTATAGGATATCACCCACATGACACGATATAGATGTATGTAAATCAATGTGTACCATATGTCGCATGTCTATGTTTATTTTACTATTTATAACCGCTGAAATGCTTCACTACACATTACTTACTTAAATATTTACACCAAATGTTGGACCTGTATTATTTCTCAGGTTATTAACAGATTAACAATTAGTGTGTGTTGTCATTTTATTTTTGGACGTTGAACAATGTTAGCATTAGAATAGTACGAGTGGCGTGCATGGGTTGGATTCAATGTTCAGTTCAGTTTAAACAGGTAATGTTCAATTATTATTAGCATCATCATAAATAGAATCAACGATGTCATAATTCATATATTTATATGTCATTAGTAAGACATAGTGTCGAATTCACATTCACAGTCTGGGATGGAAAGGGTGACCTCATACGCCTGGAAATGTACAACGCATGTGAATTCCGTTTTATTATTAATTTAAGTTTATTTAACGTCACTACCGATTACCTAACATATTTTCTGGGCAGGCTGCAGCGGTTTACCCGCTTCGTGAAAAATGGCTAATAGTTCCACAATAACTCGGAGTGCAATCGAAATGATGGACGATTTAAGGGGGTATAACTTTTCGAATTGATGAAAAGTGGGTGGGGTATTATTTAATTAGTTATTTGATTTCAATCAACTTTTAGACAAGTAGTATCTGCATAAAACATAAAACACAAAATTACGTAATGATTGAAATAGTGATATGTTCTTAAAAGTTTTAATAAATTATCAAAAATACAAGAATTACTTCAAAAGTTGACCAGGCGAACTGTTTCTGTTGAGAGCCATAACACATTTACCACTTGTTAGATATAATAACTGGGTAACTGTGAATTTGCATTTACCACATATCTGTCGGGGTACCGGTGCATTTACATTTACCACCGTTTACATATTGTCTGGGTACAGGTGAATTCAAATATACAACTGTTTACATATAGTCTGGGTACATGTGAATTCACATATACAACTGTTTACATATAGTCTGGGTACATGTGAATTCACATATACAACTGTTTACATATAGTCTGGGTACAGGTGCATTTACATTTACCACCGTTTACATATTGTCTGGGTACAGGTGAATTCAAATATACAACTGTTTACATATAGTCTGGGTACATGTGAATTCACATATACAACTGTTTACATATAGTCTGGGTACAGGTACATTTACATATACAACTGTTTACATATAGTCTGGGTACAGGTGCATTTACATTTACCACCGTTTACATATTGTCTGGGTACAGGTGAATTCAAATATACAACTGTTTACATATAGTCTGGGTACAGGTGCATTTACATTTACCACCGTTTACATATTGTCTGGGTACAGGTGAATTCACATATACAACTGGTTACATATAGTCTGGGTACATGTGAATTCACATATACAACTGTTTACATATAGTCTGGGTAACGGTGAATTCACATATACAACTGGTTACATATAGTCTGAGTAACAGTGAATTCACATATACAACTGTTTACATATAGGCTGGGTGACGGTGAATTTACATATACAACTGTTTGCATATAGTCTGGGTACAGGTGATTTCACATATACAACTGGCTACATATAGTCTGGGTACAGGTGAATTCACATATACAACTGTTTACATATAGTCTGGGTACAGGTGAATTCACATATACAACTGTTTACATATAGTTTGGGTACAGGTGAATTCACATATACAATTGTTTACATATAGTCTTGGTACATGTGAATTCACATATACAACCGTTTACATATAGTCTTGGTACATGTGAATTCACATATACAACCGTTTACATATAGTCTGGGTACAGGTGATTTCACATATACAACTGGTTACATATAGTCTGGGTAACGGTGAATTCACATTTACCACTGGTTACATATAGTCTGGGTACAGGTGAATTTACATATACAACTGTTTACATATAGTTTGGGTACAGGTGAAGTCACATTTACCACCATTTACATATAGTCTGGGTACAGGTGAATTCACATATACAACTGGTTACATATAGTCTGGGTACAGGTGAATTCACATATACAACTGGTTACATATAGTCTGGGTACAGGTGAAGTCACATTTACCACCGTTTACATATAGTCTGGGTACAGGTGAATTCACATATACAACTGGTTACATATAGTCTGGGTACAGGTGAATTCACATTTACCACATGTTACATATGGTCTGGGTACAGGTGAATTCATATATACAACTGTTTACATATAGTATGGGTACAGGTGAATCTACATTACACAACTGGTTAAATATAGTTTGGGTACATGTGATTGCACATATACAACTGGTTACATATAGTCTGGGTACAAGTGAATTCATATATACAACTGTTTACATATAGTATGGGTACAGGTGAATCTACATTACACAACTGGTTAAATATAGTTTGGGTACATGTGATTGCACATATACAACTGGTTACATATAGTCTGGGTACAGGTGAATTCACATATACAACTGTTTACATATAGTCTGGGTACAGGTGAATTCACATATACAACTGTTTACATATAGTCTGGGTAACGGTGAATCTACATTATACAACTGGTTAAATATAGTCTGGGTACAGGTGAATTCACATATACAACTGGTTACATATAGTCTGGGTAACGGTGAATCTACATTATACAACTGGTTACATATAGTCTGGGTACAGGTGAATTCACATATACAACTGGTTACATATAGTCTGGGTACATGTGAATTCACAGTTACCACATGTTACATATGGTCTGGGTACAGGTGAATGTACATGTACCACTCTTTAGATATAGTATAGATGCATGTGAATTCACATTTACCACTGGTCATCCATAGTCTGGATGCCGATGAATTCACATTTGCCACTGGTCATCCATAGTCTGGATGCCGGTGAATTCACATTTGCCACTGGTCATCCATAGTCTGGATGCCGGTGAATTCACATTTACCACTGGTCATCCATAGTCTGGATGCCAGTGAATTCACATTTGCCATTGGTTACAAATGGTCTGGATAACGGTGAATTTGGGGCGGGGGTGCTTTATCGGTACTAATATGGAGAATATGGACTGATGTGGAGTAGGCCAACGTGTAACTAGTACATATGAGGGGGTACGTGTACGGAAGATATTAATTGATTACATGTCGTCTGTCTTTCACAGTTTCATGTGCTGCAAGAATGACTAACATGGATAACAACCATAGAAATATTGTCACGGCAATATTGATTTTGGCTTGGGTTTCAATGGTAAGTTTCTACTTTTTCTATCAAGATATCCATCGATCTATTGCTTTTGATATGTTACAACTATGTGCATGTATATATAGACAATATAATATGGTTAAATTGTTTACATAACTGATATAACACGGGTATTTCCGGGTCTTTCCGGTAAGTCAAATCTAACTGTATATTATGGTTATTACAAGACCCAATCATGCATGTGTTAAAATGCACATCTTTGTGACAATGGTTATCTATGTAATGTATTCAAATATTTTATTGACACGTATGCTATTCTACTGTAGGGTCTCTACATGGAAATTGGTGGACCGACTATGTTAGATCTTCGTATTCGATTTGACTCAAATCCCGAGGAAGTTGCGCGGTCTGTTTCTGCACAGGGTGTCGGTATCTTCCTGGGCGCTGTGATTGGTGGATGTTTCGTTGATATGCTCGGCACGTGGAAGCTTATACTTGTTACCTGCGCACAATTGCTCTCCGCAGCCTCGATTTTGTCAATGCCTTTCATAGGCAGCATATCGGTGATGTGGCTAATGTTCTTTGGGCTGGGGACAGCTACGGGAATAGTTAATGTTTGTAAGTATGACCATCCGCCCAAACAGTCAACTAATCATTTCACATCAATACGTGCCTCAGGAATTGTAAATTGTCTAATGTACATTTATGATAGCAATTAGTAAATTCCG
Organism: Archivesica marissinica; assembly: GCA_014843695.1. Taxonomy (NCBI): domain Eukaryota; kingdom Metazoa; phylum Mollusca; class Bivalvia; order Venerida; family Vesicomyidae; genus Archivesica; species Archivesica marissinica. Next base: position 34,763,514 of record CM026387.1, read on the forward strand.
ACATAGCAGTATGGTGGCATGGCATACAAAGCAACATATGGCGGCAAAAAGTCTCACACTTCTGTGCTAGTGTCGTCCATACCACCGGTCCGTGCCGTTATTGACCTCAATATCTCTGTCCAGTTGGGTTAAAACATTGCCGTTAATGGCGTCCATACCTCTATAATGTGTCGTTATTGACGGCCATACCCATGTGCAGTCCCGTTTTTGGCGTCCATACCTGTATCCAGTGCCGTTATTGGCGTCCATACCTCTGTCTAGTTAGTTTAAACATATTTTATTTCCCAATATAATACATATTGAACAATGCATACACCACGCATAATCAGAATACAGAAACAGGATTAGAATGGGAGACAGAGTCTTTATATAATTCTTCTCCTCTGCAAAGATTGTATGTATTTCGCTTGGCTTTTGCAATTGTGTTATAGAGTTAGGAAAGGTTTAACATGATGACATGCGAAAATAACTACATGTTAAACATTAATAAAGATCATAATATAGTGGATTGTGAGTGAGAGAGCGAGAGAGAAAAGAATGTAGTGAGAAGAAGGTGATAAGAAGATAAGAGAGGAGAGAATGTATGTCTCATGTCACAATACTCGTTATTAATACTATTATTCAAATCGCTTACTATCAGATATGTAGGTATGAACATGTGTGAATATGAGAGTGTTTTCCTGGTCGGATAGGGCCGGATTTCCTGATAGGAGGGTTTCGAGATCTATGTTGAAATTTTGAAGATTGTTATTTAGAGTTGTACGGCAAACATTGTACATTCTACACTCAAAGACATAGTGGAAGTTTGTCTCCATTTGACCACAATTACATAAAGCTGTAGGAGTAATATTTTTTAGGAAAAGGTGATAGTTAAGACCACTACATTTCGTACGAAGGCGTGTATGAAGGACTTGAAGTTTTCGTGTACCCACATAAAAGTATGGAGGGACTTTGCTCTTGTTTCTATTGAGATTGGCCTTGAATGTCTGTACTGAGGGAGAGTTACGAACCGTAGAAGGCAGAGAGTTCCAATTCCGAATTGTTGAAGGCAAGAAAGAATTATAGTATAGTGACGTTCTGGAATGCACTCCGTGGATATGTTCTGAATTTCTTAAATTGTACCGGGTTTCTGCTTGTCGGGGAATCAATGAGGAGAGATAGTCAGGTGTTTGGTTGGTGTTCATTTTATAGAACATAATAAGCTTGTGTTTGTTTCTTCTGTCCGATAAACTTTCCCATCTGGTTTCCAGGTGTAGGTTTAGCAAAGAAACGAGCTTAGTTGCTCCAGTGGCAATTCTGCCACATTCGTTTTGGATTTTATCCAGCTGTTCCATCTCATATTTGGTACAGTTGCTCCATACAACATCAGCATATTCAAGGAGAGGCCTTATAAAGGAAAGCTATATAATTTCAAGTGATCTACGATCAAGCGAGAATTTTAGTTTCCGCATAATATTGACTCGTTTCCATGCTTTCTCGATAATATAGTCCATATGCGAATGCCAACTACAGTCGTTAGATAGAAATATCCCAAGATGTTTATGGTTTGGAACTTCAGGGATGCGTTGGTCAAACATAAAGAGAGGAGGATGTAGTTGCTGATTTCGCTTCCTTGAGATGAGAACAGATTCGGACTTTGCTGGGTTGAAAGTTACAAGCCATTTGTTAGCCCATGTAGAAAGTCCGCCTCCGTGGTCGAGTGGTTAAGGTCGCTGACTTGTATACCACTGTAACCTATCATCACTGATGGTCACGGGTTCGAGCGCCGCTCAGGCCGTGTCTCATTTATATGAAAAAGTTGGCAGTTTCTTACGGAGGTTGGTGCACCCAAGTACTGGTTAACCGCTGGAGCCTGCCCAGGAAAGGTGTTGTTAAGTAAACTGCCCGCCGGCGATATAGCCCAAAATGGTGCTGATGCAGGCGTAAAACCCGAAATATAACATAACATAGCCCATGTAGACATTCTGAGTATATCGTTTTGGAGACGGTCTGCAGCTGTACGAGGTTGCTCAACGATCACATAGAGACTTGTATCGTCTGCAAATAAGTTGATGGAGGAAGAGATGTCGTCGACAATGTCGTTGATGAAAATGATGAAAACCTAGGATTGACCCCTGTGGAACTCCGGCTCTTATATTTGCCCATGTCGATTTGCTTCCAGGAAGAACAACTCTTTGTCTTCGGTTGGACAGATAATCTGAAAACCATTGAAAAAGAAGACCGGATATACCTGCATGTAATAGTTTTGCCAGTAGACCTTTATGCCAGACTTTATCAAAGGCTTTACTTATATCGAAGAAGACCGTTCTCACTTCGAGACCATCATCGAGAGCTTTACATAGTGTATCGTATATGTACGTTAGCTGGTTTACAGTTGAGTCACCCGGTATGAACCCTGATTGAGCAGAAGATAGAAACTGGGATTCTCGAAGATGGTTGAAAAGATGTTTGAATATGAGACGCTCAAATACTTTTTCAATTGTATTTAACAAAGAGATTGGACGATAATTGCTAGGGAGTGATGCATCTCCCTTTTTGTATACAGCATTAATGTGGGCTTCTTTCCAACATGTTGGAACTCGTCTGCATTGCAATGAGAAATTAAAAAGATCACATAGTGGTTTGGATAGCTCCTGAGAAGATTCGTAGAGGATTATGTTGCTTATTCCGTCTGGTCCTGCCGCTTTGTCGACTTGTAAAGACTTTAAAACATCAGTAACTTCATCTACTTCGATATTTATTTCATATAGTCGAATCATGGAACGCGGTGGGCCCAGATCTGGTACTTGTCTGTTGTCATCGTCGATGTTTGTCTGTTCTTGAAAGTAGTTGTTAAGAAGATTTGCTTTTCAGAGTCAGAGAAGGTCGGTAGTTGTGTGTCTGGGTGCTGTAATGGAGGAATTGTGTTGCTAGAATGATTAGACATGAATGATTTGAGAGTTTTCCACCAGTCTTTAGAAGAAAATGATCCATTTTTTAGTTTATCAGAGAGCTTTGAGAAATGTGCAGATTTGGCGTGACGAATACGAAGAATCGTTTCGTTGCGAATTTGTCTGAATTTCTGCCATTGATAGATTGATTGAGTCGCCTTGGCTTTCCTGTATGCTCGTTTTCGCTTGCGTATTTGTTTTTTGATGTCGGTAGTTATCCAGGGTGGTTCTAATGGTCTTACTATTATGGTTTGACTTGGTATGTTTTGTTTAGCAATATCTGTAATTTTAGAGGAGATGGTATATGCTTATGTATCAATATCGTCATGACGACAGCCATTCCATTCATAGTTACTGAAGTCAGAACGAAGTTGGTCGTAATTCCCTCGATCGTATTTCCAGATGAGTCTATCAAAACATTTATGCTTGGGTTTCCGAAATTTTAAGATTCCAAAGACAGGGCAATGGTACCTTTGGTTTTGTTGTAGAAAGTGTTCACCAACTCCAGAATGAAGAATATGTTCACTATTTGAAACAAGAACAAGATCAATCAAGGATTCTGAATGTTCGGTGAAATGTGTTGGTTCGTCGATTAGTTGTAGAAGATTATACTGTAGAGATATGGAGGTGATTTTTCGATTAGTAGTTGGGTTGAGAGCATTGTAGTTAAAATCTCCAGTGATGATTATATCAGTGATATTTGTTTCAACTGCTAGTCCAATTGAATCTTCAATAAGGCTGTTGTAGATTGAATCAGAATTTGGCGGGCGATAGAAAACACCAAATAGGATATGCTTAGTATTGCAGAGTGTTAATTCCAACCATATACATTCAAGACGATTTAGCTCAAGGTCTGGTCTGCGCTTATAGTGTAGACTATTTCTAACGTATATTATGACACCACCATGGGCATCACCAACACGATCTTTTCGTTCAGGTTTGTGGAAATTTGGAAACATGAGGTCCTCTGTTGGGATCGAGTTGTTCAGCCATGTCTCGGAAAAGGCGAGCACATCAAATTCGCTAAGTTCTGCATATAGCAAGTCCAGTTTGTGTTGCAGACTTTGGATATTTAAATGAACAAAGGAGAGATGGTTGTCTGTCTAGTTGAGATAAACCATTGCCGTTATAGGCGATCATACCTCTATACAGTGCCGTTTGTGACGTCCATACATATGTATAGTACAGTTAGTGGCGTCCATGCCTATGAGTAGTACCGTTATTGGCGTCCATACCTATGTGTGGTACCGTTATTGGCGTCCATACCTATGAGTAGTACCGTTATTGGCGTCTATACCTATGTGTGGTACCGTTATTGGCGTCCATACCTATGAGTAGTACCGTTATTGGCGTCCATACCTATGTGTGGTACCGTTATTGGCGTCCATACCTATGAGTAGTACCGTTATTGGCGTCCATACCTATGTGTTGTACCGTTATTGGCGTCCATACCTATGTGTAGTACCGTTATTGGCGTCCATACCTATGTGTGGTACCGTTATTGGCGTCCATACCTATGAGTAGTACCGTTATTGGCGTCCATACCTATGTGTGGTACCGTTATTGGCGTCCATACCTATGAGTAGTACCGTTATTGGCGTCCATACCTATGTGTGGTACCGTTATTGGCGTCCATACCTATGAGTAGTACCGTTATTGGCGTCCATACCTATGTGTTGTACCGTTATTGGCGTCCATACCTGTGTAGTACCGTTATTGGCGTCCATACCTATGTGTGGTACCGTTATTGGCGTCCATACCTATGTGTGGTACCGTTATTGGCGTCCATACCTATGTGTGGTACCGTTATTGGCGTCGATACCTATGTGTTGTACCGTTATTGGCGTCCATACCCATGTGCAGTCCCGTTTTTGGCGTCCACGCCTCTATCCAGTGCCGTTATTGGCGTCCATACCTCTGTCTAGTTGAGATAAACCATTGCCGTTACAGGCGATCATACCTCTATACAGTGCCGTTTGTGACGTCCATACATATGTATAGTACAGTTAGTGGCGTCCATACCTCTGTCCAGTTGAGATAACCCTGCCCAGTTCCGTTATTGGCGTCCATATATCTGAATAGTACCGTTATTGGCGTCCATACATCTATGTCGTACCGTTATTGGCGTCCATATATCTGAATAGTACCGTTATTGGCGACCATATATATGTTCAGTTGGGATAAACCATTGCCGTTATTGGCGTCCGTACATCTGTCAAGTTGAGATAACACATTGCCGTTATTGTCGTCCCATACATATGTCCAGTGATAAGTCATGGTCGTTATTGGGGCCTACACCTCTATCCAATGCCGTTATTGTCGTCCCATACATATGTCCAGTGATAAGCCATGGTCGTTATTGGGGCCTACACCTCTATCCAATGCCGTTATTGTAGTCCCATACATATGTTCAGTTGGGATAAACCATTGCCGTTATTGGCGTCCGTACATCTGTCAAGTTGAGATAACACATTGCCGTCGTCCCATACATATGTCCAGTGATAAGTCATGGCCGTTATTGGGGCCTACACCTCTATCCAATGCCGTTATTGTCGTCCCATACATATGTCCAGTGATAAGCCATGGTCGTTATTGGGGCCTACACCTCTATCCAATGCCGTTATTGTCGTCCCATACATATGTTCAGTTGGGATATATAACTGTTTTTGCAATGTAAGCTACTCGGAACATGTATTGTTTTTAGTTATTATTTTATTTTAGCTGGGCAAAGAATTCTCTTGGAGATGTGGCAGGAGAAAGCACCATCGCCGATGCATGCTATGCATATGGGATTTGGTATAGGAGCTGTTGCTGCACCGCTGATTGTAAACCCATTCCTAGCCGTTCTAGATTTCACTACAACTAACACAAGTACAAATTCGAGCAGTGATATTCACAGCGCTTACGTCATTGTTGAGGAATCGCGCGTTCATTTAGCTTACGTCACAATTGGTTTGATTTCGGCAATGCTATCATTGCCGTTGTTCATATATCTGTTTATAACATGCTGTACACGGAAGAATATGGATGAATACGTCTCTTTTGGCGGTGAAAATAAGTCATCTGATCTCGGAAAAAGACGAGGGTTAATTCAAACAATAAACCCTGCTACGTATGCTGGAGGGTCGCTAACATTCGGCCTCTTTGTGTTCATTATAATATCACTATATTTTCTGAATTTAGTTGGAGGAGAACAACTTTTTGGAAATTTCATCAGAACATATTCAGTTGATGAACTTCATTTTCCTAGAAATGAGGCATCTTATCTAGACACAACTTACTGGGGTTTCTTCACCATTGGGCGCTTTCTGGGAGCTGTGTTTGCACACTTTATACATATACGAACTCTACTGTTGGTTGACGTAGTTTTGAATCTCTTGGCTATAACATTTCTCAATATATTCACTGACAAGAATAAAACAATGTTCTGGGTATTTGTCGCAGTCATTGGATGTTTGATAGCGCCTCTCTTTCCAGCTGGAATCTCGTACGCTAACACACAAATTGAAGTTGGCGGCCTCGTTCTGACATTGCTTGTGATCTCGACAGGAATTGGAGACTTGTTGTATATATGGATTGAGGGGGTTCTTTATCACAACTATGGACCTGGAACTATATTATATGCAATGCAAGTGTCGGCTACATTAGTGATACTAATAACGACTGTATTTGTGGTTTTCACTTACAACAGGGAAGACAGGTTCAGTAACACTGGGCGGCGAGCAAACAAGGAAGGACCAGATGAAGATGTGATTGGTGAAGAAATGAGATACACGCAGTTAGATCGGAACTCGGTGTGATAAACAATAGCACTGCCACTGTTATGTTATAGTTAAACAATAGCACTGCCATTGTTATGTTATAGTTAAACAATAGCACTGCCATTGTTATGTTATAGTTAAACAATAGCACTGCCACTGTTATGTTATAGATAAACAATAGCACTACCACTGTTATGTTATAGATAAACAATAACACTACCACTGTTATGTTATAGATAAACAATAGCACTGCCACTGTTATGTTATAGATAAACAATAGCACTGCCACTGTTATGTTATAGATAAACAATAGCACTACCACTGTTATGTTATAGATAAACAATAGCACTGCCACTGTTATGTTATAGATAAACAATAGCACTGCCATTGTTATGTTATAGATAAACAATAGCACTGTCACTGTTATGTTATAGATAAACAATAGCACTGCCACTGTTATGTTATAGATAAACAATAGCACTGCCACTGTTATGTTATAGATAAACAATAGCACTGCCACTGTTATGTTATAGTTAAACAATAGCACTGCCATTGTTATGTTATAGATAAACAATAGCACTGCCACTGTTATGTTATAGATAAACAATAACACTGCCATTGTTATGTTATAGATAAACAATAACACTGCCATTGTTATGTTATAGATAAACAATAGCACTGCCATTGTTATGTTATAGATAAACAATAGCACTGCCATTGTTATGTTATAGATAAACAATAGCACTGCCATTGTTATGTTATAGATAAACAATAGCACTGCCATTGTTATGTTATAGATAAACAATAGCACTGCCATTGTTATGTTATAGATAAACAATAGCACTGCCATTGTTATGTTATAGATAAACAATAGCACTGCCATGTTATGTTATAGTTAAACAATAGCACTGCCATTGTTATGTTATAGATAAACAATAGCACTGCCATTGTTATGTTATAGTTAAACAATAGCACTGCCATTGTTATGTTATAGATAAACAATAGCACTGCCACTGTTATGTTATAGTTATTGAAGTAGCGGACACATTATTTCCAATAGTAGCATATTGATTGTGTAACGAACTGGAACAAACCATAGAGGCTCCGTGGCCGAATTGTCTAACACGCTGTCGTTAGATCTCATCTCGCCTTTCATTGCTATCATCAGGGCTGCAGGTTCGCTGCCTAACCAGGACAAGTGATAAATGGTGATATGTGAAAAAGTTGTCAGTCACTTACATATGTTGGAGAGTTGAGTACTGGTTCTTACCCAGGAAATGCGGGTTGTCTACTCTCCATCACAACCGACTGACCTGTCAGTAACAGACAGACGGACGGGCGGGCTATCGGGCGGGCGGGTGGACAATGAGGACGGTAGATAAGATAAGAGAGATAGATGTGTCAACAACAGACGGACCGGCGGACGGACCGGCGGACGGACAATGAGGACGGTAGATAAGATAAGAGAGATGGATGTGTCCACAAATGTTGATATAAAATGTTTTCTGATTTTCCATAGCTTTCCTTATCTGTATCATTTGAACATGTTTATGGACACAGTGAAAGGTCATCGTCCCTAGCCCACTTCTCTCTACGTCTGTAGTGCTAGTATTTCCAATAGTCATTGCCTGCCATCTAAGCATCATTGGAAGCCATTGCCTGCCATCTAAGCATCATTGGAAGTCATTGCCTGCCATCTAAGCGTTATCGGAAGTCATTGCCTTCCATCTAAGCATTATTGGAAGTCATTGCCTGCCATCTAAGCGTTATTGGAAGTCATTGCCTGTCAGTCATCTAAGCATTATTGGAAGTCATTGCCTGTCATCTACGCGTTATTGGAAGTCATTGCCTGCCATCTAAGCGTTATTGGAAGTCATTGCCTGCCATCTAAGCAGCATTATTGGAAGTCATTGCCTGCCATCTAAGCATTATAGGAAGTCATTGCCTGTCATCTAAGCATTATTGGAAGTCATTGCCTGCCATCTAAGCGTTATTGGAAGTCATTGCCTGTCAGTCATCTAAGCATTATTGGAAGTCATTGCCTGTCATCTACGCGTTATTGGAAGTCATTGCCTGCCATCTAAGCGTTATTGGAAGTCATTGCCTGCCATCTAAGCAGCATTATTGGAAGTCATTGCCTGCCATCTAAGCATTATAGGAAGTCATTGCCTGTCATCTAAGCATTATTGGAAGTCATTGCCTGCCATCTAAGCGTTATTGGAAGTCATTGCCTGTCAGTCATCTAAGCATTATTGGAAGTCATTGCCTGTCATCTACGCGTTATTGGAAGTCATTGCCTGCCATCTAAGCGTTGTTGGAAGTCATTGCATGTCATCTAAGCGTTATTGGAAGTCATTGCCTGCCATCTAAGCGTTATTGGAAGTCATTGCCTGCCATCTAAACATTATAGGAAGTCATTGCCTGCCATTTAAGCGTTATTGGAAGTCATTGCCTGCCATCTAAGCAGCGTTATTGGAAGTCATTGCCTTCCATCTAAGCAGCATTATTGGAAGTCATTGCCTTCCATCTAAGCGTTATTGGAAACCATTGCCTGCCATATAAGCAGCGTTATTGGAAGTCATTGCCTTCCATCTAAGCAGCATTATTGGAAGTCATTGCCGGTCATCTAAGCGTTATTGGAAACCATTGTCTGCCATCTAAGCATTATTGGAAGTCATTGCCTGCCATCTAAGCGTTATCGGAAGTCATTGCCTGTCATCTAAGCGTTATTGGAAGCCATTGCCTGCCATCTAAGCGTTATTGGAAGCCATTGCCTGCCATATAAGCATTATTGGAAGTCATTGCCTGTCATCTAAACGTTATTGGAAGCCATTGCCTGCCATCTAAGCGTTATTGGAAGCCATTGCCTGCCATATAAGCATTATTGGAAGTCATTGCCTGTCATCTAAACGTTATTGGAAGTCATTGCCTGCCATCTAAGCATTATTGGAAGCCATTGCCTGCCATATAAGCATTATTGGAAGTCATTGCCTGCCATCTAAACATTATTGGAAGCCATTGCCTGCCATATAAGCATTATAGGAAGTCATTGCCTGCCATCTAAACATTATTGGAAGCCATTGCCTCATTGCCTGCCATCTAAGCATTATAGGAAGTCATTGCCTGCCATCTAAGCATTATTGGAAGTCATTGCCTGCCATCTAAGCATTATTGGATATACTTCGAGTATGTTATTGGGTTGGGTTGGTCTGAGCAACATACGTATGCTAGTAACGTTATTTATTTTGCTATGATTGCGAATCAAGCTTTTAACATTTTAATACCCTCTACTTCAATATATCTTTACACATCCATCGATTCTAAGCGGATTTGCATTTACTGACACTAAATGAATCGGCCTCTTAAATAGTCTTGGTTTATTCGACAATCTTCGCAAACTCTACGGTGAATGAATGATAATTGTGCTCCTGAATGCACTAATGATCTAAAGCGCGGTGTAGCAATCTTAGGCAATGTTAATATAATGGAAGTCGCGATAGCGCAGCGTTCGCGTCAGGTGCGAAATGTCCGGAGTTCCAGCCCCGCTTGAGCCGTTACGATTGTGCCCTTAGGCAAGGCATTTAAATTCCATGTTATATATAATATAAAAGGTACACAGATTTATTTTAGCTCGATTGCGAAACAAGTTCATACAGCTTATAGTAATCACCCTCGAGACCTCATTCCTGATGGAATCCATCGTCACGAGGGAGAGAGAAGAGGCAATGTGGTATTTAAATGCCTTGCCTAAGTAACGGCTCCAGTAGGGCTCGATGTCCGGACCATTCGCACCTGAAGCGAACGCGCATCCACTGCGCTATCACGACTTCCACCCACTGCGCTATCACGACTTCCACCCACTGCGCTATCACGACTTCCACCCACTGCGCTATCACGACTTCCACCCACTGCGCTATCACGACTTCCACCCACTGTGCTATCACGACTTCCACCCACTGCGCTATCACGACTTCCACCCACTGCGCTATCACGACTTCCACCCACTACGCTATCACAACTTCCACCCACTTGCGCTATCACCAACTGCGCTATCACGACTTCCACCCACTACGCTATCACGACTTCCACCCACTACGCTATCATGACTTCCACCCACTGCGCTATCACGACTTCCACCCACTACGCTATCACGACTTCCACCCACTGCGCTATCACGACTTCCACCCACTACGCTACCACGACTTCCACCCACTACGCTACTACGCTATTGCGCTATATGTTACGTCTATCTTTCTCGTATTCTTTTCTTATCTACCAAATCTGTAATTATATTGCGTATGTGGTCCACTGAAGGGTTCGCTGCTCAATCAGGGCACGTGCATAGTGTCCTTGAGCAAGGTACCTCACACATTGTGCTTAGTGCTGGCTAACATATTAGGTTGGCTAAGCCTGCCCAGGAAAACATATCTAACTCCTCGGAAGGTGTTAACATAAATGGAAAAGATATGGAACATACACGTATACTTACTTACGCCATTATTGATTTAAGCGTACCAGGTTGGGCTGGGCATACACATAATTACGTTGATACTAAGACCTCTACTCTACTGTTAGTCTACAGTACTAAGGCGTATACGTGGATCGACTGGGATAACAAAATTAATAAAATGCTTCCATAAAAATGACTCGAAGCCAAGATATTTGTATTACCACAAACTTCAGTTTATTTCTGTTTCCGATGTTTTAAGGTATATACTGAACAAACAAAGAAACGTGCAATGTGTTAACTACAGTTAGTGTTGTTGTGTTGAAGCGACAGTACAGCGTAGAAAACAAGGCATTTTTATGTATAAATAGTATTGCTACTATAAATTATAAATTCTACCGACGGATCTGTAGTCCAGTTGTTAACACGCTGTACTGGTAACCCAGGGAACGCAAGCTTGTTCCCCCGTCTGACCCTAATAAAATTAACAATATTTCATTTTGGGACTTTAAGCCGAGGTCTCGTGTCGGTGCTTTACACCGTACACGTAAGAGAACCAGAGGAGACTCTCTTCAAGAGGCGTCGCTCATATGGGCAACCGGTATCGACGATAAATAAACGTAAAACACAGTTCTAATGAAACATTTAGAACAATTAAACTGTCAATTAATAAACAGTATGATTGCGGTCTATAAACTATCAAAAGTGAAAGTAGGGTTTCATATTACGATCAATCACGCTCCTGAACTGATGTTTGTTTACTATTGGGGTCTATTCTAAGCGCTTTCTATTTTTGCTAGATGTACTTACACTCTCATCAGTCTAAAACCAAATATGCACAGGCACACATGCGAGATATAACGGTAAATATGTACAATAAATATAGTTATTCATGCTATACGCGTTGTATGACGCATGGATGTTGACCCTATTTACATTATTTTGTCATCAAGCGTCGTATACGACGCATTAGTTGAAATACTCAGATTCCGTGCTAAACATTTGGGGACAAAATATACCATATAATTAGTTAATTGCATTCTGTAGATATTTGTTTGATGAAGTGTAGCTTTAAATAATTTATTGTGTAATGAAATGTCAAGTTTAAAGTTTCAAAATGTATTCGGCTTTAAACATAATTGTTCGTCGCCCATACAATATGTATGGCGGGACAATATGTATGGCGGGACAATGCATAAAGCAGGTTCGATCCCCCGTCTGACCCTAATAAAATTAACAGACTTTCAGATGGGATGTTAAACCGAGGTCTCGTGTCGGTGCTTTACACCGTGCAGGTAAAAGAACCAGAGGAGACTCTGGAATGGGTCTTTGTTTGTATCATTGCACTATCCTTCAAAAATCTAAAATGACTAATCTCTTCAGGAGGCGTCGCTCATATGGGCAACCGGTAGCGATGATAAATAAACGTAAAACACACATGCATAAAGTACACTTACAGTATAATACATGAGAAAAGCACGAACACATCATTTAATATTCATAAATACATGAATGTTAGCAACTATGGCACAAATTAAGCTAGAACTATTTTAGACATATATATTCACATTATGTGTTCGTTGACAGCTATCCTCTAATAACAGATGCTTGATAAATACATGTTGATAATGTATTAGTAACATTGGTTTGTGAACATTGTATTGCAAGCGTACATTTACTTGAGACATTATCAGAGACACTCTTCATTTGCAATGGATTTTTGCAGCTTAATTGAATCAAAATTGATTTCACAATTTAAGATGTTAATAGCCGAGCGGTCTAAGATGCTAGTATTTCGCACTGACTTCGCACTGCATTACAATACCACAGTTCCGTGTGAGTTCGAAACATTGTACAATGAAAAAAAGCATACGTCTATATTTAGATAAACATGTTTGTCATATAAAATGAATTATTAATGAATAAAAGATATTTTCCAAATTTGAGGATGTTAAAAGTTTTATATGTATTCATTTTTATTTACTTTATTGTTTATTTCATGCGTTTTATTTCATTTTATGCAGTCTATACATGTAATACTAAATCTCCATTCCGTCTTCTCTGGCAGTATCCGTTGAGCTGCCGCACTCATCAGCCGAGTCGGTATCCTCAGAATCGGAGCCATGGATGGCGATGACTACCTCAATCGGCTGTTCTCCGGAGTACACCACTCTGAGTGTTGCATATCTAGGACCAGTCTCTCCACTCTGACCATTTCAAATATTCTCCCGGCATTTTCAATGGTTCAAATGGTACATGTATGCATACTACTATGTATAGCGGGAATGTTAACAGAATCGTGAAAAGTAAGAATTTAACGAAGTTTGTTGCTGATTTATTTAAATTTTAAATATTAAAAAAGACAGAAAAATATATGTTCATTGAGGCTCGAACCCTGTACCTTCAACCGACAAGTATTCTATATTACCACTACAACAACGAGGCTGATGCATTTAACTACCTATAATTTCAAGACTATATCATACATAGTGTGACTTTACAGTGACCTAAGGTCGACTGAATATGCAGATTTCTCAAGTAAATTCAAACTTGTAATAGCAATGATTTAAGCTTATTCAATGGCAATAATAGTGTGGTAAACAGTTGCGTCTTACATCTCTATATAACGGACATACAGGTCAGAAATGATATTCTGTTTCAATACAATTCAAATAGCATAATTATATCAGATAGGTAGTATTAGACGTGAGCTCGTTTATAGAACAGGAGCCCAGGGGGGTCAGCCTAGCTGGAAAGTTAACCAATGTTCATGTATATAGCAATGGTCCATGTGCATTCCCATGTAATGAAATGGACGTCTGGCATGCTCATTCTGGTGGGTGTGGTCAGGAGGGCCATGAGAAAGGAACCCCAAAATTGAGCTAGATCAGCTCATGAGCTAACCTGGTGAAACTTATTGTAACATGTCCGTCATAGTCCCAGTTATCACAAATGGCCACTGCCAGACATTTTCAGTGGTGGGTTGTGGCCGCCAGACTTCTATAACCGGTACCCCAACATTGACCTAGATCAGCTCGTGAGGTAACCTGATCAAACCTACTGGAAAATGTTCGGCATAGTTCCAGGTATCATGAATGGCCATTGCCAGACATTTTCAGTGGTGGGTTGTGCCCGCCAGACACCCCCAAATGCCCCTACCCCCAACATTGAGCTAGATCAGCTCATGAGTTAACCTGATGAAACCTACTGGAAAATGTTTGGCATAGTTCCAGGTATCATGAATGGCCATTGCCAGACATTTTCAGTGGTGGGTTGTGCCCGCCAGACACCCCCGAATGCCCTACCCCCAAAGCTGAGCCAGATCAGCTCGTGAGGTAACCTGATGAAACCTACTGGAAAATGTTCGGCATAGTTCCAGGTATCATGAATGGCCATTGCCAGACATTTTCAGTGGTGGGTTGTGCCCGCCAGACACCCCCAAATGCCCCCACCCCAAACATTGATCCAGATCAGCTTGTGAGGTAACCTTATGAAACCTACTGGAAAATGTTTTGCATAGTCCCAGGTATCATGGGGGGGGGGTAATTATATTTTGTAAAAATAATAGTATATATAACCGTCTCCGTGGCCTAGTGGTTAAGGCGTCCGCCTACGCAGCGGGAGGTCGAAGGTTCGAATCTCGTCAGGGGTTCGTTCTGATATGGCCGGTTTGTGGGCCGCCATCGAGCTAATGAATGGTTACTGGTTGTCTACCAGCCTGACACCAGGCATACAAGCATAGTATTCGGGAAATTACTGATGTTCATAAAAAATAGGTGTCTCATAAGTCAGAAATGCTTGGCCCTTTAAATAGGGGTGACACTATAATAAACAAACAAACACAATAATATAATATATACAATGTATATATATATAACACAACAATTCTGAATGTTTTGTGAATTCACCAAAAGGTGACACATAACAGAAATACACATTTAAATTCAGTATTGATTTTAAATGTAAATTATCTATGGTTGAGTGTGCCTGCTATATACCTCCTCCCCCATTCCAAATACAGAGCTAGATCTGAGTTAATGAGTTACCAAACTCGATGAAATTGACTGGAAAATGTTCAGCATAATACGTTATAGTCCTTAGATTATCTAGAGATGTTATCTCCTACAAGTAATCTCCGTCTTCCTTCTCTGAATCTGCGTCTTCACTCCATGCTTTGCCATCTGAATCGCTCACTCCATCAGTAGTTTCTACTTCCATCTCAGACTCTCTGTCGCCTTCAACCTCCATGTCCTCTGCATTGTTACTGCCATTCGTAAACAAACTATTTGGTAGGGCTGGCCCTTCAAACCAGGTTGGCCTCAGGAGGTTGTCCCTCACATACCATCCATAATCAGTTGGTGACAAACCGTCACCAGGGTCATGGCATGTGTCCACAACGCTGTAACATACCGCGTTCGAAGAATCTTCATCTCAAGGGTCCGTTGAGAAGGTGGCAGCAAGGCACAGTCGATACGTTTGATATTTACCAGTGGATTCTCCTGAAAGTCAATGAAACGCATGATTAGAGCTGTTGTAACAGGGGCAGATCCAGGATTTTTAAAGGGGACGTGCAGTCATCAGTTATGCAGCGTAGGTCCAGAACAGAGAACTGGGGGGGGGGGACCAATTGTCTACAGTTTACACTTAATATATGGATGCCGGCTGTGTGCACATTTTCTTCCACTATAACTTTGTTAATAATGGTCCGATTTGAAAAAATTAACATTCTACAGAGGTAAATTTTAGTGATTTTCAAAATTATAATTTTATAATGATGCTAATATTAAAGGTTATTGTGCCTTAATTACCTGATCAACTTTGCCAATCATTTGCATCAGTTTGTTGTATCGTGCTTCATTGACATCTTGAGTCTTGCTTTGTGCATACATGCGGCAGACAAACTCTGATGCGACATCCAGATCAACACTACCATGTACCTCGCCCATACTGATGAAGAGGTTAACGTAGCGACCAGTCCCGTCCTTCTCTCTGAGGTCGAGGGGTTTAGTTTTGCCTTTCTTGAAAAATCAAGTACAAATTCAATCACTGCTCAAACAATTTAATACGAATCCGGTTACCCCGATATTTTTCATTTCACATTTGTTATCAGCACAACAAAATGCACCATATATCAAATTTTACAAAAATGCTATGGCTAATTAAATCATAACACCAACACCGTAATAGAGACATTTTACTGAGAAACAAATATATTGTGCCTACCTGTAAAAGGCCGATGTAAAGTCACATCCAGTGAAGGCATGGTATCCGGGCAGTGCTTTGGGAAGTCCAGGTTTGCGCTCTTCAAGGACGTCAGCAATGTTGGTCACATTGATGTACCTCCTGCTGTTTCCCATCCCACAGTCCATGATGATGTTGGCCATAGCCCGGACTTCTCGGCGTTGCTGTCCAAGGGCACCAATCAGTATCACTAAGACATCGGTGTCAGATGCCCTCCCCATGACAAAATTTCCTGCTGTGATATTTGCGATGTGGAAAGCAATCAGCGTATCGGCCTCTTCATGGTCACCTTGGATGTGTGCTGGGCTGGTTACAGTAATATGATGGTGCTCATCAGGGACATACTGAAAGCACTCACCACCATAGGAAGCAAGCAAGATCTTTCCACCAAAGATATTCCAGTAATGATCTTTCCTCCACTCTTTCAAGAGAAACTTGGCAAGTTCATTCTTGAATACTCCATTGGTGAGAACTTTTTTCCCACTCTGTCTGATTGTCTGATCTGGCCCGGTTATGACATATACTGAATCAACTGCACCCCGCAACTTTCTCTCACTGTCCTTGATGGAGTTCTCCATGTACTTGTCGAGACAAACATGTGCTTCATAAGCCCTCCCTGAACATACCACAGACAGCATGGTCCGAGCAATTGATGCGTATGATGCTCCCATGTTTGTTTGTGAGAGGACGGAATGAAGAAGAAGTCCTCCATCATAGACCTGTACATAACTCCTCGGTAACTCGGCTTCTGTGATTGTTCCTGTCTGGAAGGACTCAAGCTTTTTCAGCAATGCTGATTTCTCACTTTTCACATGCGCCCCATCACAGTGTGCGAGTGACAGTGGGTATGGCGTAATTGGGCAGGAGAGAACATTCCGAAGGTCAAATGCTGTCTTCTCTGCAACGACTACGATCATACGGACAAACGTGTCCCTCAGGCTCTCAGCATTTATCTTCTGTGAGGAGGGCAGCTTTGCTTTCTTCTTCATGTTCTGAGCAGCAAAGTTCTGTACACGTGTTCGTTTCACAGGTTGAAGAAATCGATGGCTGTTGCTGTCCCATTCATCTTGAAATTTATCCCTTTCATCCTGACCCCTTTTCAGCATATTGAGTAGATATAATTCAGTAGCCTTAGATGCTGCTTGACCGGTTGCAACATTCACCAAGGAAGTTGGAGCATCATCTGTGAATGGATTGCAGAATTCGTCAATTGTTCCACTCAGTTCCGCTATCTGACTGTTGTCCCTTATGATTCTTGAGGGACGGCATTGAGCTGTTGCATTTCCCCCCAGTTCAAGTCCAGTGAATGTTCTAAGCTCGGTGATTGCCATAGCTCGCTGGGTCATCGTCAATGACCATCGGCGCATTGCGTTCTCAGAATTTCGGAAGGCAACAATTCCCTTCATTTTGGATGCAGCATCACGGTTGACCGTTTGCTCCAAAGAGAGGTCAACAGCCGATCTACAGTAACACTTCTTTGTGTGCCTGGTGGAAAACGCACCCTTCTCCAGTACTTCACGCAGCTTTGGGTCTGAACTCTTCAACTTCTGCAGGAAAAGTATTCCCCATCTGGCATAGTTTGGTCGGTTCAGGGCGAAGTATACTACAAGCATCATTGGGAATACATGGGTGTAGCCACTGACGTCATTCGTCTTTATGCATCTCTGCAGCTCTCTGTGGAGGCGATTGATCAGGAAGATGTAAATGGCCCAGAATCAGCTGTTGACCCAAGATGTCCATCCAGAACCGATTGGAAATAGTCCTCATACATCTGCAGGTGATGGGTGACAACTTTATCTGATAGGTGTTGTTCTGCTAGACATGGGTCCAAAGGTACTGTGGAAATCACTTCTAGGAAGGAATTGTAGTCTTCTTCAGGTATGTTCAGGACAAAGCGTTCATACAACTTCTGCTCCAAAACATTAGCAAGTAGCTCATGAATCCGGGTGCATCTGTTGTAGAACTTCCCCTTCATAAATCCAATCATTGAACCTTCGGCCAAGATGTTGGCTTCAGTAAGAATGAATTCTATTCCACTTTCGTTTATAAATGTGCCGACTGCTCCGTAGAAAGCCAGCTCGATGTGGAAATTGTCCAGCATTATCAACAGCTTGTCAAACAAGGGGGTTTCAATTGCTTGTATTGAGTAGGCTTTTAACGCAATGGCCAAATCATATGTGACAACTGCATAATCTTGTCCTGTTTCCTTTGCAACGTTCATTGTCCGGATCATCGTCTCTCTCACCACATCATTGTTGGTTGGGGATCTGGATACTGGGTCCATGTAGCATATTCGTTGACGTGGTAAGGGATCATTGATGTACTTGCTCATGAATCCAGCATGCAATGGTGTATTGCCTTCCCTCAGTTTCGAAAACCAATACAGATCCAATACCTTTAGTCCAATCTTGCATTCATTCTTTTCTTCAGCAGTCGATTGAGATGCTGTACTGGATGCTCCGACAGGGGTATCAGTAATTGCTGCTAGGTAGGAACCAGAAACTGGGCTTTGTTGGTGGATTTCCTGAATGTTGGTATCTCCCGTTCATTCCCTATAAAATTGCGTCGGTTTCTTCCTTCTCGAAATTCTATTGGTTTAATATTGGCATGTAGGTCATCTTGCAACACATTCTAGTATGTGTGACCAACTGTTGCATGCAACGTTTCTTTCCCATCTAGAGTTTCCACGTTTGCATCATTGTTATCCCACACACAGGCCATTGCTAAGTTTGGATCTGGAGTGTCGCGTTCGTCACCCTCAACTGAATAGGCAAATTCAGTCTCGAGACCTTTGATCTCACTGTAGCTTATACAGTGTCCGGTTCTGTTCAGAATCTGCATGGCCAGTTTTGATCCTGTAAGGGATGCAAACCCGAGACCCATGGCTGCACAGCGTGTTTCCATGGTTTTACAGTACCATGAGTGACGTTATAAATGGCATATGATGCCATAGCAGTTACCTTTCGGTCAACTGTATCCTTCTGAACACCACTGAAAGTTGGTGTGATGCAACCAAGGAGACATCTGAAGAAGCAGTCCAGCTATACTGGTATCTCCGGGGCGCATTCTTTCAAATGTTGGACTGTTGCAGGGTTTGGGGTCTTGGTCTTTGGGAGCTGCAAAATCTTAGATCTAAGATGTAAGGCAACCCATCTTAACTTATTATCCTGCTCATACCTTTTAGCATCCTCATGAAGGTTAGCCTTGGCATCCTCTTCTGCAAGAGCAGAACTATAGATAAAATTGCCACGCCGATGGTCCGCTAGTTTTACTGCGATTTTTTCATTCAGATGGTCCTTTATCTTCCTGGTAAGATTTTGAGATGTGTAGGCCTGGATGTCTGCCCCATCTCCTCCGACATTGGTGTACTCCTCTACGTACATGCCAAGCAGATCACTGACTACTACAGATCGTTGCTTTCCTACCACCTCATTCTGGATATAGGAAAGCAGAGATGCAAATGCCTTCTTGTGGTAGGACTGAGATGAGCTCCCTTCTGTAGGCCTGTCTTGATCACTAGTCTCCCTCTGGAACTGGGCACGGCAGGATTTGTGGTATTCTGCTTCCTTTGCAATCAGGTCAACACCACTCCGAATGAGACTCTTGGTACGTTCGTTTTGAGAATACTTTGTCCGCTGGCTAAGTGACTCACAACCAACCCGTGTTGCTATCTTAAGTCTTGGCTCCTCTTTTCCATTTCTTTTTTTTTCGGCTTTTGCTACATAAAAATACAAATCCCTTTCAACAGGCCCTGCTTATCTGATTTGGGAAGGACACTGAAGCGTCTTGTCTCAATACAAGCCTTTTTGGTGGTGGGTTCATCATCAGGTGGCAGGGGTTCTTTTGGATGCTTCACTGCTGTGTAATTCTTATAGCAAGAAGGGTGATAGCTGAGGGTAGATTCATGATCACTGCTTACCAATATCTGTTGTGTGACCTCAAAGGCCATTCATGATACCTGGAACTATGCCGAACATTTTCCAGTAGGTTTCATCAGGTTACCTCACGAGCTGATCTAGGTCAATTTTGGGGGTAGGGGCATTTGGGGGTGTCTGGCGGGCACAACCCACCACTGAAAATGTCTGGCAATGGCCATTCATGATACCTGGAACTATGCCGAACATTTTCCAGTAGGTTTCATCAGGTTACCTCACGAGCTGATCTAGGTCAATTTTGGGGTACCGGTTATAGAAGTCTGGCGGCCACAACCCACTACTGAAAATGTCTGGCAGTGGCCATTTGTGATACCTAGGACTATGACGGACATGTTACAATAAGTTTCACCAGGTTAGCTCATGAGCTGATCTAGCTCAATTTTGGGGTTCCTTTCTCATGGCCCTCCTGACCACACCCACCAGAATGAGCATGCCAGACGTCCATTTCCTTACATGGGAATGCACATGGACCATTGCTATATACATGAAAATTGGTTAACTTTCCAGCTAGGCTGACCCCCCTGGGCTCCTGGTCTATTATTAGGATTCGTAAAATAGTATACAGTTATTCCATGGGTGTTTGGGGAACAGTCAAAACTATTATCCCGAGGTATCAGGCAACAGTTCGAAATGTCTTCCCTGATACCGAGGGACAATAGTTTTGACTGTTCCCCAAACACCCATGAAATAACTGTTTTATTACCTAATGCACTATATAACTGTTGTACATACCTTATATTCTATAATATTTGACTAACTCAAAAAACATCCCCAGTCATGTCTTCAAACCTAGCCTGGGCCATAATTCAAGATAAATTTCTGTTTTTCCCAGTTTGTCGGCTGATGACTAATCAATCATCATTTGTAAACGCTTGGTTTTGGTCTAAAAGCCGGTACGCCGGTAAGTATGCAATAAAATACGGAAAGGAATTAATGAACGGAAAGGAGGGCTTCACATAATGTATATCGATGACTTCAAGCGCAGTCAGAGCTAAAATGTATTCGGGACGTAATTTTTACTTTGACTTCCATACCACCCTATTGCGCATCATACTGCGCACAGTGAAAGCATACTCAGAGTATGATTGGTCAAAAGTCTAGTATGAAACAGTTCAAACTATTGCCCGGTCAACAGTTCGAACTGTTGCCCAGACCTGAGCGAAGGATAAAAAATGCAATGAAACAGGCAAAAATAACGAATTACAAGTTATATAGAGCATTAGGTAATAATAGTGATTATGTTTGTACTGTTAATTGTCAACAACCATTTATTTTACTTGTCTTACTGACAGTGTTGTCAAGTGAACGAAACCGCTTCAACATTTTTTTAAAAATATTACGTTTGTTACATTATAGCATTTTTGTATTATAAGATTACCCAATAATACAAGGGAACGGGCGATTGGCGTGCTTTATGCTGGCATATCGACAGAAGACGTTGCAAAGCATGTTGGGAGTTCTAGACGCGCACGATTTCGAACTACAGGACACACCAGCGATACAGAGTGTTAAAACGAGTGGTCAAAACCACTCTATTTATCATGAACACGCATTTGCGCAATTGATTCCAAACTACCACTGTTACTGCTGCTAACACACATGGACTTCATAATAACCCAATTTAGGAATGGAACACTATTCCACAGGCAGACATCTAGTCATACCCGTAATTAAGTGTCATAACCGTTATTTTTTACCACTACCACACTTAAAAAATATCTCCAAATTCTGTTAACATAATGTCCATAATGTTTGCACCAATCGATGCATTATGTAACACTCTTTAAAGGCCATATATTAGCAATTATTATCAATTAATACACTGGTTTGTTTTCATCAAGTTATATTCAAGCACATTTAGCGGATGATTCTTATGTTGTTTAGCATAATTATATAATATATCTAGCAATGCGAAACTGACAATTTACACCTGACTTACGCTGAAAGAGTGCGTATTCCAAATGATAATCATGAATAAAATGAATTACATCTGTGTACATCGATGTGCACAAGATGACTGTTTATTTTGCAATTCATATACCCACCTTCACATATCTTACCGTCGACCAACTGTGTTATGTTATTTTTGAAAAATGAACATTTTTAGCATTGTGATAGTAAGTGTGTGATATCTTGACAGTGACGTGGGTTGGATCCGACAGTTCATTAACACCTCAGGTACGTTTAATTATTATTTATCATGAGAAATGCGTCACCCACGGTCTTCGAAATGGAACAAAAGAGACGAACCCTCCCCGGAAGTGGTACAACGCAGGTGATCCGTCCTAGAAATGGTACAAGTCGTGATAGCGCAGTGGTAGCGCGTTCGCTTCAGGTGCGAAAAGCCCGGAGTTCGCGCCCCGCTGGAGCCGTTACGATTGTGCCATTAGGCAATGCATTTAAATTCCACATGAAACTTTTTCTCTCTCTCCCTCGTGGCGATGTATTCCAATATGAATAGTTTATACACATTTATTTTAGCTCGATTGCGAAACAAGTTATTTCAACTTATATAAATCACTCTCGAGACCTCATCCCTGATGGAATCCATCGCCACGAGGGAGATAGAAGAGGCAATGTGGAATTTAAATGCCTTGCCTATGGGCACAATCGTAACGGCTCCAGTGGGGCTCGAACTCCGGACCTTTCGCACCTGGAGCGAACGCCTATCCACTGCGCTATCACGACTTCCACATTCCAATATGAATGAGGTCTCGAGAGTGATTAATATAAGTTGTAAGTACCTGTTTCGGAATAGAGCTAACAATAAAATTGTATAATCTAAGTGGTATGTGCAGCGCAGGTGAGCCGTCCTCGAAGTGGTTCAACGCCGATGAGTCCTTTTCACAAACAAACAAGACAGGTGTGATTGATATGTTGAACGAATTAACAGGGCATAACTTGTACGGTGTGCTAGAAATTGACCCAACTCTAATTCTATGAGAGTAAACAACTAAGGCATTGTGCGAGGAAGCCATTTAGTTTATAGGCCTACACATTTAACTTAGTTCGAATGCGAAACAATAATTTACAACATCACATTAATGGAATTTAATTAAGTGCCTTGCCTAAGGGCACACTCGTAGCGGCTACAGCTGGGTGCGAACTCCTGGTCCCACGGTGCTATCACGAATTCCCGGCACAGGACGCTAATTAAAAAGGTTTGAGGAAGATCTGTGATTCTACCCTACTACCTGTGGGTGACTGAAATAATCCTTGCCCCTCACCACTACAGGTTCGAATCCCACGTGTGGTGTCGAATTCTTTCATGTGATGAAGCTAGCTCGCTAACGGAAGGTTGGTCGTTCTATCGGGGTGCCCATCCGTGTCTGAAATATTGCTCTAAAGGACACCCGGGGTCTTCCTCCACCGATGCCAGATGGAGAGTCGCCATATGACATAAGCTGTTTGCACGATGTTAAACTCTAAACAAATCAAACCAAGATAAAAACGTGTGTTCAGTGAGTATGCTCCTTCTTCATTGCGTAGATCTATGTAAATAAATACATTGTATTCCATGTTTTTCTTTTCAACGTATTTATGTATGATAATGAGAGACCTCGCTAGCTTTTCTATTACCTCCCTTGGTAGATAAAGTCCGATTTATCCCGAAATGTATATCGATCCTTTTAATTGCAATCCTTTGTTTTTACTGTTGTTCCCTAACCAGCTGTTGCGGTATGATAGATGTGATTTATCAAAATCATGTTAATTAATTGATACACCAGTTTTTACAGATGAGAACCTATTGGACATACTGTACGATGTATGTCTGGATATAGAAATGTAATAATTATAAAATGAGAAAGTGGATGCAAGTTGTTAGATTGGTGTGCAAAGGAAACCATGATAAAAACAGACGAAACCACGTAAAAGAACCTACATACTTTTAAGGACTATTCAAGGGCAGTAACATCCCCAATTGTAGTATTTTTGCCACACACTGTTGTGGGTCTCGATGCGTATTGGCCTTCCAGAGTGTCGTTACTTTTTTTTCAACTTTATTTATTTTACAACGATTGCGAAGCAAGTTTTAGCAACTTATATTAATCACTTTCGTTGGCGCGGATGAAAATGTATATGTGGTCATTCGTGTGGGAGGAAACCGAAGTACCCGGAGAAAACCCATCTGTCCGATCTGGCGACCACCGTACCATCTCACATTTTCCCGGTCCGAAGATCGAACCCGGGTTGCATTGGTGAGAAGCGAGCGCTAATCGGACATCCTAAATCGTTACTTTGTTATCGTTAATGCTAGTCACGAGGAATAGACGGCCGGTCAGAGCGTTATCATCCGCCGTAAGTTTTCATTATGTATATTAATCACTCATCCTTATTACCAGTATTCTTGTATCACTTTACTTAACGTCGCTCAACAATACTCGCTCCGGAGATATAGAGACAGATCCAGGTCCAACAACTGATCAGTAGGATTCTCTCTCAGGGTATATCTTAAGTACTAGTACCCTACTCAACAATGGTCTTAGTATCACGCATGTTAATATACAAAGCTTATTCCCCAAGCTCGATATTCTCTCTGTCGACACACAGCATTACGATATATTCGTCTCTACGGAAACGCGGCTTTCCGCTTCGGTATCTAATACAGAACTTCACATTCCAAATGATAGTCAACCGTTTTGATGTGACACGATTGGTGGATGTGTTTCCATCTACGTGAGAGATCGTTTGCACGCCACACAACACCCACGCCACATAACACCAGGATATGTATGTAAGCGGTCTATAGACCAATGGCTCCTGCTAGAGCAGATTGTCGACCAAGTATTTACCAACGATGCGATAATATTATCGTAATAGACGATTTCAATATTGATATTAGTAAATTCCCTTCAAATAAAATGGTCTGTCTGATTTCGCCGTACAATGTTCAGCAGCAAGTATCAACTCCGCAACACATTTCACAGAACATTCTCAGTACTTTAGCGACCTGATATGTATTCGCAATAACAAGAATGTCCTCTCCAGTTTCCTCTCTGACCCCTTCGTGCCAGACCTTATCCGTTACTACTGTACACATCAGTTTCTCAAACCCACATCTAGGAATTATCGACACCGCATCTGGCTATACAAGAAAGGCAACTATAAGAAATTCAATGGCAAACTACTGACTGGAGCACTATCATAGACGACCTTAATTTGGATCAATGTTCTGAAAATATTACGGCTTCCATACTCCAAGCAGCATCAGAGAGCATCCCAAACAGAACAGTAATCATTCGGCCAGGGGGACGTTCCATGGATGACAAGCGAGGTGAAACAATCGATCAGGAAGCGTAATCTTGCCTACACAAGACCTCTTCTAGAATATTGTGACGTCGGGTGGGACAATTGCAGCAATGATTTCAAAAACGATACTGAGGCCGTATAGAACTAGGCAGCGCGAATTGTGACAGGAGCTACTAAACTCTACAACATAAACTCTCTTCTGGCGGACCTGTTATGGGATACACTAGCCAACACATGTAGACAACACAAGCTTGCGTTCTTCTACAAAATTCAGATTGGTCGTTGTCCCTCTTATCTCTCTGATCTCATTCTAGAACAAGTTGAACAATTATATAACATTCGACATGTACCCGCCATCCATGCTATAACTCCACATACACAATCTCATGCTTCTACATTTCTTCCATCAACTATTCTGCCATGGAACTCACTGCTAAACGAGACACGAACGTTGAAACAGTGGCAACCTTCAAATATCAATTAAATAACAACAGGAAAAGACCATCTCCAATGTTGAATGAAGAAGGAACCAGCTACTCCACGCCCGACTAAGACTAGGAGGTAGTTCTGTGTGCTACGACCTTCATAGGAAAAATACCATCGACTCTCGCCTTATTACCAGTCACGTCCTTATGCACTGCCCAATATACTATCTTCAACGTCGGCAACACCTATCTAACCTTCCATGTGCCACAACACTCAACATGCTAGTGCGTGGTGATGGACATCTCCCTCCAGACAGTAACACCACACGTTACTTGAATGCTCAAAGCTGTATTGCAGCAACAAAACGTTTCGATACCAATGGAACCGTGGTGGTTCTCTCTGTGTTGGCCCGGGGCCTTCGTGTGACATAACTAGAATCAGTTTTGATAGTTTACATATTTGTATCTAACTTTTCCTTATCGCTACATTAAAATTAAAATAACATGATGTCGTAAATATATGCGAACGTTTAGTAATACACAAAGCAGTTGTATAATGTCACTGCTGTTTAAGTATTTGAATTTGATAGCGCAGTTGTAGCGTGTTCGCTTCATGTGCGAAAGGCCCCGAATTCGAGCCCCCCTGGAGCCGTTACGATTGTGCCCTTAGGCAAGGCATTTAAATTCCACATTGCCTCTTCTCTCTCTCTCTCTCTCTCTCTCTCTCTCTCTCTCTCTCTCTCTCTCTCTCTCTCTCTCTCTCTCTCTCTCTCTCCCTCTCTCTCTCCCTCGTGGTGATGTATTTCATCAGGAATGAGGTCTCGTGAGTGATTAATATATGTTGCAAGAACTTGTTTTGCAATCGAGCTAAAATAAATTTGTATACACTAAGTATTTAAATAATTTCTCTATAATTTATATTTACTGCACACAGAAAAACGCAATAAACTAATCGCCTCGCAATGTGTACACTTTAAACGTACTCTAACACGGGAAGGATTCACATACGCATTAAGCTTGTTTCTCCATCCATATCGACTTCAATGTAAACAAATATTGTGTTTATATGTCCATACATGTATTTGATCTGAATAGATATGCTTAAAGCAGCATTACATCGTATGAAATAAACGCTATTTGAAAAATTCAATTTTTACGTATGGGTAGCAATGCTGCTACACATTCTAACATTATACTTTGTATGCTTATGTTCATTTGGTAAACACTGTTTTTTTGGCGATAAAACAAACTCGAAACCGAAAGTAGGACTTTCCGAATCGATCGGTCACGCACTTGTTTACAACCAGAACGCATCGTCCGCACTTTTTACATTCGGAATGCATCGTCCCCATTTGTCCCACGTTGTCTTTTTTGAATAAATTACTTGATATGTTGATTCATACCTCTGTTAGCTAAGTCTTTTAGGGACATGTCTACATCCCCGCGAGTGGTTCGACATTAGAGGAAGATAGATAGATAGTATTTCATGTTCAAAATATATACGTTGTTTTCTACATCCCCTGTTATTTCACACATGCGTGTTGACATTTCGTGTGTTGATAAACAAATTCGCGTATACGACGGTTTAAATTTATTGGAATTTTATCGTTTCTGAGCAACTATTTCGATTTTTGTAAACACACACACATTAGTATTTATATTTTACCCAAAACATCCTTTATTACGATGTAATGCTGCTTTAAAGTAACCGGCAAATGCTTATCATTATCTAGCACGTAGAAGTGATGCCACCTTCAAGGGTGGCAATCACAATGAAACGGCAATATGTTAGATAATGGTTGTAAAACAACAAATAAATTGCCTATTAAATACATAGTAAACAGTAACATTATGTTTCTTCATTTATATTTCCAATATTTCAGTTCTTCTGATACCACATCAAATCAAACTGAAAAATATCACAAATGTAATGCTGAGCATTGACAGTGGTCACCTGTGAATAACGTCACTGTGTTTACACACTGTATTCCTCCACCAAATATTACAGTATACCCCACCTCCAGTTTGCAATTGCCTGACTTCTTATATCACATCTTTTCTCAAGTCGCATAATTTCTCAAACAACGCAAATGTACCTACACTACACCAACTACACTGCCTGTCAAGAAAAAATGCATTTCTTACCAAAAATAAAAATGAACTACATGTAGATTAATTATTATGATTACTCGGATTCACTTCCGCCTATTTACGTATATACAACCGTATACACATTTATTTTTAAAATGACAAAGACCATTCGCCAGACAAAATTGTAACAGCATTATCCTCAATTGTCCTATTTTCGTCCCCCACCTGTTCTCGGATTTGCTTGCGAAGAATGTGGAAGTCGTGATAGCGCAGTGGATGCGCGTTCGCTTTAGGTGCGAAAGGTCCGGAGTTCGAGCCCCACTGGAGCCGACGATTGTGCCCTTAGGCAAGGCATTTAAATTCCACGTTGCCTCTTCTCTCTCCCTCGTGGCGATGGATTCCATCAGAAATGGGGTCTCGAGAGTGATTTATATAAGTTGAAATAACTTGTTTCGCAATCGAGCTAAAATAAATTTGTATAAACTAAGAATGTTACCGCTTGTCAGTAACAGGTTCTTGATTTATAAGGTACACGACAGAACTGTCAAACAGGAAAATGAGTAGGAAACAGATACATATTCACATTGCATTTCGAAAATATGTAATTCTTGATGTTTACATTAAACTCAATCAGGTGTAGCCTACCCTAAACTCTCTTAAGCAGATGTACTTGTATATATAAAGAAATCTTTGTTTTGTAAATGTTGTAAAAGGTCATGTGTAAATACCGGAAATCAAATAAAATGTTAACTAAATGTCAATGCTAACAACTGTATATTGTAACATCATCAGGGAAAGGAATT
Source organism: Archivesica marissinica (assembly GCA_014843695.1). NCBI lineage: Eukaryota > Metazoa > Mollusca > Bivalvia > Venerida > Vesicomyidae > Archivesica > Archivesica marissinica. The sequence goes on from CM026387.1 coordinate 34,792,397, forward strand.
TACATAAGCTCCCATCCATTTCAGATATCCTGTTGTATTTATATACCGTATATATACTGAGTCAAAAAAGAAACGATACCAAACTAAAAATGACGTAAAACGGATAAAACCATAGAAAGGTTTAATATATTATTACGTATCAGTACCGGGTATCTTATTGCAACGTCAGCCAACCATAAACACAGGTAAATAAACACCCGATAATCCTAGAACGCCAAATTTCCGATTTGCACGTGCTCCTCAACAAAGACAATTTCCTGCACATGTACAAATCGGAACACCGGTTTATTGTACTGGTATTGCATTATCATCGAGGAAAAACACCTTACATACCCATTGTTACCTCTAACAAAATGCCTAGGCTAAACCGCAATCAGAGAATGCGTGCCATTGGCATGATTGACGGCGGTTTACGTCAGCGTGACGTCGCAAATCGAATCGGGGTTACGCGGATCACGATAACACGTCTACTTCGACGTTATCGAACACATGGATCGGTGGACGACCGTCCAAGATCTGGTCGACCACGTGTGACGACGCGTGAACAGGACCGTCACATTCGGACGTCACATTTACGTGACCGGTTCCTACCTGCTACGCACACAGCTGCCGTTACTCCTGGGATGACCAACAATCGCATCAGTGCACAAACAGTCAGGAACCGGCTCGGTGAACGTGGCATTCGTGCCTATCGGCCATACGTTGGACCCATCCTGACACGACGTCACCGTGACGTACGGCGGGAATGGACGACGGAACGTGCTCGCTGGACTCGGTTACAGTGGAATTCGGTGATGTTTAGCGATGAATCGCGGTTCTGTTTGCGTCGAGCGGATGGCAGAGAGCGGGTATATCGCAGACGCGGTGAACGTTACGCCGACGCATGTGTACGTCAGGTCGATCTGTTCGGGGGCGGAAGCGTTATGGCGTGGGGCGGTATCACCTTCGGCAGTCGCACTGAACTGTTAGTGGTGGACGGGAACATAAACGCCCAGCGGTACTGTGATGAGATCCTTGCGCCAGTTGTTGTGCCGTTCTTTAACGCCAACAGAAACGTCACACTGTTCCAACAGGACAACGCCAGGTGTCATACTGCTCGGATTTCCACCACATTATTGGAGCAGAACAATATTGAAACCCTGCCGTGGCCTGCTTTGTCACCAGACTTGTCACCCATAGAACATTTGTGGGATACGTTAGACCGCCGCGTCAGACGACGTCAGCCGGTAACGTTAAACCAACTGAGGGATGTTTTGCATCAGGAGTGGACAACTATTGACCAGCAAGAGATTCAGACACTCTTCCGTTCGATGCGACGGCGGTGCATTACAGTGAGAGACGCAAATGGTGCCCATACTCGGTATTGACGTCTGTGTGAAAACTCCATTAGACCCCTGTCCGACGAATTACGTCATCACGCAGCAGACAGTTTCGGAGGCTCATTATGCTTTATGTGCTCCTCTTTCAAACATGTTGGACTATCATCTTATGAATTTTCAAAGAATTTTCTTAATAAATGTTGAAATTATAGACACATAAACACCAGGTATCGTTTCTTTTTTGACTCAGTATAATATTATATTGAATGAACTGAATAAATATGTAAATAAATTACTGAATGAAATGTAGGTGACGTCATGTTGAATTCACGTGTGACGACACTTATAGTTTTATTTTAAATGGGGTTAGTCACGCGCATCACATGCAAGAATGATCACTTTACATAGCAATAAATATGTTGTTATTTCATCTGCTATAAAAGAGACTGACTACTACAAGATATTCATCGACAAACATTAAGTGGATATAAATCGGTTAGCCCACGATACAAGATAATCTATTAATTAGTAAAGCGAGTCAAGACAGACAGACAGACAGACAGACAGACAGACAGACAGACAGACAGACAGACAGACAGACAGACAGACAGACAGACAGACAGACAGACAGACAGACAGACGACAGACAGACAGACAGACAGACAGACAGACAGACAGACAGACAGACAACAGACAGACAGACAGACAGACAGACAGACAGACAGACAGACAGACAGACAGACAGACAGACAGACAGACAGACAGACAGACAGACAGACAGACAGACAGACAGACAGACAGACAGACAGACAGACAGACAGACAGACAGACAGACAGACAGACAGACAGACAGACAGACAGACAGACAGACAGACAGACAGACAGACAGACAGACAGACAGACAGACAGACAGACAGACAGACAGACAGACAGACAGACAGACAGACAGACAGACAGACAGACAGACAGACAGACAGACAGACAGACAGACAGACAGACAGACAGACAGACAGACAGACAGACAGACAGACAGACAGACAGACAGACAGACAGACAGACAGACAGACAGACAGACAGACAGACAGACAGACAGACAGACAGACAGACAGACAGACAGACAGACAGACAGACAGACAGACAGACAGACAGACAGACAACAGACAGACAGACAGACAGACAGACAGACAGACAGACAGACAGACAGACAGACAGACAGACAGACAGACAGACAGACAGACAGACAGACAGACAGACAGACAGACAGACAGACAGACAGACAGACAGACAGACAGACCAGACAGACAGACAGACAGACAGACAGACAGACAGACAGACAGACAGACAGACAGACAGACGACAACAGACAGACAGACAGACAGACAGACAGACAGACAGACAGACAGACAGACAGACAGACAGACAGACAGACAGACAGACAGACAGACAGACAGACAGACAGACAGACAGACAGACAGACAGACAGACAGACAGACAGACAGACAGACAGACAGACAGACAGACAGACAGACAGACAGACAGACAGACAGACAGACAGACAGACAGACAGACAGACAGACAGACAGACAGACAGACAGACAGACAATGCACCCTGAAACAAACAGGACATTACGGGCGCATGGTCACTATGCACGATGCACACTGAAACAAACAGGACATTACCTGCGCATAGTAACTATACACGATGCACACTGAAACAAACAGGACATTACGGGCGCATGGTCACTGGACACTATGCACACTGAAACAAACAGGACATTACGGGCGCATGGTCACTGGACACTATGCACACTGAAACAAACAGGACATTACGGGCGCATGGTCACTATACACGATGCACACTGAAACAAACAGGACATTACGGGCGCATGGTCACTACACGATGCACACTGAAACAAACAGGACATTACGGGCGCATGGTCATATGCCGATGCACCCTGAACAAAAGGAATTACCTGCGCATAGTAACTATACACGATGCACACTGAAACAAACAGGACATTACGGGCGCATGGTCACTATACACGATGCACACTGAAACAAACAGGACATTACGGGCGCATGGTCACTATACACGATGCACCCTGAAACAAACAGGACATTACGGGCGCATGGTCACTGGACACTATGCACACTGAAACAAACAGGACATTACGGGCGCATGGTCACTATGCACGATGCACACTGAAACAAACAGGACATTACGGGCGCATGGTCACTATACACGATGCACACTGAAACAAACAGGACATTACGGGCGCATGGTCACTATACACGATGCACACTGAAACAAACAGAACATTACGGGCGCATGGTCACTATACACGATGCACACTGAAACAAACAGGACATTACGGGCGCATGGTCACTATACACGATGCACACTGAAACAAACAGGACATTACGGGCGCATGGTCACTATACACGATTCGAGTATACTATCATTACATGTGCAAATTACTACCAACAAAAGCAATACATCCAGTTAAACCAACACGCCCAGTTAAACCAACACACCCAGTTAAACCAACACACCCAGTTAAAGCGACACCTCCAGCTACAGCAACACACCCAGTTAAAGCAACACACCCAGTTAAACCAACACACCCAGTTAAAGCAACACCTCCAGCTACAGCAACACACCCAGTTAAAGCAACACACCCAGGTAAACCAACACACCCAGTTAAAGCAACATACCCAGTTAAAGCAACACACCCAGGTAAACCAACACACCCAGGTAAAGCAACACACCCAGTTAAAGCAACACATCCAGCTACAGCAACACACCCAGTTAAACCAACACACCCAGTTAAACCAACACACCCAGGTAAAGCAACACACCCAGTTAAACCAACACACCCAGTTAAAGCAACACACCCAGTTAAAGCAACACCTCCAGCTACAGCAACACACCCAGTTAAAGCAACACACCCAGGTAAACCAACACACCCAGTTAAACCAACACACCCAGTTAAAGCAACACACCCAGTTAAAACAACACACCCAGCTAAAGCAACACCCCAGTTAAACCAACACACCCAGTTAAAACAACACATTCAGCTTTGGGTATATCCGACAGTACTTTTCAGAACAAAATGTTTCTGTTCATCATTCTGCCACTTTAATTGAAGAGTCCTTTCATGTTTTGAGTCGTACGTTTTGTCCTATTTATTCTCAGTGTTGCCAGTACTGATATATGATGAGGAAGATATTAGTTACGTACCATTTGTCTTTGGCAGATTGATGCATCGTAAGAACCTGAGTACCATGGAGAACAGACATAGACAGATTGTCACGGCTATGTTGATTTTGGCAATGATATCTACCGTAAGTTCTACTTTTTCTATGCAGATAGAACCGGCAGACAGATAGACCGTACGCGTTATGCAGATAGAACCGGCGGACAGATAGACCGTACGCGTTATGCAGATAGAACCGGCAGACAGATAGACCGTACGCGAAATTCTATGTCATAAATATATGTACTTTAGTATTAATTACTTATGATTGCTTTAGCTAGTCACGTAGGGGAGATATAGGAATACCTTTAGTTTCAAAGCCATCAGCAGATCAGTTGGATATTTTTCTACAGACATTATATCCGTACCCTAACCAAGCTCATATAAAAACAATGACTACTTCGACTTGGAGATATCTGTCCTATACTTATGTACTGAAGTTCTCATTTTTTCCAGAGATCATACCTTTATAGTTTATACAAATTTATTTTAGCTCGATTGCGAAACAAGTTATTATAACTTATATTAATCACTCTCGATACCTCATTCCTGGTGGAATCCATCGCCACGAGGGAGAGAGAAGAGGCAACGTGGAATTTAAATACCTTGCCTAACGGCTCCAGCGGGGCTCGAACTCCGGACATTTCGCACCTGAAGCGAACGCACACCAACTGCGCTATCACGACCTTAATAGAGTTCACTTACAAACGATATTGTATCTTGGAAGCAGTAAACGGTATTTGGCTGTATATTCTAATATCAGCATACACCTGGCCTACTCCTTATGTGTGAAGATCTTGTGTATGTATCTGTCTGTATCATTGCACTATCCTCCAACAATATAAAATGACTAATCTCTTCGGGAGGCATCGCTCATATGGGCAACCGATAGCGACGATAAGCAAACGTAAAACACACACACATCGATCGATACAACTGAATTAATATATGTGGCTATTACAGGGCTCAATCATAAGGAAAGATAATGCGGTATATGACATGTCTTAGAATGCACCAGTTTGTTTTAATAGTCTGAATTGCATATTGGTTATCTGTGTAATACTTTATACTATTATATTGTAGGGTCTCTACATGGAAATTGGTGGCCCTACTATGGTAGATCTTCGTATTCGGTTTGACTCGAATTCCGAGGAAGTTGCGCGGTCTGTTTCTGCACAGGGTGTCGGTATCTTCCTGGGCGCTGTGATTGGTGGATGTTTTGTTGATATGCTCGGCACGTGGAAGCTTATACTTGTTACCTGCGCACAATTGCTCTCGGCAGCCTCGATTTTGTCAATGCCTTTCATAGGCAGCATATCCGTGATGTGGCTAATGTTCTTTGTGCTGGGGACAGCTACGGGAATAGTTAATGTTTGTGAGTATGACCAAAAACCAAAACACTCCACTAATCTTAATTTCACACCAATACGTGAATTAGGAATGGAAAGTGTGCGATTGCAGTTAGTAAATTCCGACAGCTACATAGCAGTATGGTGACATACAACACAATATGAGCTTCACACTGCCGTGTTACTTCTTGATTCGTGAAAACCATTTTCGTTATTGTCGTCCATGCCTCCGTACAGTTGGGATAAACCATTGCCGTTAGTGTCGTCCACGCCTCCTTACAGTTGGGATAAACCATTCCCGTTATTGTCGCCTATGCCTCCGTACAGTTGGGATAAACCATTCCCGTTATTGTCGCCTATGCCACCGTACAGTTGGGATAAACCATTGCCATTAGTGTCGCCTATGCCTCCGTACAGTTGGGATAAACCATTGCCATTATTGTCGCCTATGCCTCCGTACAGTTGGGATAAACCATTCCCGTTATTGTCGCCTATGCCTCCGTACAGGTGGGATAAACCATTGCCATTATTGTCGCCTATGCCTCCGTACAGGTGGGATAAACCATTGCCATTATTGTCGCCTATGCCTCCGTACAGTTCGGATAAACCATTCCCGTTATTGTCGTCTATGCCTCCGTACAGTTGGGATAAACCATTCCCGTTATTGTCGCCTATGCCTCCGTACAGGTGGGATAAACCATTGCCATTATTGTCGCCTATGCCTCAGTACAGTTGGGATAAACCATTCCCGTTATTGTCGCCTATGCCTCCGTACAGTTCGGATAAACCATTCCTGTTATTGTCGTCTATGCCTCCGTACAGTTGGGATAAACCATTCCGTTATTGTCGCCTATGCCTCCGTACAGGTGGGATAAACCATTGCCATTATTGTCGCCTATGCCTCAGTACAGTTGGATAAACCATCCCGTTATTGTCGCCTATGCCTCCGTACAGGTGGGATAAACCATTGTCATTATGTCGCCTATGCCTCCGTACAGTGGGATAAACCATTCCCGTTATTGTCGCCTATGCCTCAGTACAGTTGGGATAAACCATTGCCGTTATTGTCGCCTATTCCTCAGTACAGTTGGGATAAACCATTGCCGTTATTGTCGTCTATGCCTCCGTACAGGTGGGATAAACCATTGCCATTATTGTCGCCTATTCCTCAGTACAGTTGGGATAAACCATTCCCGTTATTGTCGTCTATGCCTCCGTACAGTTGGGATAAACCATTGCCGTTATTGTCGTCTATGCCTCCGTACAGGTGGGATAAACCATTCCCGTTATTGTCGTATATTCCTCCGTACAGTTGGGATAAACCATTGCCGTTATTGTCGTCCACGCCTCCGTACAGTGGGATAAACCATTGCCGTTATTGTCGTCCACGCCTCCGTACAGTTGGGATAAACCATTGCCGTTATTGTCGTCTATGCCTCCGTACAGGTGGGATAAACCATTCCCGTTATTGTCGTATATGCCTCCGTACAGTTGGGATAAACCATTGCCATTAGTGTCGCCTATGCCTCCGTACAGTTGGGATAAACCATGTTCGTTATTGTCGTCCATGCCTCCGTACAGGTGGGATAAACCATTGCCGTTATTGTCGTCTATGCGTCCGTACAGTTGGGATAAACCATTGCCGTTATTGTCGTCCATGCCTCCGTACAGTTGGGATATACCATTGCCGTTATGTCGTCTATGCGTCCGTACAGTTGGGATAAACCATTGCCGTTATTGTCGTCCATGCCTCCGTACAGTTGGGATAAACCATTGCCGTTATTGTCGTCTATGCGTCCGTACAGTTGGGATAAACCATTCCCGTTATTGTCGTCTATGCCTCCGTACAGGTGGGATAAACCATTCCCGTTATTGTCGTCTATGCCTCCGTACAGTTGAGATAAACCATTCCCGTTATTGTCGTCTATGCCTCCGTACAGTTGGGATAAACCATTCCCGTTAGTGTCGCCTATGCGTCCGTACAGTTGAGATAAACCAATGCCATTATTGTCGTCTATGCCTCCGTACAGTTGGTCTTGGCCTTCATTTTCTTGGCTGGACCGACTGCTACTGGTTCCTCGTCACGGTCAATGTGCTGTTCATTCTGGTCAGGGTATACCCGATTGGCTCCATGCCCCTCTTCCTCTACCTGGTGCATCATGTCTTGTTCTTCTGGCTCCACAAGAGGTACTGGATGCCTCGCCTTTCCCTAGCCTTTGCAACCTATAAGAACCAAATCTAAGTGTGTACTCAACTGAAATTTGCGTGGAACTGAATTATTATTTTTTTCACCATTGGCCGCTTTCTTGGGCTGTATGTTTACACTGTATACACATACGAACTCTTCTCTTAGCACGATTTCATTATCGTGAAGTTTATATTACAATTAAATACTGATATTCATGTTTTACAGCATTGCTTCCGTACACACTTCCGATCAATAAATGCAAGTTTGTTTAGATAATCCAGTGATATATTTTATGGGATTTTAATTCATTTATGGACTTTAATTGTGAATTATTTTACATGAACAGTTTCGTTTGTGTGCATTTATAAACGTATTTTCTCACCTGTTGTATAGACGCCGTGTACGAATATAGTGAAGGAACCGTACTCGCTAATAATGGTGAGGGGTATGTGGAAAGAATATCTATCTATCTATATATCTATTAATGGGATCTCAGCGATTAACTCTTGTTGATACGCCGTTGGGTAATGGTAGAAAACGCAATGCATCTGAACCATGTCACATAGAGTCCACTATAGAGACGTTGATGGTGACTGCCATGGCTAAACGAGTATTATCTAGTAACCAGCCTACTCCAGCACCCCGTAACATTGTGGTTTCTGAAGCGGGTGTCCATAGAGATGATAATCCATCAGTAGAACAATTAGTGGTGAAACTATCGACTGCTATGCATATAATGTTGTTGTCCTTAAGGACGCATGTATCGACTGGAATCAGGGTTAGAACAACGCATTTCCACCAAAGTTGCACAGTTATTAAACAGTTTAAGTTAAGTTTAATCATAGTGTATTGATTGTTTACATACACTACAATTACAAATATAAACATGATAAATATATAAGCAAAATTATACAACTGCAATGCTATGCTTAGGCTTGAACACTGTAATAATAAAATCTAGAAGCAAATGGGTTGGGCAACAAGATTTACCAACAGTAGCTAGTGCCCTCCCCAATAACTGTAAGGCAACTGGCGTACGATTTTATAAATAGGGATACACGTTGGCAAATACTGTTCAGTTTCTTAGCACTATGTATTGTAATTCATGTTTAGCTTTTAATTATTGACTGTTCCTCAGTGTTACCATGTATATACTTCTTTGATTGCATGTAATGATGTCGGTAACTGTGATAAAAGTAGTTTGTAATTATATTTATTGAATGGCTATGTACGTTGTTAATTTGATATGTGTTTATATTTGCTGTAATGTACATAGGTGAGACTGAAATAAAGATGCAAACTTTATATAATGATATATCATGATTATTGTATGACATAAACTCAACGGCCACACATTTATGACGTGAAATGTGTGTGTTTTACGTTTATTTATCGTCGCTACCGGTTGCCCATATGAGCGACGCCTTCTGAAGAGATTAGTAATTTTAAATTTTGGAGGATAGTGCAATGATACAGACAGATACCCATTCCAGAGTCTCCTCTGGTTCTTTTACGTGCACGGTGTAAAGCACCGACACGAGACCTCGGTTTAACGTCCCATCTGAAAGACTGTTAATGTTATTATGGTCAGACGGGGGATCGAACATGCGATCCCTGGATTACCAGTCCAGCGTTTTACCACTGGACTACAGATTCGTCTGTGACGTGAAATACCACAAAATACAGGATTAAGTAGACATTGAATAAATGTCAGAAAAAAAGATGCGTGGTCGCACTTGCGAATTTGCCAGACACTGGAGTTTTTGTGTCATTTTGGACTGAAGCAGGTTGTCTTATTACTGGATAAGGGTGTGTGGTTCTACTATAGAGGCTTGTGACCATTAAAACATAGAAGAAATTATTCCATTCTGAGAACAACTTGTCTTAATAGCGGGGTGGTCTTAATATAGGGGGAGTCTTTATGCGTGGCTTTACTGTACTTCATTATTTATATTTTAGCGTGTCAAAGAATTCTCTTGGAGATGTGGAAATAGAAAGCACCATCGCCGATGCATGCTCTGCACATGGGATTCGGAGTAGGAGCTGTTGCTGCACCGTTGATTGCAACTCCATTCCTAGCAGTTCTAGATTTCACTACAAATAGCACAAGTACACAGTACCCATACGTCATCGTCGAGGAATCGCGCGTTCATTTAGCTTACGTCACAATTGGTTTGATTTCGGCAATGTTGTCACTGCCTTTGATCATATATCTGTTTATAAAAACCGCATGCTGTACACGGAAGAATATGGAACAATACGTCTCTTTTGGTGGTGAAAACCAGTCATCTGATATCGGAAAAAGACGAGGGTTAATTCAAACAATAAACCCTGCTACGTATGCTGGAGGGTCGCTAACATTCGGCCTCTTTATGTTCATTATACTATCACTATATTTTCTGAATTTAGTGGGAGGAGCACAGCTGTTTGGAAATTTCATCAGAACATATTCAGTTGATGAACTTCATGTCCCTAGAAATGAGGCATCTTATCTAGACACAACTTACTGGGGATTTTTCACCATTGGCCGCATTATTGGGGCTGTGTTTGCACACTTTATACATATACGAACTCTACTGTTGGTTGACGTAGTTTTGAATGTCTTGGCTATAACATGTCTCAATATATTCACTGTCAATAACATAACAATTCTCTGGGTATTTGTCGCAGTCATTGGATGTTTGATAGCGCCTCTCTTTCCAGCTGGAATCTCGTACGCTAACACACAAATTGAAGTTGGCGGCCTCGTTCTGACATTGATTGTGATCTCGACAGGAATTGGAGACTTGTTGTATATATGGATTGAGGGGGTTCTTTATCACAACTATGGACCTGGAACTATATTATATGCAATGCAAGTGTCAGCTACATTAGTGATACTAATAACGATTGTATTTGTGGTTTTCACTTATAACAGGGAAGACAGGTTCAGTAACACTGTGCGGCGAGCGAACAAGGAAGGACCAGATGAAGATGTGATTGATGACGAAATGAGATACAGTGCGATGAACAGTACAGCTGAAACAAGTTGACATATTTATTGAAGTTGATGGAACATTGACCTGTTCTGGCTATATAAATAAATACCCCAACACATTCAGGCGGGGAGTAAATCATTTCATAATGTACCAGACTTAAAATCATGTCCAGTTGGGGGGGGGGGGTATTAATGGCTGTCCACAGTAATTATAATCTAAATTACTGTTTAATATACAGTACTAATTTCCATATATATAATAATAATACACAAACTGTATATATATACATGTATAATATTAATACTGCAAAGTGATCATTCTTGCATTTAATGCGCTTGATTAAACCCAGAGTACATAACACATGTGACTTCAACATGTGTTTGTGAAAATGCCTGAAAATACATTTCTGTTACATGCAATTTGATTGGTGGATCAAACACATGTCTGTTTTTGACGCCATGTTGAATTCACATGTGAGTGAAATAGCAGTTTTAATTTTAAATGCTGTTATGCGAGTCTACTCAATGTTTCACCAATTACAAACACAACCAACTTACCTCTGCTTAAGGTTTGATCTACCTCTGCTTAAGGGTGTAACTTACCTCTGCTTTAAGGGTGTAACTTACCTCTGCTTAAGGGTTTAATTTACCTCTGCTTAAGGGTTTAACTTACCTCTGCTTAAGGGTTCAACTTACCTCTGCTTAAGGGTTTAACCTACCTCTGCTTAAGGTTTTTTACGTGTACACGTGAATGCGATTAATGAAACGGATCTGTAGTCTAGTTGTAACACGCTGGACTGATACTAAAGGGATCGCAGGTTCGATCCCCCGTGTGACCCTAATACAATTAATTCAGATGGGACTTTAAACCGAGGCCTCTTGTCGGTGCTGTGCACCGTGTACGTAAAAGAACCAGAGGAAACCCTGGAATGGGTCTCTGTCTGTATCATTGCACTATCCTACAAAAATGTAAAATGACTGATTTCTTCAGGAGGCGTCGCTCATATGGGCAACCGGTAGCGACGATAAATAAACGTAAAACGTACACACGATTAATGAAAGCAACAACATTTACATATTTTCGAATTATAGTGTGAAATTATATCTGTTTGTTTTTGCTCAGTTTCCTGTTTCGAAGTTCTAGCATGTGTAAAACACTTGCTACTGTCAGCGGTGACATAATTCTCAAACAAATTACTGATGGGTGACGACAAACAGGGCAATTGACGATAGCCCGTTAGTGTGTTGGTTGTTAGCTTGTTAGTTGGGAGCTTAAGGTCGAACCAACATCTTAGGTCGGATGGCGACTCACCAGCTATTATTGGTAGAGAAATACCCAGGTAGAACCACTGACCTTACTTAGTTTTTAGCTGGATAGCTTCCTCACATGAAATAATTCTTATATAATAAATTTTATTTATTTTACAACTATTGCGAAGCAAGCTGTAACAACTTATATTAATCACTCTCGTTGGCTCTGATGACAGCGTTTTTGTGGTCATTCGTGTGGGAGGAAACCGGAGTACCCGGAGAAAACGCACCTGTCGGATCTGGCGACCAACATCGCATCGCACCGCATGCTTCCCAGTTCTAGATTCGAACCCGGGTTACATTGGTGAGAAGCGAATCGAACATGAAAGAAATCGACACCCACAGTGCCACATACGCTTGGGGTCTGGACAAGTGGTTGCGGGTTCAAAATGTTCTTAACCCGCGACCACGAGTCCAGACGCCATACATCTGTGCACAGTGGATTAATCGAATCACGAATCGTCCGATTTTTAACAATTGTACTTCACTTATTTTTAAGCTTTAGAAAGTCATGTTTGAATAATTATCTATGAACACGTACACTCACTTTTAGCCAAATATAAAAAGCGATTCTTTGTCTATCATATAGCAATCGATTCGTCTATTGACGAAGTTTGGCAGCTTGTGTTCACAGTAGGAAAACGAGTATACGATACAAATCGTACCGTCTGCACTTACAGCAGAAGTCGTACCATCCGCAGTAAGAACATTGGTTTCTGTATGTACACCACTGTTCAAGAATGTTCATCAAATTTGTCTGTAGAAATAATATGATTTATCGAAATTGTATTGCATATGCAATCGATTAGACAATACAGTTTTACATAAACTCGTTAAATCATACAATTTGTTTATTTCTGGGGTAGTCGCACCCACAGCTTAGGTCATATGGCGACTCTCCAGTTACTATTGGTGGAGGAAGGAAGACCACATATGGTCGATCATACGAGCAGTATTTCAGGTACGGACGGTCAACATACCTGGTAGAACCACCGACCTTCTTCAAGCCAGCTAGATACCATCCTCATATTAAAGAATTCGACATCCCCCGTGATATTTGAACGTATTGTTGTGAGGTGAAGGTGTTATATAAAGTCAACGACCGTAACCACTCGGCCACTGTTGCCCAGGAATATGTATACGGAATCGTCTATTGGTGTAGTTATGAACTTATCTTCACGAAGATTAGGAAATTAGTGATAGCAATTTATTATGCAGCAGCATAGCTTGTGAAAACAATATATATCACATGTATTGCACATTCGCACAATGCAAGCATCTAGTGTACGTTAGCCTGATATGTAATGTCATATATCGGCAACTGAATACCCGTCTGTCGAAATAGTACTTGGAAATGAGGTGCACATCAAGCCGTTTGTTTTCTTCAAATCGGATTAGATGTTCAGGTTGAACATATGCATTTTGGATCAATACATATATTGCAACCATGCACGTGTCCGAATAATGCGTGACGCCGCCATCTTGTGTGTCAAATGTGTAGATATAAAATTGTGTATCAATACAGTGAAAACGAAGCATGATAAACGGTTGAATGTGTGTATTGCTGTTGTAATTTAGGTACCGATCGATATATAGCTTGGGGACATAACTCTCGATATATAGCTTGGGGACATAACTCTCGATATATAGCTTGGGGACATAACCCTCGATATATAGCTTGGGGACATAACCCTCGATATATAGCTTGGGGACATAACCCTCGATATATAGCTTGGGGACATAACCCTCGATATATAGCTTGGGGACATAACCCTCGATATATAGCTTGGGGACATAACCCTCGATATATAGCTTGGGGACATAACTCTCGATATATAGCTTGGGGACATAACTCTCGATATATAGCTTGGGGACATAACCCTCGATATATAGCTTCAGTGGGGACATAACCCTCGATATATAGCTTGTCATGTGGAGGACATAACCCTCGATATATAGCTTGTCATGTGGAGGACATAACACTCGATATATAGCTTGGGGACATAACCCTCGATATATAGCTTGGGGACATAACTCTCGATATATAGCTTGGGGACATAACCCTCGATATATAGCTTGGGGACATAACCCTCGATATATAGCTTGGGGACATAACTCTCGATATATAGCTTGGGGACATAACCCTCGATATATAGCTTGGGGACATAACTCTCGATATATAGCTTGGGGACATAACCCTCGATATATAGCTTGGGGACATAACCCTCGATATATAGCTTGGGGACATAACCCTCGATATATAGCTTGGGGACATAACTCTCGATATATAGCTTGGGGACATAACCCTCGATATATAGCTTGGGGACATAACTCTCGATATATAGCTTGGGGACATAACTCTCGATATATAGCTTGGGGACATAACCCTCGATATATAGCTTGGGGACATAACTCTCGATATATAGCTTGGGGACATAACCCTCGATATATAGCTTGGGGACATAACCCTCGATATATAGCTTGGGGACATAACCCTCGATATATAGCTTGGGGACATAACCCTCGATATATAGCTTGGGGACATAACCCTCGATATATAGCTTGGGGACATAACCCTCGATATATAGCTTGGGGACATAACCCTCGATATATAGCTTGTCATGTGGGGGACATAACTCTCGATATATAGCTTGGGGACATAACTCTCGATATATAGCTTGTCATGTGGGTGACATAACCCTCGATATATAGCTTGGGGACATAACTCTCGATATATAGCTTGGGGACATAACACTCGATATATAGCTTGGGGACATAACCCTCGATATATAGCTTGGGGACATAACTCTCGATATATAGCTTGGGGACATAACCCTCGATATATAGCTTGAGGACATAACCCTCGATATATAGCTTGGGGACATAACCCTCGATATATAGCTTGGGGACATAACTCTCGATATATAGCTTGGGGACATAACTCTCGATATATAGCTTGGGGACATAACCCTCGATATATAGCTTGGGGACATAACTCTCGATATATAGCTTGGGGACATAACCCTCGATATATAGCTTGGGGACATAACCCTCGATATATAGCTTGGGGACATAACTCTCGATATATAGCTTGGGGACATAGCCCTCGATATATAGCTTGGGGACATAACCCTCGATATATAGCTTGTCATGTGGGGGACATAACCCTCGATATATAGCTTGTCATGTGGGGGACATAGCCCTCGATATATAGCTTGGGGACATAGCTCTCGATATATAGCTTGGGGACATAACCCTCGATATATAGCTTGGGGACGTAACTCTCGATATATAGCTTGGGGACATAACTCTCGATATATAGCTTGTCATGTGGAGGACATAACTCTCGATATATAGCTTGGGGACATAACCCTCGATATATAGCTTGTCATGTGGATGACATAACCCTCGATATATAGCTTGGGGACATAGCCCTCGATATATAGCTTGTCATGTGGAGGACATAACCCTCGATATATAGCTTATCATGTGGAGGACATAACTCTCTATATATAGCTTGTCATGTGGAGGACATCACCCTCGATATATAGCTTGGGGACATAACCCTCGATATATAGCTTGTCATGTGGAGGACATAATCCTCGATATATAGCTTTTCATTTGGATGACATAACTCTCGATATATAGCTTGTCATGTGGAGGACATAACTCTCGATATATAGCTTGTCATGTGAAGGACATAACCCTCGATATATAGCTTGTCATGCGGGGGACATAACCCTCGATATATAGCTTGTCATTTGGATGACATAACTCTCGATATATAGCTTGTCATGTGGAAACAAGTATGAACATTTTACAAAAACTGCACTCCATAACAAATTATGACTGTTACTTCCACATACTAATAAAAAACCGCGACACAGATGTCACTGTCACGTGTACATGTAACGGGTGAAACGGGTGTTCGCTTTGGCTTTGCATACGAGTGTGTAGGTGTCACGGTTCTAATCAAATATGGAAAAAATAGTATTTTTATGGCATTGTAAAACATTGGCCGACTTGTTTTTGAAACCATTGACAAGCAAAACACAAACATAATTTCATATAAACCTGACTCTTTTCAGGATCACATAACTATTCATTTCATATATATATATTCTGCGAGTCATACTTTAAACAGCACTCCACTCGCCCATATGGATCTTCCGGTTTGATACATGACTACTCTCTCATACCGTTACCTTATGTAGCCAACTACTGTACCACTCCTTTAGCCTCAGTATGTAATTCACGTTGCCGTTCTAATTTAATGAGATTTTAACCACGTTCCTTGACTAAGTGCCTCCCAGTTTATATACTCAGCATCGAGTGTTGGCATAATCAATAAATGTTGTATCTTGTATCTTGTATCATGTAGATGGAGGCATATGGAAATTTCAATAGCAGTGTTTGACCTTGTCTAAGATGCTCTTCCGCATGTTTACGACATATATTTTAGTTCAAATATATTACAAGCACCAATGTAACATTCATTATTAATGTATCATGTTGTTGTTGCTATTTATTAAATTGTCATGTACACTCCTATACTATATATGTATGTCGTAAACACCCTTGTGCGCTCCACTTTACGGTAACAACTTGTTACTACCGCCATTAGCCAAGCAGTCGACGGAAATCAGCCGGCGCAAATATGACAACAATACGATGAAAAGACATTTTTTTCGGAGATATTTCGGTCGGATGAGGCTACGAACAGAACATTAACAAGTAACACACATACATACATATCCCTTAGAAGGTTACAAGCTTAAAATAAAGGCTTATAATGACAGCTCTGTAACTCAAAAACATATTTAGCCTAGTGAAGAAATAAAAAAATAATATCAAATAGGTGAGTTAATAGAATTATTTAGAGTGGTGGAACATATGATCGTCGTATTCCTATGCTCAGCATATGTGTCCATTTACATCCGTATTTAAAATATTTATATAGTAACGGTTCTAGGCTAATTTCGCTGACAGAGCTGAAGCATGGTTCAATAACATTCCGTTGCATGTATCGATAGCCTGATGCAACTGTCAACTGACTGATCCAGCCAAGCGAGAATATTTCTGCCAAAACTGATACGGTGTATGAGCAATAAGGGCATAATCGTAATGGCTACAACTGGGTGCGAACTCCGGGCCTTTCGCACTTGAAACGAATGCGCTACCACTGACTATCACAAGTTACAATATGCATGGCTAGTTGTTACATCAGTATTACTTGTCTTAACTTTTAGTAGTTAGTATAATATAGTGTTATGAATTGCAAGCCTCTGCTAGAGATAGTGTCCAACATGGATGCCATTGTTCAGATGTCAGCAGACAACTGGGTGTGAACAAAGATCAATCAGAGAAGGTATTGTTTGTTTCTTAAAAAAAAACAAGCTTAGGCCAAACATTTTTTATTTCTTGGTTTACAAATCCTATTTTCGCAAATAAAAGACCCTCTGTCAATTTTTATTTTATCCGATGACCCTACCTTTTCCCGAATCACTTAAATAAGCTTTACCTTTTCGGTAATTTCAGAACATTTGAAAAACTAGTTACCCGCTCTTGTGCTGCAATGGCATATTTTGTTTGTCTGATGAAATGTTGCCGTATACATGTGCTGCAATGGCATATTTTGTTTGTCTGATGAAATGTTGCCGTATACAGTACACAAACCAGGGTCATGCCAAATGAACCCCTGCCACAAGACATTCTAACATGGAGAAAACTATGTATCAAACTTGCCAACACAGCTCTAGAACCCATGGCCCAATGAAAATACTGGAGAAGGGTTAGCAATAAAATATAGACATGTTTTTCCTGGGCAAGCTTAGCCGACCTAAGTGGTTAACCAGTACTAAGCAATGTGTGTGAGGTGCTTGCTCAATGACACTACATATGTGGCTTGACTGAGTATCGAACCCGGGACCAATCAATTCCAAATCCAACACTCTACCACTGGACCACGGATGCCACACACCATTGAGAGTACTCCATCTTAAAAACACAATTCGTCCACAACTTTTCTGCACAACACACTATATAAAACCTAATTTATATAGTAATAACTAGGTAGACTTAAGATATCCTATTAACTTCATGATATTTTCAACTTGGAATCACCAAATATCAACATCATGGTATTTTCTACTTGAAATCACCAAATATTGGACCAAACTAGAAATATTCACTAAATGAAGCTTTTGATGATATGACACCTGTAAATTTACGAAAAACTGCTTAATATGCTAAAATTTGAACATTTCCCATAAATCATGTCATAGCATAAAGGCCTCAGTTTTGATCATTTTGAGTGGGTAACATGTTAATGTTTGTAGAAATAAATAAATGTTCTTATTTTTTATTTATACAAATTTATTTTAGCTCGATTGCGAAACAAGTTCTTTCAACTTATATTAATCACTCTCGAGACCTCATTCCTGATGTAATCCATCGCCACGAGGGAGAGAGAAGAGGCAACGTGGGATTTAAATGCCTTGCCTAAGGGCACAATCGTAACGGCTTCAGCGGGACTCGAACTCCCGACTTTTTATTCCGAGACTAATAATCAAATATATACATTTGAAATAAATCTCAAAGGACAGTTTTTTAGAATATTGTACCAAATTTATTATGGTGTGGTTATTTGCCTTTGTAATGTTATATTCTATAAGTAGAAGGTTTGTTCTCTTGTCAATCACTCATGTGATAATGTAATTGACCAAAAACTGTCCAAAAGTGCTAAAATTGGACATTTCCCATATGTCATAGCATAAGGTCCTCAGATATGATACAACTATAATTAGTATTTGGTAATTTTGAGTCAATAACATGTTGATACTTAGAGAAATATATAATTATGCTGGGTATATTAGATAATGGGTCAAAAATCTAGGTTTAGGGTTTTTGGATGTTAGTGTCGGTATAGTTGCTATGTTTGACCAATATTGATACAAGAAATTCTCTCTCTAGTTACTATTATGATGATCTGATCCTGTGCTGTCTGTTGTATACCATAAGTATGTCAAACATGAATTTTGGACCCAATGATGATAGTTTGTTATTTTGTTCAATTGCGAAACAAGCTCTGATATAGCTAACTTAATCCCTCTCGACTTTCCATTTATCTGTACAACTTGTGTCTCATACAGCGAATTCATAGCCTTGTCAGAGGGTTGTTGGGAAGCCGATTGCTGACCTCAGCAAGTGTGGACTGTCTATACAGCTGGTCTAATTCGGTGGTTCCAGTACCACCTCGACAATTATGGTATTCCCATTGTCTTTTCTTTGTACATTAAATGTTAAATACACAACAAGGAGTATAATAAATGATACAAAACTAAACACCAATCATAGCTATAATAAATAAAAATTGTACTATTAGTATTAAGCAATTTGGGCAGAATGTAATAGACTGCACCTCCGGTAATAGACTGCACCTCCGGTAATAGATTGCACCTCCGGTAATAGACTGCACCTCCGGTAATAGATTACACCTCCGGTAATAGACTGCACCTCCGGTAATAGACTGCACCTCCGTCCTTAATGAATCTTTGTAATACATCTTTGTCTATTGGTTTGTTGGGACTGTAGGGATTGTTTTCTTCAAATCGTCATTAAATTTTGTTAGCAGAACAAAGAAATCTAATATGGTCAACATCCATGCACAATACATGTACACTACATGTATCCTGAATAACAACATTTAATGGTACAAATTTGCCATTATATCTCATAAATAACGCCTATGCATATTAAATTTTATTCTTAGACTAAACTGATTTTAAAATATCTCTAAATGACAGTATCGCACGATATGTATAGATGCCAATAACAAATAAACGCCTATTCAGGAGCTTGGCTGACCGTTGCATGAAATTCTACTTTCACATTTGAGAGATTGTAGACCTCAAAACACTATCTATTGATTGAATAATGTTGGAATTATATTGGAAGACTTTGTAGCACTGAAAGTTATGCTTAAACAATTTAAATGCATGTTTTGGCTTTTGTTGTGTAATGTCGCAATTTTTTACCCACCCCCTGTCCCCTCCCCCATTTTCATATTCATGCTTAATATAGATGTTGTAACTTTATCAGGCTTCACATCCCATGAAACAAGGCATTGCGAATAGTATAGCAAAGATGCAAGCATTATTGGAAGTAAGGAAGCAATATGAAGTCAGGAACATCAAACTTCAGGTAATATATATATATATATATATATATATATTAATACTGTTCATTGATCTATGGTATACATTAATCACTCAATGATCTATGGTATACATTAATCACTCATAGATCTATAGTATACATTAATCACTCATAGATATATAGTATACATTAATCACTCATAGATCTATGGTATACATTAATCACTCATAGATCTATGGTATACATTAATCACTCAGATCTATGGTATACATTAATCACTCAGATCTATGGTATACATTAATCACTCATAGATCTATAGTATACATTAATCACTCATAGATCTATGGTATACATTAATCACTCATAGATCTATTGTATACATTAATCACTCATAGATCTATTGTATACATTAATCACTCATAGATCTATAGTATACATTAATCACTCATAGATCTATAGCATACATTAATCACTCATAGATCTAATGCATACATTAATCACTCATAGATCTATAGTATACATTAATCACTCATATATCTATTGTATACATTAATCACTCATAGATCTATTGTATACATTAATCACTCATAGATATATAGTATACATTAATCACTCATATATATATATATAGTATACATTAATCACTAGTAGATCTATAGTATACATTAATCACTCATAGATCTATAGTATACATTAATCACTCATAGATATATAGTATACATTAATCACTCATAGATATATTGTATACATTAATCACTCATAGATCTATAGTATACATTAATCACTCATAGATCTATAGTATACATTAATCACTCATATATCTATAGTATACATTAATCACTCATAGATCTATAGTATACATTAATCACTCATATATCAATTGTATACATTAATCACTCATAGATATATTGTATACATTAATCACTCATAGATCTATAGTATACATTAATCACTCATAGATATAGTGTATACATTAATCACTCATAGATCTATTGTATACATTAATCACTCATATATATATAGTATACATTAATCACTCATATATCTATTGTATACATTAATCACTCATATATCTATTGTATACATTAATCACTCATAGATATATAGTATACATTAATCACTCATAGATCTATAGTATACATTAATCACTCATAGATCTATAGTATACATTAATCACTCATAGATATATTGTATACATTAATCACTCATAGATCTATTGTATACATTAATCACTCATATATCTATGGTATACATTAATCACTCATAGATATATTGTATACATTAATCACTCATAGATCAATTGTATACATTAATCACTCATAGATCTATTGTATACATTAATCACTCATAGATCTATTGTATACATTAATCACTCATAGATATATAGTATACATTAATCACTCATAGATCTATAGCATACATTAATCACTCATAGATATATAGTATACATTAATCACTCATAGATCTATAGTATACATTAATCACTCATATATATATTGTATACATTAATCACTCATAGATCTATTGTATACATTAATCACTCATATATCTATAGTATACATTAATCACTCATAGATCTATGGTATATATTAATCACTCAATGATCTATTGTATACATTAATCACTCATAGATCTATTGTATACATTAATCTCTCATAGATCTATTGTATACATTAATCACTCATAGATCTACTGTATACATTAATCACTCATAGATATATAGTATACATTAATCACTCATAGATCTATAGCATACATTAATCACTCATAGATATATAGTATACATTAATCACTCATAGATATATTGTATACATTAATCACTCATATATCTATAGTATACATTAATCACTCATAGATCTATGGTATACATTAATCACTCATAGAACTATAGTATACATTAATCACTCATAGAACTATAGTATACATTAATCACTCATAGATCTATTGTATACATTAATCACTCATAGATCTATTGTATACATTAATCACTCATAGATCTATTGTATACATTAATCACTCATAGATCTATAGTATACATTAATCACTCATAGATATATAGTATACATTAATCACTCATAGATCTATGGTATACATTAATCACTCATAGATATATTGTATACATTAATCACTCATAGATCAATTGTATACATTAATCACTCATAGATCTATTGTATACATTAATCACTCATAGATCTATTGTATACATTAATCACTCATAGATATATAGTATACATTAATCACTCATAGATCTATAGCATACATTAATCACTCATAGATATATAGTATACATTAATCACTCATAGATCTATAGTATACATTAATCACTCATATATATATTGTATACATTAATCACTCATAGATCTATTGTATACATTAATCACTCATATATCTATAGTATACATTAATCACTCATAGATCTATGGTATACATTAATCACTCATAGATCTATTGTATACATTAATCACTCAATGATCTATTGTAGACAGTAATCACTCATAGATATATTGTATACATTAATCACTCATAGATCTATTGTATACATTAATCACTCATAGATCTATTGTATACATTAATCACTCATAGATCTATAGTATACATTAATCACTCATAGATATATAGTATACATTAATCACTCATAGATCTATGGTATACATTAATCACTCATAGATATATAGTATACATTAATCACTCATAGATCTAGGAAGTCTGCATTTTAACATAAAATCTGACCATCTTTTTCATCAGACCATCTCATTATGTGACGATGAGGATGATGCACACAACTTGGATACACAGATAGCGCAGAGATGAGGATGATGCACACAGCTTGGATACACAGATAGAGCAAAGATGAGGATGATGCATACAGCTTGGATACGCAGATAGAGCAGAGATGAGGATGATGCACACAGCTTGGATACGCAGATAGCGCAGAGATGAGGATGATTCATACAGCTTGGATACGCAGATAGCGCAGAGATGAGGATGATGCACACAACTTGGATGCACAGATAGAGCAGATATGAGGATGATGCACACAACTTGGATGCACAGATAGAGCAGAGATGAGGATGATGCACACAACTTGGATGCACAGATAGCGCAAAGATGAGGATGATGCACACAACTTGGATACACAGATAGCGCAAAGATGAGGATGATGCACACAGCTTGGATGCACAGATAGAGCAGAGATGTGGATGATGCATACAGCGTGGATACGCAGATAGAGCAAAGATGAGGATGATGCACACAGCTTGGATGCACAGATAGCGCAAAGATGAGGATGATGCACACAACTTGGATACACAGATAGCGCAAAGATGAGGATGATGCACACAGCTTGGATGCACAGATAGAGCAGAGATGTGGATGATGCATACAGCGTGGATACGCAGATAGAGCAAAGATGAGGATGATGCACACAGCTTGGATGCACAGATAGAGCAGAGATGTGGATGATGCATACAGCTTGGATACGCAGATAGAGCAAAGATGAGGATGATGCACACAGCTTGGATACGCAGATAGAGCAGAGATGAGGATGATGCATACAGCTTGGATACGCAGATAGCGCAGAGATGAGGATGATGCATACAACTTGGATGCACAGATAGAGCAAAGATGAGGATGATGCACACAACTTGGATGCACAGATAGGGCAAAGATGAGGATGATGCACACAACTTGGATGCACAGATAGGGCAAAGATGAGGATGATGCACACAACTTGGATGCACAGATAGCGCAAAGATGAGGATGATGCACACAACTTGGATGCACAGATAGAGCAGAGATGAGGATGATGCACACAGCTTGGATGCACAGATAGAGCAAAGATGAGGATGATGCACACAACTTGGATGCGCAGATAGCGCAGAGATGAGGATGATGCATACAGCTTGGATACGAAGATAAACTAAAATTTAAACAAATTTAATAATGAATTTCCATCTTATGTATGATATTTTTGTATTTTGTTAGCAGTTGTTATACGAAAATGACGTCATATTGTACAAAACAAATACATGCAATCGGACACCACACACATGTACAATATATGCAGTATATCAGTAGGAAAGAGGTAACCATACAAGCAGGTTGCTTTCTCCTCAATCCTACATATATGTACATATTATTTATTCTTCACTATATTTATTTGAATTTGTTTGCGAATGATGTCATCGCTGTCAGTAACTTGGTTTATATGGTACACGGTAACATTGCCAAACATGAAATGTGCAAAAAAAACAACAGATAAATATTTGCATTGTATTTCAAAAATCTGTAAATGTTGATGTTTATGTCATTCGCGTGTATGCTAATATATAAGTAATTATTTATTTGTCTTTTTTGTAACCGGTGAAGTCTCGTGGTTTACTTTGCAAGTTCACATGCCAGTCAGGTGAAAATAAATACCAGAACATTCATTTCTATTACATGAAATTTGATTGGTTGACCGAAAACATGACCATTTTTTGATGCCATGTTGAATTGACATGTGAGTGAAATTGTAGTCTTGTTTTAAAATGTTATGCACTCTGAGTTCAGGCAAGATTAGTAAATGCTAGAATGATCACTTTAGCAATATTATTTCATCTGCTATAAAATATACTGACTAGAAGTCAATCATTAGTTGTCCGATATCTTGTGTGTCCATGGTAATATTATGCTTGTCATTGCTTCTTCTTTCTTTTAAATATCTAATAAAAGTAATGCAGTTTGGTACACATTGTTCTATTTTGCTTGATCAGGTTTTCGCTTCCATTGAGAGATGACCTTTCTGAGGGATTAACAAGCCTTCTAGAGGCTCAGGAAAGGTACAAGCGTACTGGAGCATATATACGAAAGCATTTATATATAATTAATGTTGAATGGTAAAAGATTTCGAAACTGATTAATATTAGTATGCTTTATTGTTTAATTATACAGATTGTCTAGACCTATATGTTTGTTGTTTATTTATACAGATTGTCTAGACCTATATGTTTGTTGTTTATTTATACAGATTGTCTAGACCTATATGTTTGTTGTTTATTTATACAGAATGTCTAGACCTATATATTTGTTGTTTATTTATACAGAATGTCTAGACCTATATGTTTGTTGTTTATTTATACAGATTGTCTAGACCTATATGTTTGTTGTTTATTTATACAGATTGTCTAGATCTATATGTTTGTTGTTTATTTATACAGATTGTCTATATCTATATGTTTGTTGTTTATTTATACAGATTGTCTAGATCTATATGTTTGTTGTTTATTTATACAGATAGTCTAGACCTATATGTTTGTTGTTTATTTATACAGATTGTCTAACTATATGTTTGTTGTTTATTTATACAGATTGTCTATATCTATATGTTTGTTGTTTATTTATACAGATTGTCTATATCTATATGTTTGTTGTTTATTTATACAGATTGTCTATATCTATATGTTTGTTGTTTATTTATACAGATTGTCTATATCTATATGTTTGTTGTTTATTTATACAGAATGTCTAGACCTATATGTTTGTTGTTTAATTATACACATTGTCTAGACCTATATGTTTGTTGTTTATTTATACAGATTGTCTAGATCTATATGTTTGTTGTTTATTTATACAGATTGTCTATATCTATATGTTTGTTGTTTATTTATACAGAATGTCTAGACCTATATGTTTGTTGTTTATTTATACAGATTGTCTATATCTATATGTTTGTTGTTTATTTATACAGAATGTCTAGACCTATATGTTTGTTGTTTATTTATACAGATTGTCTAGAGCTATATGTTTGTTGTTTATTTATACAGATTGTCTAGACCTATATGTTTGTTGTTTATTTATACAGAATGTCTAGACCTATATGTTTGTTGTTTATTTATACAGATAGTCTAGACCTATATGTTTGTTGTTTATTTATACAGATAGTCTAGACCTATATGTTTGTTGTTTATTTATACAGATAGTCTAGACCTATATGTTTGTTGTTTATTTATACAGAATGTCTAGACCTATATGTTTGTTGTTTATTTATACAGAATGTCTAGATATATATGTTTGTTGTTTATTTATACAGATTGTCTAGACCTATATGTTTGTTGTTTATTTATACAGATTGTCTAGAGCTATATGTTTGTTGTTTATTTATACAGATTGTCTATACATATATGTTTGTTGTTTATTTATACAGAATGTCTAGACCTATATGTTTGTTGTTTATTTATACAGAATGTCTAGACCTATATGTTTGTTGTTTATTTATACAGAATGTCTAGATCTATATGTTTGTTGTTTATTTATACAGATTGTCTAGACCTATATGTTTGTTGTTTATTTATACAGATTGTCTAGACCTATATGTTTGTTGTTTATTTATACAGATTGTCTATACCTATATGTTTGTTGTTTATTTATACAGAATGTCTAGACCTATATGTTTGTTGTTTATTTATACAGATTGTCTATACATATATGTTTGTTGTTTATTTATACAGAATGTCTAGACCTATATGTTTGTTGTTTATTTATACAGAATGTCTAGACCTATATGTTTGTTGTTTATTTATACAGAATGTCTAGACCTATATGTTTGTTGTTTATTTATACAGATTGTCTAGATCTATATGTTTGTTGTTTATTTATACAGATTGTCTAGAGCTATATGTTTGTTGTTTATTTATACAGAATGTCTAGACCTATATGTTTGTTGTTTAATTAATAAGATTGTCTATACATATATGTTTGTTGTTTATTTATACAGAATGTCTAGACCTATATGTTTGTTGTTTATTTATACAGATTGTCTAGAGCTATATGTTTGTTGTTTATTTATACAGATTGTCTAGAGCTATATGTTTGTTGTTTATTTATACAGATTGTCTAGACCTATATGTTTGTTGTTTATTTATACATAATGTCTAGACCTATATGTTTGTTGTTTAATTATACACATTGTCTAGACCTATATGTTTGTTGTTTAATTATACATAATGTCTAGACCTATATGTTTGTTGTTTATTTATACAGATTGTCTAGACCTATATGTTTGTTGTTTATTTATACAGATAGTCTAGATCTATATGTTTGTTGTTTATTTATACAGATAGTCTAGATCTATATGTTTGTTGTTTATTTATACAGATAGTCTAGATCTATATGTTTGTTGTTTAATTATACAGATTGTCTAGACCTATATGTTTGTTGTTTATTTATACAGATAGTCTAGATCTATATGTTTGTTGTTTATTTATACAGATAGTCTATATCTATATGTTTGTTGTTTATTTATACAGATTGTCTAGACCTATATGTTTGTTGTTTATTTATACATATTGTCTAGACCTATATGTTTGTTGTTTATTTATACAGATAGTCTAGACCTATATGTTTGTTGTTTATTTATACAGATAGTCTAGACCTATATGTTTGTTGTTTATTTATACAGATTGTCTAGACCTATATGTTTGTTGTTTATTTATACAGATTGTCTAGATCTATATGTTTGTTGTTTATTTATACAGATAGTCTAGATCTATATGTTTGTTGTTTATTTATACAG
>CM026387.1:34821506-34836534 GCA_014843695.1 Archivesica marissinica
TACGACATGGCTACACTCGCCTGGTACGTATCACGATACGGCATTGATACACTCTCCTGGTACGTATCACGATAGGGCATGGATACACTCTCCTGGTTCTAATCACGATAGGGCATGGATACACTCTCCTGGTACGTATCACGATACGGCATGGATACACTCTCCTGGTTCTAATCATGATAGGGCATGGATACACTCTCCTGGTACGTATCACCATACGGCATGGCTACACTATCCTGGTTCTTATCACGATAGGGCATGGATACACTCTCCCGGTACGTGTCACGATACTGCATGGATACACTCTCCTGGTTCTTATCACAATAGGGCATGGATACACTCTCCTAGTACGTATCACGATACGGCATGGCTACACTCTCCTGGTACGTGTCACGATACGGCATGGCTACACTCTCCTGGTTCTTATCACGATAGGGCATGGATACACTCTCCTGCTACATATCACGATACGGCATGGATACACTCTCCTGGTACGTATCACGATAGGGCATGGCCACACTCTCCTGGTACGTAACACGTTACTGCATGGATACACTCTCCTGGTACGTATCACGATACGGCATGGATACACTCTCCCGGTACGTATCACAATAGGGCATGGATACACTCTCCTGGTACGTATCACGATACGGCATGGATACACTCTCCCGGTACGTATCACAATAGGGCATGGATACACTCTCCTGGTACGTATCACGATACGGCATGGATACACTCTCCTGGTACGTATCACGATAGGGCATGGATAAACTCTCCCGGTACGTGTCACGATACGGCATGGATACAC
The DNA here is from genome assembly GCA_014843695.1 of Archivesica marissinica. Taxonomy (NCBI): domain Eukaryota; kingdom Metazoa; phylum Mollusca; class Bivalvia; order Venerida; family Vesicomyidae; genus Archivesica; species Archivesica marissinica. Next base: position 34,822,315 of record CM026387.1, read on the forward strand.
TCTCCTGGTACGTATCACGATACGGCATATATACACTCTCCCGGTACGTATCACGATACGACATGGCTACACTCGTCTGGTACGTGTCACGATAGGGCATAGCTACACTCGCCCGGTACGTATCACGATAGGGCATGGATACACTCTCCCGGTACGTGTCACCAAACGGCATGGATACACTCTCCTGGTTATTATCACGATAGGGCATGGATACACTCTCCCGGTACGTGTCACGATACGGCATGGATACACTCTCCTGGTACGTATCACGATACGGAATGGATACACTCTCCTGGTACGTGTCACAATACGGCATGGATACACTCTCATGGTACGTATCACGATACGGCATGGATACACTCTCCTGGTACGTGTTACGATACGGCATGGCTACACCCTCCTGGTACGTGTCACGATACGGCATGGATACACTCTCCTGGTTCTTATCACGATACGGCACGGATACACTCTCCCGGTACGTATCACGATACGACATGGCTACACTCGTCTGGTACGTATCACGATAGGACATGGCTACACTCTCCTGGTACGTGTCAGGATACGGCATGGATACACTCTCCTGGTTCTTATCACGATAGGGCATGGCTACACTCGCCCGGTACGTATCACGATAGGGCATGGATACACTCGTTGTGGTGTTCCCGGTCGTGTCACGATAGGGCATGGATACACTCTCCTGGTACGTATCACGATACGGCATGGATACACTCTCCCGGTACGTGTCACGATACGGCATGTATACACTCTCCTGGTTCTTATCACGATAGGGCATGGATACACTCTCCCGGTACGTATCACGATAGGGCATGGATACACTCTCCTGGTACTTATCACGATAGGGCATGGATACACTCTCCTGGTACGTATCACGATACGGCATGGATACACTCTCCTGGTACTTATCACGATAGGGCATGGATACACTCTCCCGGTACGTGTCACGATACGGCATGGATACACTCTCCTGGTTCTTATCACGATAGGGCATGGATACACTCTCCTGGTACGTATCACGATACGGCATGGCTACACTCTCCTGGTACGTATCACGATACGGCATGGTACACTCTCTGGCGTATCACGATAGGCATGTACACTCTCCTGGTACGTATCACGATACGGCATGGCTACACTCTCCTGGTACGTATCACGATAGGGCATGGATACACTCTCCTGGTACGTATCACGATACGGCATGGATACACTCTCCTGGTACTTATCACGATACGGCATGGATACACTCTCCTGGACGTGTCACGATACGGCATGGATACACTCTCGTGGTACGTATCACGATACGGCATGGATACACTCTCCTGGTACGCATCACGATACGACATGGATACACTCTCCTGGTACGTATTACGATACGGCATGGCTACACTCTCCTGGTACGTATCACGATACGCTGTAGCTACACTCTCCTGGTACGTGTCACGATACGATATGAATACACTCTCCTGGTACGTATCACGATACGCTGTATCTACACTCGCCTGGTACGTATCACGATACGACATGGATACACTCGCCTGGTACCTATCACAATACGACATGGATACACTCTCCTGGTACGTATCACGATACGACATGGATACACTCGCCTGGTACGTATCACGATACGGCATGGATACACTCGCCTGGTACGTATCACGATACGGCATGGATACACTCTCCTGGTACGTATCACGATACGGCATGGATACACTCTCCTGGTACGTATCACGATAGGGCATGGATACACTCTCCTGGTCTTCCATAGGCATGGATACACTCTCGGTCTAATCACGATAGGCATGGATACACTCTCCTGGTACGTATCACGATACGGCATGGATACACTCTCCTGGTACGTATCACGATAGGGCATGGATACACTCTCCCGGTACGTATCACGATACGGCATGGATACACTCTCCCGGTACGTGTCACGATACGGCATGGCTACACTCTCCTGGTACGTATCACGATACGGCATGGATACACTCTCCTTGTACGTATCACGATACGGCATGGATACACTCTCCTGGTACGTATCACGATACGGCATGTATACACTCTCCTGTACGTATGACGATACGGCATGGATACACTCTCCTGGTACATATCACGATACGGCATGGATACACTCTCCTGGTACGTATCACGATACGGCATGGATACACTCTCCTGGTACGTATCACGATACGGCATGGATACACTCTCCTGTACGTATCACGATACGACATGGATACACTCTCCTGGTACGTATCACGATACGGCATGGATACACTCTCCTGGTACGTATCACGATACGGCATTGATACACTCTCCTGGTACGTGTAATGATACGGCATGGATACACTCTCCTGGTACGTGTCACGATACGGCATGTCTACATTCTCCTGGTACGTGTCACGATACGTCATGGATACACTCTCCCGGTACGTGTCATGATACTGCATGGATACACTCTCCTGGTACGTTTCACGATACATCATGGATACACTATCCTGGTTCTTATCACAATAGGGCATGGATACACTCTCCTGGTACGTATCACGATACGGCATGGCTACACTCTCCTGGTTCTTATCACGATAGGGCATGGCTACACTCGGCAGGTACGTATCACGATATGGCATGGCTACATTCGCCTGATACGTATCACGATAGGGCATGGCTACACTCTCCTGGTTCTTATCACGATAGGGCATGGCTACACTCGGCTGGTACGTATCACGATAGGGTATGGATACACTCTCCCGGTACGTGTCACGATACGGCATGGATACACTCTCCTGGTTCTTATCACGATAGGGCATGGATACACTCTCCCGGTACGCATCACGATAGGGCATGGATACACTCTCCTGGTTCTAATCACGATAGGGCATGGATACACTCTCCTGGTTCTAATCACGATAGGGCATGGATACACTCTCCTGGTTCTTATCACGATAGGGCATGGATACACTCTCCTGGTACGTATCACGATACGGCATGGCTACACTTCCTGGTTGTATCCTGGTTCTTATCACGATAGGGCATGGATACACTCTCCCGGTACGTATCACGATACGGCATGGATACACTCTCCTGGTACGTGTAATGATACGGCATGGATACACTCTCCTGGTACGTGTCACGATACGGCATGTCTACATTCTCCTGGTACGTGTCACGATACGTCATGGATACACTCTCCCGGTACGTGTCATGATACTGCATGGATACACTCTCCTGGTACGTTTCACGATACATCATGGATACACTATCCTGGTTCTTATCACAATAGGGCATGGATACACTCGCCTGGTACCTATCACGATACGGCATGGATACACTCTCCTGGTTCTTATCACGATAGGGCATGGATACACTCTCCTGATACGTATCACGATACGGCATGGCTACACTCTCCCGGTACGTATCACGATACGGCATGTCTACACTCTCCTGGTTCTTATCACGATAGGGCATGGCTACACTCGGCTGGTACGTATCACGATATGGCATGGCTACACTCGCCTGATACGTATCACGATAGGATATGGCTACACTCTCCTGGTTCTTATCACGATAGGGCATGGCTACACTCGGCTGGTACGTATCACGATAGGGTATGGATACACTCTCCCGGTACGTGTCACGATACGGCATGGATACACTCTCCTGGTTCTTATCACGATAGGGCATGGATACACTCTCCCGGTACGCATCACGATAGGGCATGGATACACTCTCCTGGTTCTAATCACGATAGGGCATGGATACACTCTCCTGGTTCTAATCACGATAGGGCATGGATACACTCTCCTGGTTCTTATCACGATAGGGCATGGATACACTCTCCTGGTACGTATCACGATACGGCATGGCTACACTATCCTGGTTCTTATCACGATAGGGCATGGATACACTCTCCCGGTACGTGTCACGATACGGCATGGATACACTCTCCTGGTTCTTATCACAATAGGGCATGGCTACACTCTCCTAGTACGTATCACGATACGGCATGTATACACTCTCCTGGTACGTATCATGATAGGGCATGGCTACACTCTCCTGGTACGTATCACGATACGGCATGGATACACTCTCCTTGTACGTATCACGATACGGCATGGATACACTCTCCCGGTACGTATCACAATAGGGCATGGATACACTCTCCTGGTTCTTATCACGATAGGGCATGGATACACTCTCCTGGTACGTATCACGATACGGCATGGCTACACTCTCCTGGTTCTTATCACGATAGGGCATGGATACACTCTCCCGGTACGTGTCACGATACGGCATGGATACACTCTCCTGGTTCTTATCACGATAGGGCATGGATACACTCTCCTGGTACGTATCACGATACGGCATGGATACACTCTCCTGGTACGTATCACGATACGGCATGGATACACTCTCCTGGTACGTATCACGATAGGGCATGGCTACACTCTCCTGGTACGTTCACGATAGGGCATGGCTACACTCTCCTGGTACGTGTCACGATACGGCATGGATACACTCTCCTGGTACGTATACGATACGCATGGTACACTCCTGTCTCACGATAGGGCATGGCTACACTCGCCCGGTACGTATCACGATAGGGCATGGATACACTCTCCCGGTACGTGTCACGATACGGCATGGATACACTCTCCTGGTTCTTATCACGATAGGGCATGGATACACTCTCCCGGTACGTGTCACGATACGGCATGGATACACTCTCCTGGTACGTATCACGATACGGCATGGATACACTCTCCTGGTACGTGTCACGATACGGCATGGATACACTCTCCTGGTACGTGTCACGATACGGCATGGATACACTCTCCTGGTACGTGTCACGATACGGCATGGATACACTCTCCTGGTACGTGTCACGATACGGCATGGATACACTCTCCTGGTACGTGTCACGATACGGCATGGATACACTCTCCTGGTACGTGTCACGATACGGCATGGATACACTCTCCTGGTTATCACGATAGGGCATGGATACACTCTCCTGGTTCGTATCACGATACGGCATGGATACACTCTCCTGGTTTTTATCACGATAGGGCATGGATACACTCTCCTGGTTCGTATCACGATACGGCATGGATACACTCTCCTGGTTTTTATCACGATACTGCATGGATACACTCTCCCGGTACGTGTAACGATACGGCATGGATACACTCTCCTGGTACGTGTCGCGATACGGCATGGCTACACTCGTCTGGTACGTATCACGATACGGCATGGATACACTCTCCTGGTACGTGTCACGATACGGCATGGCTACACTCTCATGGTTCGTGTGTCACGGTTTGACTTGGCTACACTCTCCTGGTACGTGTGTCACGGTATGGCATGGTTACACTGTCCTGGTACGTGTGTCACGGTATGGCATGGCTACACTGTCCTGGTACGTGTGTCACGGTATGACATGGCTACACTCGCCTGGTACGTATCACGGTATAGCATGGCTACACTCTCCTGGTACGCGTCACGATACTAATGGCTATACTCTCCTGGTACGTGTCACGATATGGCATGGTTACACTCTCCTGGTACGTGTGTCACGGTATGGCATGGCTACATTTTCCTGGTACGTGTGTCACGGTATGGCATGGCTACACTGTCCTGGTACGTGTGTCACGGTATGGCATGGCTACACTCGCCTGGTACGTATCACGGTATGGCATGGCTACACTGTCCTGGTACGTGTGTCACGGTTTGACTTGGCTACACTCTCCTGGTATGTATCACGGTATGGCATGGCTACACTGTCTTTGATCCGACTTCGAGATAACCGGAGAATTCGACATAACCGACTTTGACATAGCGGATGTACACTGTACTAAGTAGTATTTGTTACGGAGAACTGGAACAACAAAGAGAGCAGAACGAAAATAGCACTAGCACTAGCATAAGACCCCTCCGTGGTCAAGTGGTTAAGGTCGCTGACATGTATACCACTGTAACCTATCATCACTGATTATCACGGGTTCGAGCATGCCGCTCAGACCGTTGGCAGACTAGCCTAGTCAAAATTATATTCTATATTTTTCAAGTACATGTTCATTAACCCTTTCAACACCACATACCTCTAAATAGGCTTACAAAAAGTGTAGATCCAGATGAGCCGGCTCGTGACGAGCCGTCTCATCAGGATCTGCACTTTTTGCCAGTGATATGACTATTTTTACTATTTTAGACATAATTACCCATATTGATAAATGAACTTGTCCAAATGTGATTTTCTGATTCATGTATTGGTTTATGAATATCATGGACCAGTCCATGTGAGTTACTTGGTGTTGAAAGGGTTAAAAATGTTGAAACGGGTGGATGTCTTTACTGCAAACCTTGAGCAATATTATACGAGTTCGATTAGCCTGGGAACAGGCGTCGATATAGTTTGCCTGGTGAGTCAAATAAATATATTTTAACACCATGACTATTAATTTGGCCGTATTGAGTTTCTGACCATAACAACGCCTGGGGAAACTTGGGAAATTGTCCGTGTAATAATTGACTAGCATTAATCCTATTAATAGACTATTTAGCACGTGACTTAATTAATGACTTACTAAAATCGAAAGCGAGGCACTGCAATGTTGATAAAACTTTATTATTGTTTACGGGTCAACGGGACGATAAATAGTTTTAAAAAGTACAATGTGCGTCTGATTTGACTTATTTACTCACTATTTAAGTCGTCCTTACTGCAATTACGCTGAATCGACAGATTACCATCTAAACGATATAACACAGAAACGGGACATTATATGTTTACAATGTAAATGGGTCTCATTCGTGTTTATTCTGAAATGATCGTGTATAATCGTGCCTGTTCGGCGATTTCCGATAGAATTCCGTTTCTATACATAAATAAACGTAAAATACACATAGATTCGAATTCGCGATTCATGAATTAGCAGTCCAATGCTGTGGTGTACTCCCTGAATGATATCGTGTGTGTTTTACGTCGTACTCAGCAGAACGAACCAAAAACCTCTGATGAGTGTGTGTTTTACGTTTATTTATCGTCGCTACCGGTTTCCAATATGAACGACGCCTCCTGGAGAGATTAGTGATTTTAGATTTTTGGAGGATAGTGCAATGATACAGAGAGAGAGACTCATTCCAGAATCTCCTCTGGTTCTTTTACGTGCACGGTGTAAAGCACCGACACGAGACCTTTGTTTAACGTCCAATCTGAAAGACTGTTAATTTTATTATGGTCAGGCGGGGGATCGAACCTGCGATCCCTGGATTACCAGTGCAACGTGTTAACTACTGGCCTACAGATCAGATCCGCCTGCTATGACATCGTCCTATTTACAGAGACTTTCATAATTGTCACGTGTTTTTGGAAGCTGCTTATTTCGATAATATTGTAAAGTAATTTATTAATTAAATGACAATGACTTCAAATGCATTGTTAGATCATGTTCACAAAAGAAACAATTAATGCTGGCCATTATTTAAACAATTTTAGGAATAAACCCCAAATTGCTATTTTTTCTTTAAAAGGAGGCTACGACGAACTCAAATTGGAAACAGAATAGAGTGCACTTTATTTGCATTAATAATAGCCTGTGTCTTAATTTATGACTTCACGGAATACTGAAAACTTTAAGCGTAATGAAATTCATTAAATATCATTTCAACTTGTTATAATTAAAATTCTCCGGAGTTGAGACTATCAATGGCTGCCTCGGGTCATAGGTCTTAAAGGTGTATTTTTGTCTTTTTGTACATTATCAAGAGAATAATGATATTATTTTCTAATTTTCTTGATTTCATTGAAACAAGTGAGCGATGCTGTCACATATTGATCGATATTGCATACTAGCAAGCGCTTGTCTATTGAGAGTGTCTCCAGATGCATGGGTGCATTAATTGCATTAAAATGCATTATCTATAGAGCATCTTCAAGACACCGATTCCGTCTACCCAGGTGCATACCCCAGGCGCATGGTAATGATAATTAATGTAAAACAGCGTGTATGGTGGGGTTATCTAGAGTAGTCCGTCGCTACTCACCTTCTTTTCAAACTGTATTTAAGAAAATAGAATAGAAAAGGACTAGTTTACAAAAAGGATTTTATGCAAGGTCATCGAGGGTCATTAGTCTAAGATCGTGATGTCATATATCGTGCACCTCGAGACATCTCGAGAGCTGACGCCGAAAATTACTCGCAAATAGATCCTAATTTGCATACAGCTGACTGAAACGACACTTAAAAATTATCACGTGACCTTTATATTATGCAATTCTTTTTTTCATAAAACATTTAATGACATCGTATTTTATAAGATGAAATAGCTTCCATGGTTCATATAATACGCAAAAAAACGAAAAGTGAATGAAATATAATGATACAGAGCAGATTCAATAATTGTACGCTAACGCATCATTCTCGGGCAGCTCATTCACGGGATCTGCGATGCATACAACACTCACCCCCGACTCAATTTCACTGCATTTGTAGATAATACAATGCTGCGGGAACGTCTACTCATTATTTCCCAATAATATAACCAGCTATTTACCATGCATTTTCGCTATTACTGCATACAATTATGTAACATTAACCAAGCGTGTTAGTTCCTTTCTAGACTTTATCAATGCGAGATAAATGCATCACAACGTTAGGATTACAATTTGATATTTCATTCAATCTATCTAAATGTTGTTTCACTTGTATCGTACACATGTTTGACCTCATGGGCTCTTTAGCATAGTGGTTTTTAATAATCCTGTCCCCGTCCGCTCCCCTCCCTTCCCACACTAGTTCCTGTGGATTTAACAAACACCCCAAGCACATATAGACGTGTATATATGGGTAGTGTGTAGAATTATAGACATGGGTAACGTGAAGAAGTATAGACATGGGTAACGTGAAGAATTATAGACATGGGTAACGTGAAGAAGTATAGACATGGGTGACGTGAAGAATTATGGGCATGGGTAGTATGTAGACGTATATACATGGGTAGTGTGTAGAAGTATAGACATGGGTAGTGTGTAGAAGTATAGATATGGGTAGTATGTAGAAGTATAGATATGGGTAGTGTGTAGAAGTATAGATATGGGTAGTATGTAGAAGTATAGACATGGGTAGTGTGTAGAAGTATAGACATGGGTAGTGTGTAGAGGTATAGACATGGGTAGTGTGTAGAAGTATAGACATGGGTAGTGTGTAGAAGTATAGATATGGGTAGTGTGTAGAAGTATAGACATGGGTAGTGTGTAGAAGTATAGATATGGGTAGTGTGTAGAAGTATAGACATGGGTAGTGTGTAGAAGTATAGACATGGGTAGTGTGTAGAAGTATAGACATGGGTAGTGTGTAGAAGTATGGATATGGGTAGTGTGTAGAAGTATATACATGGGTAGTGTGTAGAAGTATAGACATGGGTAGTGTGTAGAAGTATATACATGGGTAGTGTGTAGAAGTATAGACATGGGTAGTGTGTAGAAGTATAGACACGGGTAGTGTGTAGAAGTATAGACATGGGTAGTGTGTAGAAGTATAGACATGGGTAGTGTGTAGAAGTATAGACATGGGTAGTGTGTAGAAGTATATAGACATGGGTAGTGTGTTGAAGTATATACACATGGGTAGCGTGTAGAAGTATATACACATGGGTAGCGTGTAGAAGTATAGACACGGGTAGTATGTAGAAGTATATATACATGGGTATTGTGTAGAAGTATAGACATGGGTAGTGTGTAGAAGTATAGACACGGGTAGTATGTAGAAGTATATATACATGAGTAGTGTGTAGAAGTATAGACATGGGTAGTGTGTAGAAGTATAGACATGTGTAGTATGTAGAAGTATAGACATGTGTAGTATGTAGAAGTATAGACATGTGTAGTATGTAGAAGTATAGATATGGGTAGTGTGTAGAAGTATATACATGGGTAGTATGTAGAAGTATAGACATGTGTAGTATGTAGAAGTATAGACATGGGTAGTATGTAGAAGTATAGACATGTGTAGTATGTAGAAGTATAGACATGGGTAGTGTGTAGAAGTATAAACATGGGTAGTGTGTAGAAGTATATACATGGGTAGTGTGTAGAAGTATATACATGGGTAGTGTGTAGACGTATATACATGGGTAGTATGTAGAAGTATATAGACATGGGTAGTGTGTAGAAGTATAGACATGGGTAGTGTGTAGAAGTATAGACACGGGTAGTGTGTAGAAGTATATACACGGGTAGTGTGTAGAAGTATAGACATGGGTAGTGTGTAGAAGTATAGACATGGGTAGTATGTAGAAGTATAGACATGGGTAGTGTGTAGAAGTATAGACATGGGTAGTATGTAGAAGTATAGACATGGGTAGTGTGTAGAAGTATAGACATGGGTAGTGTGTAGAAGTATAGACATGGGTAGTATGTAGAAGTATAGACATGGGTAGTGTGTAGAAGTATAGACATGGGTAGTGTGTAGAAGTATAGACATGGGTAGTGTGTAGAAGTATAGACATGGGTAGTGTGTAGAAGTATAGACATGGGTAGTGTGTAGACGTATATACATGGGTAGTGTGTAGAAGTATAGACATGGGTATTGTGTAGAAGTATAGACATGGGTAGTATGTAGAAGTATAGACACGGGTAGTATGTAGAAGTATATAGACATGGGTATTGTGTAGAAGTATAGACATGGGTAGTGTGTAGAAGTATAGACACGGGTAGTATGTAGAAGTATATATACATGAGTAGTGTGTAGAAGTATAGACATGGGTAGTGTGTAGAAGTATAGACATGGGTAGTGTGTAGAAGTATAGACATGGGTAGTGTGTAGAAGTATAAACATGGGTAGTTTGTAGAAGTATATACATGGGTAGTGTGTAAAAGTATAGACACGGGTAGTGTGTAGAAGTATAAACATGGGTAGTTTGTAGATGATGATGATGATGATGATGATGACGCTGCTGCTGCTGCTGCTGCTGCTGCTGCTGCTGCTGCTGCTGCTGCTGCTGCTGCTGCTGCTGCTGCTGCTGCTGCTGCTGCTGCTGCTGCTGCTGCTGATGATGATGATGATGATGATGATGATGATGATGATGATGATGATGATGATGATGATGATGATGATGATGATGATGATGATGATGATGATGATGATGATGATGATGATGATGATGATGATGATGATGGATGATGATGATGATGATGATGATGATGATGATGATGTGATGATGATGATGATGATGATGATGATGATGATGATGATGATGGATGATGATGATGATGATGATGATGATGATGATGATGATGATGATGATGATGATGATGATGATGATGATGATGATGATGATGATGATGATGATGATGATGATGATGATGATGATGATGATGATGACATTAGGAAGCTAAATTAAATAGTTTTAATCTCACGAAATGTTGTCTTAAATAAATAATGAGCTAGACTGACACGCGTTGTATACCTCCGCACCATTTCAACAGTATTAGGTATCCGTACTACTCCAATTGAACCGATTTCATTATCGTCTCCATTAAGACGCTTAATCTCGCCTATCGCAAAAATGGTGACAGTATTAACTCCTGGTATCATAGTCGCGTGTTCATTTATCACGCCGAGACCCATTTAGAGAAATATATCAGTTTGGCAATCGATATATTACACTAGTATCCATCCCGAATATTAGAAAGTCTACCCGTTAGCGTAGTAAGCAACATCACAATGTCCCATTAAGGTGTCCTCTCTGTTTGCTAAATCGATTAAATATAAACTTAGGTGGTGATTGTATTGTCACTAGATCGTCCCTTCTCGAGATACCTGTTAAAATATGATACCAAATGATTAATAAATGGGAATTGTATTACCCGTAATATAGTTTGCTGATATGACATGTTGAGCTGAGCGTTGTTATTTACTGCTTGGTGTATTTACATATGGGTTTTATATTATGAAAGAAAGCTATATCATTTAGTTTAAGTGGCATTTCTTTGTGCTGGCGTCAAATTAAGTAATTCTACTTTGACCTATGAATTTGTAGAAAAATTTAATATATACTTGCTAAGGCACATTACAAATTTTATGAGATATGTGTTGAGGGCCTCAGGGTAGATTGACTTTTGTTAAATGAGTTCTCTCGTAAAATATTTATTTATCTTTATTTATTTATTATTATTATTATTATTATGAGTACACAATACCCCAGTTGTTTTATTTTATTATCTTCCACGGCGGATTGATCTTTCAGGGCCACCAGGGCTCCCAGTGCTCCCACTCAGGGCTCACAGGGCACGCGGATACTGTCTACTCTTGTCAGTTGACGCGCGTCAAAGTCTAAGGTCCCCATCAGGGGTTTGACTAATAGGAAGATAGATAGATAGATATATAGGTAGATAGATAGATAGATAGATAGATAGATAGATAGATAGATAGATAGATAGATAGATAGATAGATAGATAGATAGATAGATAGATAGATAGATAGATAGATAGATAGATAGATAGATAGATAGATAGATAGATAGATAGATAGATAGATAGATAGATAGATAGATAGATAGATAGATAGATAGATAGATAGATAGATAGATAGATAGATAGATAGATAGATAGATAGATAGATAGATAGATAGATAGATAGATAGATAGATATAGATAGATAGATAGATAGATAGATAGATAGATAGATAGATAGATAGATAGATAGATAGATAGATAGATAGATAGATAGATAGAATATAGATAGAATATAGATAGATAGATTATAGATAGATAGATATAGATAGATAGATTATAGATAGATATAGATAGATAGATTAAGATAGATAGATTATAGATAGAATATAGATAGATAGATTATAGATAGATTATAGATATAATAGATTATAGATAGAATATAGATAGATAGATTATAGATAGATAGATTATAGATAGAATATAGATAGAATATAGATAGAATATATATAGAATATAGATAGATAGATATAGATATAATATAGATAGATAGATTATAGATAGAATATAGATAGATATATTATAGATAGAATATAGATAGAATATAGATAGAATATAGATAGATATAGATAGATATATAGATAGATAGATTATAGATAGAATAGATTATAGATAGAATATAGATAGATAGATTATAGATAGAATAGATATAGATAGAATATAGATAGAATATAGATAGAATATAGATAGATAGATTATAGATAGATTATAGATAGAATATAGATAGAATATAGATAGATAGAATATAGATAGATAGATTATAGATAGAATATATAGATAGAATATAGATAGAATATAGATAGAATAGATTAGATAGATATATAGATAGATAGATAGATAGATAGATAGATAGATAGATAGATAGATAGATAGATAGATAGATAGATATGATAGATAGATAGATAGTAGAAGATAGATAGATAGATAGATAGATAGATAGATAGATAGATAGATAGATAGATAGATAGATAGATAGATAGATATAGTAGATAGATAGATAGATGATAGATAGATAGATGATAGATGATAGATAGATAGATAGATAGATAGATAGATAGATAGAGGTAGATAGATAGATAGATAGAGAGATAGATAGATAGATAGATAGATAGATAGATAGATAGATAGATAGATAGATAGATAGATAGATAGATAGATAGATAGATTAGATAGATTAGATAGATAGATAGATAGATAGATAGATAGATAGATAGATATGATAGATAGATATGATAGATAGATATGATAGATAGATATAGATAGATAGATATGATAGATAGATATGATAGATAGATATGATAGATAGATATGATAGATAGATATGATAGATAGATATGATAGATAGATATGATAGATAGATAGATAGATAGATAGATAGATAGATAGATAGATAGATAGATAGTTAGATAGATAGATAGATAGATAGATAGTTAGATAGATAGATAGTTATATAGATAGATAGATAGATAGATAGGATAGATAGATAGTCAAATAGATAGATAGATAGATAGTTAGATAGATAGATAGATAGATAGATAGATAGATAGATAGATAGATAGATAGATAGATAGATAGATAGATAGATAGATAGATAGATAGATAGATAGATAGATAGATATATAGATAGATAGATAGATGATAGATAGATAGATGATAGATGATAGATGGATGGATGGATGGATGGATGGAT
>CM026387.1:34837534-34872534 GCA_014843695.1 Archivesica marissinica
CAACTAGATACAACGACTTGTCAACTAGATAAAACGACTTGTCAACTAGATACAACACATTATCAACTAGATACAACGACTTGTCAACTAGATTCAACAACTTGACAACTAGATACAACAACTTGTCAACTGGATAAAACAACGTGTCAACTAGATACAACGAATTGTCAATAGATACAACAAGTTGTAAACTAGATACAACGACGACTAGATACAACGACTTGTCAACTAGATACAACAACTAGATACAACGACTTGTCAACTAGATAAAACGACTTGTCAACTAGATACAACACATTATCAACTAGATACAACGACTTGTCAACTAGATTCAACAACTTGACAACTAGATACAACAACTTGTCAACTGGATAAAACAACGTGTCAACTAGATACAACGAATTGTCAATAGATACAACAAGTTGTAAACTAGATACAACGACGACTAGATACAACGACTTGTCAACTAGATACAACAACTAGATACAACGACTTGTCAACTAGATAAAACAACTTGTCAACTAGATGAAACGACTTGTCAACTAGATACAACACATTATCAACTAGATACAACGACTTGTCAACTAGATACAACAACTTGACAACTAGATACAACAACTTGTCAACTGGATATAACAACTTGTCAACTAGATACAACGACTTGTCAACTAGATACAACAACTTGTCAACTAGATACAACAACTTGTCAACTAGATACAACAACTTGTCAACTAGATACAACAACTTTTCAACTAGATACAACAACTTGTCAACTAGATACAACAACTTGTCAACTAGATACAACAACTTGTCAACTAGATACAACAGCTGGAACTTGTCAACTAGATACAACAACGTGTCAACTAGATAAAACAATTGTCAAATAGATACAACAACTTGTCAACTAGATACAACAACTAGATACAACAACTTGTCAACTAGATACAACAACTTGTCAACTAGATACAACAACTAGATACAACAACTTGTCAACTATATACAACAACTTGTCAACTAGATACAGCAACTAGATACAATGACTTGTCAACTAGATACAGCGACTTGTCAACTAGATACAACAATTTGTCAACTAGATACAACAACTTGTCAACTAGATACAGCAACTTTTCAACTAGATACAACAACTTGTCAACTAGATACAACAACTTGTCAACTAGATACAACAACTTGTCAACTAGATATAACAACTTTTCAACTATATACAACAACTTGTCAACTAGATACAAGAACTTGACAAATAGATACAACAACTTGTCAACTAGATACAACAACTTGCTAATTAGATACAGCATCTTGTCAATTAGATACAACGACTTGTCAATTATATACAACGACTTGTCAACTAGATACAACAACTAGATACAACAACTTGTCAACTAGATACAACAACTTGTCATCTAGATATAACAACTTGTCAACTAGATACAACGACTTGTCAACTAGATATAACAACTTGTCAACTAGATACAACAACTTGTCAACTAGATACAACAACTAGATACAACAACTTGTCAACTAGATACAACAACTTGTCAACTAGATACAACAACTAGATACAACAACTTGTCATCTAGATACAACAACTTGTCAACTAGATACAACAACTTGTCAACTAGATACAACAACTTGTCAACTAGATACAACAACTTTTCAACTAGATACAACAACTTGTCAACTAGATACAACAACTTATCAACTAGATACAACGACTAGATACAACAACTAGTCAACTAGATACAACAACTTGGCAATAGATACAACGACTTGTCAACTAGACACAACAACTTGTCAACTAGATACAACGACTTGTCAACTAGATACAACAACTAGATACAATGACTTGTCAACTAGATACAGCGACTTGTCAACTAGATACAACAATTTGTCAACTAGATACAACCACTTGTCAAATAGATACAGCAACTTTTCAACTAGATACAACAACTTGTCAACTAGATACAAGAACTTGTCAACTAGATACAACAACTTTTCAACTAGATACAACAACTTGTTAACTAGATACAGCATCTTGTTAACTAGATACAACAACTTGTCAACTAGATACAACAACTAGTCAACTAGATACAACAAATAGTCAACTAGATACAACGACTTGTCAACTAGATACAACAACTTGGCAATAGATACAACGACTTGTCAACTAGATACAACAACTTGTCAACTAGATACAACGACTTGTCAACTAGATACAGCAACTTTTCAACTAGATACAACAACTTGTCAACTAGATATAACAACTTTTCAGCAAGATAAAACAACTTGTTAACTAGATACAACAACTTGTCAACTAGATACAACGACTTGTCAACTAGATACAACAACTTGTCAACTAGATACAACAACCAGATACAACGACTTGTCAACTAGATAAAACAACTATATACAACAACTTGTCAACTAGATACAACAACTTGTCAACTAGATACAACGACTTGTCAACTAGATACAACAACTAGATACAATGACTTGTCAACTAGATACAGCGACTTGTCAACTAGATACAACAATTTGTTAACTAGATACAACAACTTGTCAACTAGATACAGCAACGTTTCAACTAGATACAACAACGTGTCAACTAGATACAACAACTTGTCAACTAGAAACAACAACTTGTCAACTAGATACAACAACTTGTCAACTAGATACAACTACTTGTCAACTAGATATAAGAACTTGTCAACTAGATATAGCAACTTGTCAACTAGATATAGCGAATTGTCAACTAGATACAACAACTAAATACAACGACTTGTCAACTAGATACAAAGACTTATCAACTAGATATAACAACTAGATACAACGTCTTGTCAACTAGATACAACAACTTGTCAACTAGATACAACAACTAGATACAACGACTTGTCAACTAGATACAACAACTTGACAACTAGATATAACAACTTGTCAACTAGATAAAACAACTTGTCAACTAGATACAACAACTTGTCAACTAGATTTAACAACTTGACAACTAGATACAACAACTAGATACAACAACTAGATACAACGACTTGTCAACTAGATACAACGACTTGTCAACTAGATATAACAACTTGTCAACTAGATACAACGACTTGTCAACTAGATACAACAACTTGTCAACTAGATACAACAACTTGTCAACTAGATACAATAACTTGCCAACTAGATACAACAACTTGTCAACTAGATATAACAACATGTCAACTAGATACAACAACTTGTCAACTAGATACAACAACGTGTCAACTAGATATATCAACTTGTTAACTAGATACAACAACTTGTCAACTAGATACAACAACTTGTCAACTAGAAACAACAACTTGAACTTGTCAACTAGATACAACAACTTGTCAACTAGATACAACAACTTGTCAACTAGATACAACGACTTGACAACTAGATACAACAACTTGTCATCTAGATATAACAACTTGTCAACTAGATAGAACGACTTGTCAACTAGATATAACAACTTGTCAACTAGATACAACAACTTGTCAACTAGATATATCAACTTGTCAACTAGATACAACAACTTGTCAACTAGAGACAACAACTTGTCAACTAGAAACAACAACTTGAACTTGTCAACTAGATACAACAACATGTCAACTATATATAACAACTTGTCAACTAGATACAGCGACTTGTAAACTGGATACAACGACTTGTCAACTAGATACAATGCCATGTCAACTAGATATAACTATTTATCAACTAGATACAACGACTTGTAAACTGGATACAACGACTTGTCAACTGGATAAAACAACGTGTCAACTAGATACAACGAATTGTCAATAGATACAACAAGTTGTAAACTAGATACAACGACGACTAGATACAACGACTTGTCAACTAGATACAACAACTAGATACAACGACTTGCTAATTAGATACAGCATCTTGTCAACTAGATACAACGACTTGTCAATTATATACAACGATTTGTTAACTAGATACAACAACTTGTCAACTAGATACAACAACTTGTCAACTAGATACAACAACTAGATACAACAACTTGTCAACTAGATACAACAACTTGTCATCTAGATATAATAACTTGTCAACTAGATACAACGACTTGTCAACTAGATATAACAACTTGTCAACTAGATACAACAACTTGTCAACTAGATACAACAACTAGATACAACAACTTGTCAACTAGATACAACAACTTGTCAACTAGATACAACAACTAGATACAACAACTAGATACAACAACTTGTCATCTAGATACAACAACTTGTCAACTAGATACAACAACTAGATACAACAACTTGTCAACTAGATACAACAACTTGTCAACTAGATACAACAACTTGTCAACTAGATACAACAACTTGTCAACTAGATACAACAACTTGTCAACTAGATACAACAACTTGTCAACTAGATACAACGACTAGATACAACAACTAGTCAACTAGATACAACAACTTGGCAATAGATACAACGACTTGTCAACTAGATACAACAACTTGTCAACTAGATACAACGACTTGTCAACTAGATACAACAACTAGATACAATGACTTGTCAACTAGATACAGCAACTTGTCAACTAGATACAACAATTTGTCAACTAGATACAACCACTTGTCAACTAGATACAGCAACTTTTCAACTAGATACAACAACTTGTCAACTAGATACAACAACTTATCAACTAGATACAACAACATTTCAACTAGATACAACAACTTGTCAACTAGATATAACAACTTTTCAACTAGATACAACAACTTTTCAACTAGATACAAGAACTTGTCAACTAGAAACAACAACTTTTCAACTAGATACAACAACCTGTTAACTAGATACAGCATCTTGTTAACTTGATACAACAACTTGTCAACTAGATACAACAACTAGTCAACTAGATACAACAAATAGTCAACTAGATCCAACGACTTGTCAACTAGATACAACAACTTGGCAATAGATACAACGACTTGTCAACTAGATACAACAACTTGTCAACTAGAAACAACGACTTATCAACTAGATACAGCAACTTTTCAACTAGATACAACAACTTGTCAACTAGATACAACAACTTGTCAACTAGATATAACAACTTGTCAGCTAGATAAAACAACTTGTCAACTAGATACAACAACTTGTCAACTAGATACAACGACTTGTCAACTAGATACAACAACTTGTCAACTAGATACAACAACCAGATACAACGACTTGTCAACTAGATACAACAACTAGATACAACAACTTGTCAACTAGATACAACAACTTGTCAACTAGATACAACGACTTGTCAACTAGATACAACAACTAGATACAATGACTTGTCAACTAGATACAGCGACGTGTCAACTAGATACAACAATTTGTTAACTAGATACAACAACTTGTCAACTAGATACAGCAACGTTTCAACTAGATACAACAACGTGTCAACTAGATACAACAACTTGTCAACTAGATACAACAACTTGTCATCTAGATACATCAACTTGTTAACTAGATACAGCATCTTGTTAACTAGATACAATGACTTGTCAATTAGATACAACGATTTGCTAACTAGATACAACAACTTGTCAACTAGAAACAACAACTTGTGAACTAGATACAACAACTAGATACAACAACTTGTCAACTGGAAATAACAACTTGTGAACTAGATACAACAACTAGATACAACAACTTGTTAACTAGATACAACAACTTGTCAACTAGATACAACAACTAGATACAACAACTTGTCAACTAGATACAACAACTTGTCAACTAGATTCAACGACTAGATACAACAACTTGTCAACTATATACAACGACTTGTCAACTAGATACAATAAATTGTCAACTAGATACAACAACTTGTCAACTACATACAACAACTTGTCAACTAGATACACCAACTAGATACAACAACTTGTCAACTAGATACAACAACTAGTCAACTAGATACAATAACTAGTCAACTAGATACAACAACTTGTTATCTAGATACAACAACTTGTCAACTAGATACAACAACTTGTCAACTAGATGCAACAACTTGTCAACTAGATACAACAACTTGTCAACTAGATACAACGACTTGTCAACTAGATACAACAGCTTGTCAACTAGATACAACAAATAGATAGAACGACTTGTCAACTAGATACAACAACATGTCAACTAGATAAAACGACTTGTCAACTAGATTCAACAACTAGATACAATGACTTGTCAACTAGATACAGCGACTTGTCAACTAGATACAACAATTTTCTACTAGATACAACAACTTGTCAACTAGATACAGCAACTTTTCAACTAGATACAACAACTTGTCAACTAGATACAACAACTTGTCAACTAGATACAACAACTGTTCAACTAGATACAACAACTTGTTAACTAGATACAGCATCTTGTTAACTATATACAACGACTTATCAACTAGATACAATAAATTGTCAACTAGATACAACAACTTGTCAACTACATACAACAACTTGTCAACTAGATACACCAACTAGATACAACAACTTGTCAACTAGATACAACAACTAGTCAACTAGATACAATAACTAGTCAACTAGATACAACAACTTGTTATCTAGATACAACAACTTGTCAACTAGATACAACAACTTGTCAACTAGATACAACAACTTGTCAACTAGATACAACAACTTGTCAACTAGATACAACGACTTGTCAACTAGATACAACAGCTTGTCAACTAGATACAACAAATATATAGAACGACTTGTCAACTAGATACAACAACATGTCAACTAGATAAAACGACTTGTCAACTAGATACAACAACTAGATACAATGACTTGTCAACTAGATACAGCGACTTGTCAACTAGATACAACAATTTTCTACTAGATACAACAACTTGTCAACTAGATACAGCAACTTTTCAACTAGATACAACAACTTGTCAACTAGATACAACAACTTGTCAACTAGATACAACAACTGTTCAACTAGATACAACAACTTGTTAACTAGATACAGCATCTTGTTAACTAGATACAACAACTTGTCAACTAGATACAACAACTTGTCAACTAGGTACAACAACTTGTCAACTAGATACAAAAACTAGATACAACGACTAGATACAACAACTTGACAATTAGATACAACGACTAGATACAAAAACTTGTCAACTAGATACAACGACTTGTCAACTAGATACAACAACTTGTCAACTGGATACAACAACTTGTCAACTAGATACAACGACTTGTCAACTAGATACAACAGCTTGTCAACTAGATACAACAAATAGATACAACGACTTGTCAACTAGATACAACAACATGTCAACTAGATAAAACGACTTGTCAACTAGATACAACAACTAGATACAATGACTTGTCAACTAGATACAGCGACTTGTCAACTAGATACAACAGTTTTCAACTAGATACAACAACTTGTCAACTAGATACAGCAACTTTTCAACTAGATACAACAACTTGTTAACTAGATACAACAACTTGTCAACTAGATACAACAACTTTTCAACTAGATACAACAACTTGTTAACTAGATACAGCATCTTGTTAACTAGATACAACAACTTGTCAACTAGATACAACAACTTGTCAACTAGATACAACAACTTGTCAACTAGATACAACAACTAGATACAACGAATAGATACAACAACTTGACAATTAGATACAACGACTTGTCAACTACATACAACAACTAGATACAACAACTTCTCAACTAGATATAACAACTTGTCAACTAGATACAACAACTTGTCAACTAGATACAACGACTTGTCAACTAGATACAGCAACTTGTCAACTAGATACAACAACTTGGCAACAAGATACAACAACTTGAACTTGTCAACAAGATACAACAATTTGTCAACTAGATACAACGACTTGTCAACTAGATACAACAACTTGTCAGCTAGATAAAACAACTTGTCAACTAGAAACAGCAACTTGTCAACTATACAACAACTAGATACAACAACTTGTTAACTAGATACAACAACTTGTCAACTAGTCAACAACTAGATACAACAACCAAATACAACAACTTGTCAACTAGACACACAACTAGATACAACAACTTGTCAACTAATACAACAACTTGTCAACTAGATACAACAATTGTCAACTAGATACAGCAACTTGTCAACTAGATACAACAACTTGTCAACAAGATACAACAACTAGAACTGTCAACTAGATACAACAATTTGTCAACTAGATACAACGACTTGTCAACTAGATACAACAACTTATCAGCTAGATAAAACAACTTGTCAACTAGATACAACGACTAGATACAACAACTTGGCAACTAGATACAACGACTTGTCAACTAGATACAACGACTTGTCAACTAGATACAACAACTTGTCAACTAGATACAACAACCAAGTACAACGACTTGTCAACTAGATACAACAACTAGATACAACAACTTGTCAACTAGATACAACAACTTGTCAACTAGATACAACGACTTGTCAACTAGATACAACAAGTAGATACAATGACTTGTCAACTAGATACAGCGACTTGTCAACTAGATACAACAATTTGTCAACTAGATACAACAACTTGTCAACTAGATACAGCAACTTTTCAACTAGATACAACAACTTGTCAACTAGATACAACAACTTGTCAACTAGATACAACAACTTGTCAACTAGATACAACAACTTGTCAACTAGATATAACAACTTGTCAACTAGATACAACAACTTGTCAACTAGATACAACAACTTGTCAACTAGAAACAACAACTTGTGAACTAGATACAACAACTAGATACAACGACTAGATACAACAACTTGTCAACTAGATACAACAACTAGATACAACAACTTGTCAACTGGATACAACGACTTGTCAACTAGATACAACAACTTGTCAACTAGATACAACAACTTGTCAACTAGATACATCAACTAGATACAACGACTAGATACAACAACTTGACAATTAGATACAACGACTTGTCAACTACATACAACAACTAGATACAACAACTTCTCAACTAGATATAACAACTTGTCAACTAGATACAGCAACTTGTCAACTAGATACAACAACTTGGCAACTAGATACAACAACTTGAACTTGTCAACTAGATACAACAATTTGTCAACTAGATACAACGACTTGTCAACTAGATACAACAACTTGTCATCTAGATAAAACAACTTGTCAACTAGATACAGCAACTTGTCAACTAGATACAACAACTTGGCAACTAGATACAACAACTTGAACTTGTCAACTAGATACAACAATTTGTCAACTAGATACAACGACTTGTCAACTAGATACAACAACTTGTCATCTAGATAAAACAACTTGTCAACTAGATACAGCAACTTGTCAACTAGATACAACAACTTGGCAACTAGATACAACAACTTGAACTTGTCAACTAGATACAACAATTTGTCAACTAGATACAACGACTTGTCAACTAGATACAACAACTTGTCATCTAGATAAAACAACTTGTCAACTAGATACAGCAACTTGTCAACTAGATACAACAACTTGGCAACTAGATACAACAACTTGAACTTGTCAACTAGATACAACAATTTGTCAACTAGATACAACGACTTGTCAACTAGATACAACAATTTGTTAACTAGATACAACAACTTGTCAACTAGATACAGCAACGTTTCAACTAGATACAACAACGTGTCAACTAGATACAACAAACTAGATACAACAACTTGTCAACTAGATACAACGACTTGTCAACTAGATACAACAACTTATCAACTAGATACACCAACTAGATACAACAACTTGTCAACTAGATACAACAACTAGTCAACTAGATACAACAACTAGTCAACTAGATACAACGACTAGATACAAAAATGTGTCAACTAGATACAACGACTTGTCAACTAGATACAACAACTTGTCAGCTAGATAAAACAACTTGTCAACTAGATACAACAACTTGTCAACTAGATACAACGACTTGTCAACTAGATACAACAACTTGTCAACTAGATACAACAACCAGATACAACGACTTATCAACTAGATACAACAACTAGATACAACAACTTGTCAACTAGATACAACAATTTGTCAACTAGATACAACGACTTGTCAACTAGATACAACAACTAGATACAATGACTTGTCAACTAGATACAACGACTTGTCAACTAGATACAACAATTTGTTAACTAGATACAACAACTTGTCAACTAGATACAGCAACTTTTCAACTAGATACATCAACGTGTCAACTAGATACAACAACTTGTCAACTAGAAACAACAACTTGTCAACTAGATACAACAACTTGTCAACTAGATATAACAACTTTTCAACTAGATGCAACAACTTGTCAACTAGATACAACAACTTGTCAACTAGATACAACAACTTGTCAACTAGATACATCAACTTGTTAACTAGATACAGCATCTTGTCAACTAGATACAACGACTTGTCAATTAGATACAACGATTTGCTAACTAGATAAAACAACGTGTGAACTAGATACAACAACTAGATACAACAACTTCTCAACTAGATACAACAACTTGTCAACTAGATACAACAACTAGATACAACAACTTGTCAACTAGATACAACGACTTGTCAACTAGATTCAACGACTAGATACAACAACTTGTCAACTATATACAACGACTTGTCAACTAGATACAATAAATTGTCAACTAGATACAACAACTTGTCAACTAGATACACCAACTAGATACAACAACTTGTCAACTAGATACAACAACTAGTCAACTAGATACAACAACTAGTCAACTAGATACAACAACTTGTTATCTAGATACAACAACTTGTCAACTAGATACAACAACTTGTCAACTAGATACACCGACTAGATACAAAAACTTGTCAACTAGATACAACGACTTGTCAACTAGATACAACAACTTGTCAACTATATACAACAACTTGTCAACTAGATACAACGACTTGTCAACTAGATAAAACAGCTTGTCAACTAGATACAACAAATAGATACAAAAACTTTTCAACTAGATACAACGACTTGTCAACTAGATACAACGACTTGTCAACTAGATACAACAACATGTCAACTAGATAAAACGACTTGTCAACTAGATATAACAACTTACAATAACTTGTCAACTAGATACAACAACTTGTCAACTAGATACAACGACTTGTCAACTAGATACAACGACTTGTCAACTAGATACAACGACTTGCCAACTAGATACAACAACTTGTCAACTAGATACAACAACTTGTCAAATAGATACAACAACTTGTCAACTAGATAAAACGACTAGATACAACAACAAGTCAACTAGATACAACAACTTGTCAACTAGATACAACAACTAGTCAACTAGACACAACAACTAGTGAACTAGATACAACAACTTGTCAACTAGATACTACAACTAGATACAACAACTTGTCAACTAGATACAACAACTAGATACAACGACTTGTCAACTAGATACAACAACTAGATACAACAACTTGTCAACTAGATACAACAACCTGTCAACTAGATACAACAACTTGTCAACTAGATACACCAACTAGATAGAACAACTTGTCAACTAGATACAACAACTAGTCAACTAGATACAACAACTAGTCAACTAGATACAACAACTTGTTATCTAGATACAACAACTTGTCAACTAGATACAACAACTTGTCAACTAGATACAACGACTAGATACAAAAACTTGTCAACTAGATACAACGACTTGTCAACTAGATACAACAACTTGTCAACTAGATACAACAACTTGTCAACTAGATACAACAATTTGTTATCTAGATACAACAACTTGTCAACTAGATACAACAACTTGTCAACTAGATACAACGACTTGTCAACTAGATACAACAACTAGATACAACAACTTGTCAACTAGATTCAACAACCTGTCAACTAGATACAACAACTTGTCAACTAGATACGACAACTAGTCAACTAGATACAACAACTAGTCAACTAGATACAACAACTTGTTATCTAGATACAATAACTTGTCAACTAGATACAACAACTTGTCAACTAGATACAACAACTTGTCAACTAGATACAACAACTAGATACAACAACTTGTCAACTAGATACAACAACTTGTCAACTAGATACAATAACTAGATACAACAACTTGTCAACTAGATACAACAACTTGTCAACTAGATACAACAACTTGTCAACTAGATACAACGACTTGTCAACTAGATACAACGACTTGTCAACTAGATACAACGACTTGTCAACTAGATACAACAACTTGTCAACTAGATACAACTACTAGATACAACAACTAGTCAACTAGATACAACGACTTGTCAACTAGATACAACAATTAGTCAACTAGATACAACAACTAGTCAACTAGATATAACAACTTGTCAACTCGATACTATAACTAGATACAACAACTTGTCAACTAGATATAACAACTAGATATAACGACTTGTCAACTAGATACAACAACTAGATACAACAACTTGTCAACTAGATACAACAACCTGTCAACTAGATACAACAACTTGTCAACTAGATACAACAACTAGTCAACTAGATACAACAACTAGTCAACTAGATACAACGACTTGTCAACTAGATACAACAACTAGTCAACTAGATACAACAACTTGTTATCTAGATACAACAACTTGTCAACTAGATACAACAACTTGTCAACTAGATACAACTTGTCTTGTCTCATTGTCTTGCTCATTTCCTTGATACCATAGAACACGACACTATTTAAACTATTTGATATATTATGTGCATATCTAACTACCGCATCTGTATGCAATCCACCTTGAGAGGTGGATACACCGGAACACGAAAACTCCACTGAAATAAATGGAGATGAATTGCAGTTGTATCAATTGAGTTTCGTGTTTAGTTATATTAACTTTTACAGTAAATATAATGTGTTGTATCAGGTTACATTATGCTGAACTAGGTTATCAAATTAAAAAAACACGAAGGAAAAATAAACTACCTTTATGAATTCAAAACCAACTAGCAAAGTCCAATAATTCTTCCTCTTCTGTGCTGAGTCCATCGAATGCAATCTCTGACATGATACAAGATTCAACTGGTGATTTTTCCGGTGAATTCGTCGGACAAGTTCTCAAATCGAATTGCATAGCATCTATTGAACACGTATCATTTAACACAGCGCGTACAGCATCATGATTATCAACAAGCTCTTGCAAGTATTTGATGTAATCAATAGCGGCCTTTAAAGTATCAACCTTGCTCATTTTCTTGTTTTTCGTAGTTTCTGGTTCAAAGGGTAAATGTTCCCGAAGAGTTGCGAAAGTCATATTTATAAGTTTAACACGATTTCTTTCTCGTTCATTTCTCCTAGCCACTGTTATTTGCTGTCCTGGTTTCAAACCGTAAAAGTTCGTCTGGCACGATTGGTTAAAGTCAAGTCGTCTACGGCAATTACCCATTGCTGCATTTTCTTTTGCCAAATGGAATCGAAACAATTTAGTTCTTGTACTTTGGCCACTTGATGCCATAACCTCCAGTTGTGGAGAGTGCTCGTACATGCAAGAAGGCATATTTTGTAATTCAGTTTGAACATGATATTCCTGCTTCATGTTTCGTACATTTGTGAAGTGCGAAGACGAACGTTCCATTAAAGACTGAGCGCTGTTAGACCGAATCTTGTTATAACCACTTTGTTTCTTTTTAAGACGATGCCAAAAATCGTCTGCAACTTTCTGTTTGCAAATATAAACCTTAAGAATTACGTCAGTCGCGTGCCTGTCGCGTGCAGTGTTTGTTGACAGCCTCGCTTTCAAAGCAATTTAACAAAATTTAAATGTAAATAATTTAAAGTGTGCTGTGCATTTTAAGTATTTATACCATAGTATTATCTAAAACCATGCCGTTTTAAGCCCCTCCCCTGCTGGTTATCGTCATACGCCGTCCCTTCGTCCAACCCGTTGCAAACGAACGGCCACCTGACAGCGCCATCTTCAGAGATGCGCCCATTATCTTTGTTAAGACGCTAAAATTCTTTACTGTATAGAAGGCATGATACTTAATCCCATTCCACATCATATAGGACTTTAAAAAGGAAAACACCAGGATAAAGACCAATGATAAATTGGATCTTTTTTCTTATTACGAGAATTCGATCTGAAACAAATTTGACAATATTAGGTAATGAACACATTACGAGATATGCTTAAATAGTCTGCACAAAAGACGGACGGGAAAGTCGGTAGATTTTATTATACTGATTTAGACATCTAGTGAAGATCAGCGCGGAGATAACGCGGTAATTGAAATAAATATATAAAGAGCAAACAGGGAACAATAGAATTTTGAAGTACAAATGATGTCCCGTAAGCCTATAAATATTCGACTACAATTGAGCGAAAGCTAAAGAATGAGAAAATGACAAAACGTTGTCTAGTGAACGATTGAGCCGAAGAAATTTGATTAAAAATGTTGTTTAAATAATTAAATCTAAAGTAAAGCCCAAATTAAGAATTTAAATTAAAAACCAATTATACGTATCCGTTTCTCGGCGAAATAATGCTTTCAGTATTTGTGTATGCACACGGAATGATGTGATGATCTTCTAGTTCTTTGATGAACGACTATTACGGTTGTTATGATGATGAAGATTATGATGATGTTGTTGTTGTTATTGTTGTTGTTGTTGTTGTTGTTGTTGTTGTTGTTGTTGTTGTTGTTGTTGTTGTTGTTGTTGTTTTTGTTGTTGTTGTTGTTGTTGTTGTTGTTGTGATGATGAGATGATGATGAATGATGATGATGATGATGATGAGCTTATTATTATTATTTATGATGATGACAATGATGATGATGATAATGAGATGATGATGATGATGATGATGATGTGATGGTGATGGGATGGTGATGATGATGGTGGTGATGATGTGATGATGATGATGATGATGATGATGATGATGATGATGATGAGGATGATGATGATGATGATGATGATGTGATGATGATGATGATGATGATGATGATGATGATGATGATGATGATGATGATGATGAATCTTGATGATGATGATGATGATGATGATGATGCTGCTGCTGCTGCTGCTGCTGCTGCTGCTGCTGCTGCTGCTGCTGCTGATGATGATGATGATGATGATGATGATGATGATGATGATGATGATGATGATGCAACCCGGGTTTGATCATCGGACCGTGAAGTATGTGAGATGGTAAGGTGGTCGCCAGATCGAACAGGTGTGTTTTTCTGTTTTCGGTTACTCCCGTTGAGTGCTGTTAAGAAGTTGCTAAAACTTGCTTCGCAATCGTTGTAAAATAAATAAAGATTAAACTAAAGTTATATCAACGGGGAAAGCCAATAACAGTTTGAAGTCAAAATCAATTACTGAACTAGACAGTATAGGGGGAAGATGACTGCACTTTTGACATATACCGAAGATAGATTGACGACAACGATTATGCGTTTCTTGTAGATGTCATGTTTGCAGGTGCGCGCGCGTGATGTGGCTGCTAAGCGTTATGCAAACAGAATGAAAATGGCAGACAGTTTTCTTGATTAGATATTACGAGAGGCTTTTTCAAATGCGATTCGTTCAGTTGGCATGTATTTTATTTGCCGAAAAATGTTTATACTGTACATAACACATATATATTTTCTGCTAAAAGCGGAGCCAGCCAAAAACAGAGAAACCCAATTGTGCCTCGTTTTAATTTCTTTAGTTTATACAAATTTATTTTAGCTCGATTACTAATCACTCTCGAGACCTCATTCCTGATGGAATCCATCGCCACGAGGGAGAGAGAAGAGGCATGTGGAATTTAAATGCCATGCCTAATGACACAATCGTAACGGCTCCAGCGAGGCTCGAACTCCGGGCCTTTCGCACGTGAAGCGAACGCGCTACCACTGAGCTATCACGACTTCCACTTTTAATTTCTTTGCGTCAGTGTGTGTGTTTTACGTTTATTTATCGTCGCTACCGGACCGGTTGCACATATAAACGACGCCCCCTGAAGATATTAGTAATCTTAGATTTTTGGAGGATAGTGCAATGATACAGACAGAGACCCACCCCAACGTATCATCTGGTTCTTTTACGTGCACGGTGTAAAACACCGACACGAGTCCTCGGTTTAAAGTCCCATCTGACAGACTGTTAATTTTATAATGGTCATACGGGGAATCGAACCTGCGATCCATGGATTACCAGTCCATCGTGCTACAACTGGACTACATATCCGTCTGTCATGTTCCAGCGAGTGTGTTGCCTAGTTAAACATTAACGGTAGCTTAAGAACCCAAACTAATTTATTTCACCGCAAAGTGACGCTCACTTTCTTATAAAAGAATTACAATGTGGCCAACAGATTACTACGCGTGCAGTGCTGCACACTAAAGTGTTCCAATTTAAATACAATCAATGGCACACTACATTTGTTTTTTGCTGATGCCCCATTTAACGTTGTACTATTATTTCAACATTATTCAAACGCAATTTTTGGGTTTTTTTTTGTTTGTTTATCGTACTCAGTCTCTGAAATTCTGTAATAAAACAGCCTTAATTTTTAATGTAGGCCACCAGGCGTTTTTTATGGGTAATGTGTTATATAATAAAGCCATTTCAAAATGATTTCGCATGCAAATTACATAATGACATTTGACCTTAGAAGCTAATTTGCATACTGTATTTTGAAAAAGGCGAGAGAGCCATTTTAATCTTTTTTAAATATGTCTAAACATTTGTATTCTAACACAATCTCAGACGAAACCTGCCACACCATGTCCTGTTATATATTGCTATAGCGTCATGTTTCGTTTTTCCCTTGCGAGACTAAATTATTCAAACTTGTGAATTTTCAAAGCTTTTTCGGAACAATTACTTTGGATATGAAATTGAAGACAAAATAATTACAACTTTATTGCCTTATCGGTTATGGAACCTCAATTGATACACATCATATTCAAAAATTCGAGAGTAATCGTCTAGATTTACGACTAATTTAACATCCTCTGTTACCCGTATCTTATAATCTTTGTATGCATTAATGACATATTTTTAAGAAGCGTGTTTTACTCATTTTGGTAATATCCGGTAATGCACATAGAGGTATGTAAATCTGGCGATGAAAAAAGAAAAAGAAATTAGTATTAGAAAGACTTATTTTAAACTTTATTTATTTTACAACGATTGCGAAACACGTTTTAACAACGTATATTAATCACTCTTGTTGGCGCGAATGACGCGTAAATGTGGTCATTCGTGTGGGAGTAAACCGGAGTACCCGGAGAAAACCCACTGTCCGATCTGGCGACCACCGTACCATCTCACATTCTTCCCTGTCCGAGGATCGAACCCGTATTCGATTTGTGAGAAGCGAGCGTGCTAACCATTGCGCTAATCGGACAACCGTGTTTATGTTAACTACCAGGGCAATGATCATACTTCTACAGGCAACCATCAGTGGGGAGTGTGCCCAAGAGAAGAACCGATTGACGCAGGACCCTCCTCTGCATGGTAGCCAGGAAGGAAGAATATACCTTCAACAAATTATATAAACATTAACACTGATTATTTCTACATTGCATCAACATACATGTGGTACTAGTATTCGAATGCACGATGCAAAACTGCCTATTCAGAGGAGGGTGTCACAGGTGTAGCGGGAGCCGCGTAGGTAGGGAGAGACCCAATCACTGGATCGGCTACACGTTGTGATACACTTCACGAAGTAAGAACATATGTTTCATGTTATATCACTTTGAGCTACATACAGTTGATCCCTGTGTTTTCGAAATTGTATACAGTCTACATCCTTTATGTCGAATTCCGTCGGACCGAACACAATACTTCGACATAACCGAAGTTTGACTTAAACGAAATTCGATATAAACGTATCCAGTTATATGTAAATGATAGTGTCTGAAACGGGACATTGATCCGACTTCGAGATAACCGGAGAAGTTGACATAACCGACTTTGACATAACGGGTTTAGACTGTATATAAATGTGACGTATATATGTAATGAACGACACGGATCTGTAGTCCAGTGGTAACATGCTGTACTGGTAATCCAGGGGTCGCCCGTCTGACCACAATAAAATTAACAATCTTTCAGATGGGATGTTAAACTGAGGTCTCGTGTCGGTGCTTTACACCGCGCACGTAAAAGAACCAGAGGAGACTCTGGAATGGGTCTCTGTCTGTATCATGCACTATCCTCCAAAATGTAAAATGACTAATCTCTTCAGGAGGCGTCGCTCATATGGGCAACCGGTAGCGACGATAAATAAACGTAAAAACACATGAACGACACAAGTCACTATAATACACTATTTACTTACTTTCATCACTCAGGAATAATCGACGATACTATACACATAATAAGCTTGTTACCGTACTTGGTGCACCAACCTCCGTAAGAAACTGCCAACTTATTCATATAAAGAGACACGATCCGAGCGGGGCTCGAGCCCGTAACCATCAGTGATGATAGTTTACAGTGGTATGCAAGTCAGTGACCTTAACCACTCGACCACGAAGGCGGTTACCCCCCCCCCCCATGTTGTTCGCCGACAAACATTATCATCGGATATGCTCAATGATAGTTAGAAAGCTCGGCCATATGGTTGGCCGGCGGCGGGGGTACAGGTTGTATATACGTAAATAGGCAGAATTACATGTAGTCCCAATACATAATATAGTTCATTTTTCTTTTTCATGACAGGCAGTGCATAGTTTTTGTGTTTTTTTGGAGAAATTATGTGACTTGAGAAGACTTCAGACTAGTTGATGTGTAGAAAAGATGTGGTATAAGAATTCAGGCCATTGGAAACTGAAGGTTGGTATACTGTATTTATTTGGCGGAGGAATACAGTGTGTAACCACAGTGACGTTATTCACAGGCGAGTACTGTTATTTGAAACATAACATATGAAATATTCTTGGTGTGTTTCAGGCTGATTTGAATACCTCTTCACCGTGGATGTGGTATCAGAAGAAATGAAAGATTGGAAATATAAATGAACAGACTGTATGTTTTTACTTTTTACTATGTATTTAATAGGCAATTTATTTGTTGTTTTACAACCTAATAATGTAGTACGCCCACTCATGTGGTGTTCATTGGCCACACATTCTACCCTACTGTGTTTTCCGATTGTTTGTATTTGATTTTGTTTACATATATCGCAAATTAAATATGAAATTCTTGCAATGCAAAATCTTGAATAACCGAAAAACTATATCAAGTAATCGGTGGTAGTAGCTAAGTTTGTGTATCCTCGCCGGCGAACCATGTGGGCGAGCATTCTAAGATGATTATATTCCTGCATCGATTATTTGTGAAGTGTCTGTAGAGTTGTAGAGTGTTGTCTTGTAGTGTTATGGTATTGAAGTATTCGATGGTGGTGCGATAAAACGACAACTGAAGGAGGCATATTCTTCCTCATCAGAGTGACAAGTCCTGGTGATCTCTTCTTTCTGACCGATTCTTCTTATAAGGCCACCCTCCTAGCAAAAGTATATAAACGGATCTGGCAGTCAGACATCTGGTCGGCTCTGTCGCTCTAGTGTCTGGCCATATTTCTACAACTTCCGCAAGACTGGATTGCTGGAGAGTGTGTTCCTTGTCGCAATGTTGACAACCAGAAGATTCACGAATCCTACGCTGCTGTTGCGACATGTGCCCCGACCGGCCGGGGGAGATCGGCCGGGGGAGACCGGCCGGGGGAGGTCGGCCGGGGGAGACCGGCCAGGGTAGATCGGCCGGGGTCAAGTAATCGGCACAATACGGACATAATAG
Organism: Archivesica marissinica; assembly: GCA_014843695.1. Taxonomy (NCBI): domain Eukaryota; kingdom Metazoa; phylum Mollusca; class Bivalvia; order Venerida; family Vesicomyidae; genus Archivesica; species Archivesica marissinica. The sequence goes on from CM026387.1 coordinate 34,857,381, forward strand.
TGAACTATTATTACAAAGTATTACACGACCTTATGATATCCACCAATAAGAAATCGAGCAAGAACGCGTGCCAGGTATCGCTGGAGTTTGTCGAGTATCATAGAATGTACACATTACCGTACTTGAGTACAGATTATCTGCGCTCTTCAGGCGCCTACCACGATGTGCCTATTGCAAATCCACTCTCCGCAACGCAAAGCCCATTCACTATTGACCAATAATTCAATAAAATTATCGTTTTGCCGACAAAAGGGGTAAGGTTTACGGGGTTATTAAATTCATTCTAATATTGTATGAAAGAAGAAAAGCGAAGTTCAAATTAGTTATAACCTTCTACTTTAATACCAAATGTATGACATAGATATACCTCAGATAACGTTAATTGGAGATGTAATTGAATTAGTAGGTACGCAAAGTGCAATTATAGAAAGTGTCAGCTAACACTCAGTGACTACGTTGAAAAGACCAGTCGTGTACAAATAACAGACGAATTGCAAATTAAAGACTGAACCGTTAAGCATTCATAATTGTATCTCCGGGGTTGGTCTATGGTCTTTCTCGGGTGGTATAACCATATTTTGTATATTTACGATAATCTTATCATAGTCAAATGCAGACATCCGTGCCAACATAAAAAATGTTGCAGTTGTGAACATTCGGCTGTTAATAATTAATAATTATCTATATGGGAGGACGACATATTGTTTTGTTTGTTTGTGCAATGTCCGTCTATCAGTCTATACGTTATTTCCGGCCGATAATTTGATACATTTACCCATCTCACGCTATGTCTTGATTAGTATGTGTGTTTTACATTTATTTATCGTTGCTACCGATTGCCCATATGAGCGACGCCTCCTGAAGAGATAAGTCAATTTAGATTTGTGGAGGATAATGCAATGATACTACAGACATAGACCCATTCCAGAATTTTCTCTGGTTCTTTTACGTGCACGGTGTAAAGAACCGACACATAGTTATTATAACATACAAATCTACTCATATAACATAACCGAACAGAACATACATGAACAGAAGAACATTTTATTATCAGCCTTGTTCATAGTACATACTCATATACTAATACAGAATCATATAATATATTTACATCACGTGCCTGCTTTGAGACATATGCAAGTGAGTTCATTGTATTAGTAACAGAGGATGGACATTATATTTCAACAGAATACCATACAGTATCAAGTATTATTTATAACGAACACATTAAACTTTCGCTAGGGAATTTCTGTTACAATAATGTGTTTCTGTCATGTTCCATGCGTAACGTGGATTTGAATGGCAACATTTGGAAAAATGAAACGATTTTGAAGTCATGTCATGTCATTTATTATTAGTGAAAGGCTATTAACAACATGGCATATTTTACTTCATAATAAGGCAAATAAGTAACCAATGAGATTACACATTGATATGTTGATCTAGCTTCAGGACTGACAGTCGTAAAACATTTGATAGATAGAGTATAGCTTAAGCATAGTGTGTGTGTTCCATTCCATTCCAGCATCTATTCTGGTTCTTTTCATGCACGGTGTAAAGTACCGACCGGTTTAAAGTCCCAAATGAAAGACTGTTAATTTCATTAGGGTCAGACGGGGGATCGAACCTGCGATCCCTGGATTACCAGCCCAACGTGTTAACCACTGGACTACAGATCCGTACATATCATATAGAAAACAAACCGTACTATGTACAAGGTAACACTGAGGAGTAGTAGCTAATTGTTAAACTAAAATGTTATTAAAACAATTTTCAAATATATACATATATATGTTTATTTATTTAATACCCAACCAGTATATGCTACATATTATTATGTATTTGTGTGTTTTACGTTTATTCATCGTTGCTACCGGTTGCCCATATGAGCGACGCCTCCTGAAGAGATGTCATTTTAGATTTTTGGAAGGAGAGTGCTATGATACAGACAAAGACCCATTCAAGAGTAAGCACCGACATGATACCTCACTATAAAGTCCCATCTGAAAGACTGTTTTAATTTTATTAGGGTCAGACGGTGGAAAGCATATATTACTCAGTTCATACAATATTATGTACAATATGCAACACACAGAATATTTAAAGTGGATTGGAAAATAAACTGAGCGCTTATGTAAATTCCTTTCCATGATGTCATTGTCTTAAGTTCTATTAGCCTCTATGGGCCTGAGTGTATGCATGCTTGTACTATGATGTGCGATTATGTACACATGAAACTAGACTTGTCACACTTGTTGGTGATGAATTATGAATTGAAACAAATGGAAACGTTGTTTAATGGGATGACATTAAATGAGACAATGTGACATCGCACGATTGGAAGGGCTTCGTTATGCACTGCCTCAATATTGGGTTGAAACAGTTAATCCCAGGCAACGTCAGCATAATCTAGGTAGTGGTCTGATAAAAGAGACGTACATACGCTCGATACTTGAGCGAGAGAGAGGGTACTAGTATTTGAGGGATAGTAGGGTTCCGATGTTTGCCATGCCTTGTTTAACGATGAGGTTATGTGGGATGACAACGTTCCGTCGTCAGAGAATGCAAGGTCGAAGTGCTTGCGAATGTTCACTGTGTGATAGGAGTTTCATCCATAGAGAGGATTGGGTGAGGAAGTTTGTATCGCTTTTCTAACGAAGAAAACCGACTCTGTTGTGTTTGAAGATTCGGACCTGGAATGTATACATGCCAGAGTCTATGTGGGGTGTTGCGCAGGATAGTGACATACTTATTGGCTTGAGTCGGCAGCAAGCAACGTATTTTGGCATCCAGATTATGTCATTTATATACATTAAAAACAGTAGAGGGCCTAGAATGGATCCTTGCGGGAGTCCGGCGTATGCATACAAGCAGTTGTGTTTCAGAATACATCCCTCTGTTTCTTATTAGAAAGATCTGACTCGTACCATGATAGGGACGAACCCGATATGCCGATGGAACAAGGCTTACGGGGGGATCTCTGTGCCACAATCTGACAAAGGCAGAGTACGGCTTAGCTAAAAAGATTTACGTATTTATCCCGAAAAGTGTATTGGTTCTTTCATTTGAAATCCTTTATTTTTTCTATTGTTCCCTATCCAGACGGAATGTGTATACGACATATATCCAGATCAGTAGCGGCGTAATGCCGTATCTGATCAGGATCTATGTTGTTTGCTATTCTGACAAGTGTTTAGCCCCACTATGCTGTGTGCAAAAGCGACTTTAAGATTCTTTTTGTGGGATGCTTGATGATGCGTAAACATCACCTCCCTTATAAATATTTACATTTGCGACGCGATAACAACAATCGTTTAGATGCATTTACAGTATCATATTGCTATCAACCCCTTATCGCGCATATTATCTCGCTGTCGCGTGGATACAAATTGAGACCCGACACCACTCGCGTAATATTCTATATGTTAAACGGTCACATAATACTCTTCAATGTTCAATTTCTGTAGGAATATGAATAAATGCTGCTGCAATTAATTTCATTATGACAGCCGATTGAACATTCACAGTGAGATTTCATGTATTTAATATTAAATAATACAGTATAGTGATGCCATACACTATCAGTGGAGTTAACAGATGTTGTGTTTTCAGTTGTGTCTTCAATCAGTATCATCCAATGTTCCATAGTTTCAAAGCGAAGTCCACTGTAGTAAATACATTCACATATGAATAATACGAAGTCATTTGTCACACGTGCGAAGAATGTAATTTGTGACAAATACGATCATACAACACACACCTTGCTATAAGTAACTAATACAGCAACGCTATCGCAACAGACGGATATGTAGTCCAGTGGTAACACGCTGGACTGGTAATCCAGGGATCGCAGGTTCAATCCCTCGTCTGACCCTAATAACATTAACAATCTTTCAGATGGGACTTTAAACCGAGGTCTCGTGTCGGTGCTTTACACCGTGCACGTAAAAAAAGAACCAGAGGAGATTCTGGAATGGGTATCTGTCTGTATCATGCACTATCCTCCAAAAATCTAAAATGACTAATCTCTTCAGGAGGCGTCGCTCATATGGGCAACCGGTAGCGACATAAATAAACGTAAAACACACACACACACACACACACACACACACACACACACACACACACACACACACACACACACACACACACACACACACACACACACACACACACACACACACACACACACACACACACACACACACACACACACACACACACACACACACACACACACACACACACACACACACACACACACACACACACACACACACACACACACACACACACACACACACACACACACACACACACACACACACACACACACACACACACACACACACACACACACACACACACACACACACACACACACACACACACACACACACACACACACACACACACACACACACACACACACACACACACACACACACACACACACACACACACACACACACACACACACACACACACACACACACACACACACACACACACACACACACACACACACACACACACACACACACACACACACACACACACACACACACACACACACACACACACACACACACACACACACACACACACACACACACACACACACACACACACACACACACACACACACACACACACACACACACACACACACACACACACACACACACACACACACACACACACACACACACACACACACACACACACACACACACACACACACACACACACACACACACACACACACACACACACACACACACACACACACACACACACACACACACACACACACACACACACACACACACACACACACACACACACACACACACACACACACACACACACACACACACACACACACACACACACACACACACACACACACACACACACACACACACACACACACACACACACACACACACACACACACACACACACACACACACACACACACACACACACACACACACACACACACACACACACACACACACACACACACACACACACACACACACACACACACACACACACACACACACACACACACACACACACACACACACACACACACACACACACACACACACACACACACACACACACACACACACACACACACACACACACACACACACACACACACACACACACACACACACACACACACACACACACACACACACACACACACACACACACACACACACACACACACACACACACACACACACACACACACACACACACACACACACACACACACACACACACACACACACACACACACACACACACACACACACACACACACACACACACACACACACACACACACACACACACACACACACACACACACACACACACACACACACACACACACACACACACACACACACACACACACACACACACACACACACACACACACACACACACACACACACACACACACACACACACACACACACACACACACACACACACACACACACACACACACACACACACACACACACACACACACACACACACACACACACACACACACACACACACACACACACACACACACACACACACACACACACACACACACACACACACACACACACACACACACACACACACACACACACACACACCACACACACACACACACACCACACACACACACACACACACACACACACACACACACACACACGCTATCGTTAAATAATTCACATTGAAATAATTTTCGAAATCGGACTCTCCTAATAGGAGATTCTGGAATGATATAGCCAATTTGAAATATGACAAATTTCTAAATGACATTTAATTAAATACCCAGGTATTTCATTTCCACCAGTTTGTTTTGTTGTTGATATGGAAACAAAATGGCCACCAATTTAAACTAAATCTTCAAAGGGGAAAAAAATAAATATGAATATTTCATATCCGAGGTTAATAATTCTTTCGTCTGTATAAAGGGTTTACAATATCAGATAACACATTTCTACAGAATGTATTCCTCTGTATAAAGGGTTTACAATATCAGATAGCACATTTCTACAGAATGTATTCGTCTGTATAAAGGGTTTACACTATCAGATAACACATTTCTACAGAATGTATTCGTCTGTATAAAGGGTTTACAATATCAGATAACACATTTCTACAGAATGTATTCGTCTGTATAAAGGGTTTACAATATCAGATAACACATTTCTACAGAATGTATTCCTCTGTATAAAGGGTTTACAATATCAGATAACATATTTCTACAGAATGTATTCGTCTGTATTAAGGGTTTACAATATCAGATAACACATTTCTACAGAATGTATTCGTCTGTATAAAGGGTTTACAATATCAGATAACACATTTCTACAGAATGTATTCGTCTGTATAAAGGGTTTACAATATCAGATAACACATTTCTACAGAATGTATTCGTCTGTATAAAGGGTTTACAATATCAGATAACACATTTCTACAGAATGTATTCGTCTGTATAAAGGGTTTACAATATCAGATAACACATTTCTACAGAATGTATTCGTCTGTATAAAGGGTTTACAATATCAGATAACACATTTCTACAGAATGTATTCGTCTGTATAAAGGGTTTACAATATCAGATACACATTTCTACAGAATGTATTCGTCTGTATAAAGGGTTTACAATATCAGATAACACATTTCTACAGAATGTATTCGTGATAGCACATTCTACAGAATGTATTCGTCTGTATAAAGGGTTTACAATATCAGATAACACATTTCTACAGAATGTATTCGTCTGTATAAAGGGTTTACAATATCAGATAACACATTTCTACAGAATGTATTCGTCTGTATAAACGGGTTTACAATATCAGATAACACACAGAATGTATTCGTATAAGGGTTTACAATATCAGATAACACATTTCTACAGAATGTATTCGTCTGTATAAAGGGTTTACATATCAGATAGCACATTCTACAGAATGTATTCGTCTGTATAAAGGGTTTACAATATCAGATAACACATTTTACAGAATGTATTCGTCTGTATAAAGGGTTTACAATATCAGATAACACATTTCTACAGAATGTATTCGTCTGTATAAAGGGTTTACAATATCAGATAGCACATTTCTACAGAATGTATTCGTCTGTATAAAGGGTTTACAATATCAGATAACACATTTCTACAGAATGTATTCGTCTGTATAAAGGGTTTACAATATCAGATAACACATTTCTACAGAATGTATTCGTCTGTATAAAGGGTTTACAATATCAGATAACACATTTCTACAGAATCATAAAGGGTTACAATATCAGATACACATTTCTACAGAATGTATTCGTCTGTATAAAGGGTTTACAATATCAGATAACACATTTCTACAGAATGTATTCGTCTGTATAAAGGGTTTACAATATCAGATAACACATTTCTACAGAATGTATTCGTCTGTATAAAGGGTTTACAATATCAGATAACACATTTCTACAGAATGTATTCGTGCACATTTCTAAGAATGTATTCGTCTGTATAAAGGGTTTACAATATCAGATAACACATTTCTACAGAATGTATTCGTCTGTATAAAGGGTTTACAATATCAGATAACACATTTCTACAGAATGTATTCGTCTGTATAAAGGGTTTACAATATCAGATAACACATTTCTACAGAATGTATTCGTCTGTATAAAGGGTTTACAATATCAGATAACACATTTCTACAGAATGTATTCGTCTGTATAAAGGGTTTACAATATCAGATAACACATTTCTACAGAATGTATTCGTCTGTATAAAGGGTTTACAATATCAGATAGCACATTTCTACAGAATGTATTCGTCTGTATAAAGGGTTTACAATATCAGATAACACATTTCTACAGAATGTATTCGTCTGTATAAAGGGTTTACAATATCAGATAACACATTTCTACAGAATGTATTCGTCTGTATAAAGGGTTTACAATATCAGATAACACATTTCTACAGAATGTATTCGTCTGTATAAAGGGTTTACAATATCAGATAACACATTTCTACAGAATGTATTCGTCTGTATAAAGGGTTTACAATATCAGATAACACATTTCTACAGAATGTATTCGTCTGTATAAAGGGTTTACAATATCAGATAACACATTTCTACAGAATGTATTCGTCTGTATAAAGGGTTTACAATATCAGATAACACATTTCTACAGAATGTATTCGTCTGTATAAAGGGTTTACAATATCAGATAACACATTTCTACAGAATGTATTCGTCTGTATAAAGGGTTTACATATCAGATAACACATTTCTACAGAATGTATTCGTCTGTATAAAGGGTTTACAATATCAGATAACACATTTCTACAGAATGTATTCGTCTGTATAAAGGGTTTACAATATCAGATAACACTTTCTACAGATGTATTCGTCTGTATAAGGGTTTACATATCAGATACACATTTCTACAGAATGTATTGTTTTGTGTTTCGTCTGTATAAAGGTTTACAATATCAGATAACACATTTCTACAGAATGTATTCGTCTGTATAAAGGGTTTACAATATCAGATAACACATTTCTACAGAATGTATTCGTCTGTATAAAGGGTTTACAATATCAGATAACACATTTCTACAGAATGTATTCGTCTGTATAAAGGGTTTACAATATCAGATAACACATTTCTACAGAATGTATTCGTCTGTATAAAGGGTTTACAATATCAGATAACACATTTCTACAGAATGTATTCGTCTGTATAAAGGGTTTACAATATCAGATAACACATTTCTACAGAATGTATTCGTCTGTATAAAGGGTTTACAATATCAGATAGCACATTTCTACAGAATGTATTCGTCTGTATAAAGGGTTTACAATATCAGATAACACATTTTTACAGAATGTATTCGTCTGTATAAAGGGTTTACAATATCAGATAACACATTTCTACAGAATGTATTCCTTGTTGGGTTTTGATAGCACATTTCTACAGAATGTATTCGTCTGTATAAAGGGTTTACAATATCAGATAGCACATTTCTATAGAATGTATTCGTCTGTATAAAGGGTTTACAATATCAGATAACACATTTCTACAGAATGTATTCGTCTGTATAAAGGGTTTACAATATCAGATAGCACATTTCTACAGAATGTATTCGTCTGTATAAAGGGTTTACAATATCAGATAACACATTTCTACAGAATGTATTCGTCTGTATAAAGGGTTTACAATATCAGATAACACATTTCTACAGAATGTATTCGTCTGTATAAAGGGTTTACAATATCAGATAACACATTTCTACAGAATGTATTCGTCTGTATAAAGGGTTTACAATATCAGATAACACATTTCTACAGAATGTATTCGTCTGTATAAAGGGTTTACAATATCAGATAGCACATTTTACAGAATGTATTCGTCTGTATAAAGGGTTTACAATATCAGATAACACATTTCTACAGAATGTATTCGTCTGTATAAAGGGTTTACAATATCAGATAACACATTTCTACAGAATGTATTCGTCTGTATAAAGGGTTTACAATATCAGATAACACATTTCTACAGAATGTATTCGTGATACACATTTCTACAGAATGTATTCGTCTGTATAAAGGGTTTACAATATCAGATAACACATTTCTACAGAATGTATTCGTCTGTATAAAGGGTTTACAATATCAGATAACACATTTCTACAGAATGTTTCGTTGTATAAAGGGTTTACAATTCAGATAACACATTTCTACAGAATGTATTCGTTGTTGGGTTTTTGATAGCACATTTCTACAGAATGTATTCGTCTGTATAAAGGGTTTACAATATCAGATAACACATTTTACAGAATGTATTCGTCTGTATAAAGGGTTTACAATATCAGATAACACATTTCTACAGAATGTATTCTCTGTATAAAGGGTTTACAATATCAGATAGCACATTTTTACAGAATGTATTCGTCTGTATAAAGGGTTTACAATATCAGATAACACATTTCTACAGAATGTATTCTTGTTAAATATCAGATAACACATTTCTACAGAATGTATTCGTCTGTATAAAGGGTTTACAATATCAGATAGCACATTTCTACAGAATGTATTCGTCTGTATAAAGGGTTTACAATATCAGATAACACATTTCTACAGAATGTATTCGTCTGTATAAAGGGTTTACAATATCAGATAACACATTTCTACAGAATGTATTCGTCTGTATAAAGGGTTTACAATATCAGATAACACATTTCTACAGAATGTATTCGTCTGTATAAAGGGTTTACAATATCAGATAACACATTTCTAGTTTGTTGTATAAAGGGTTTACAATATCAGATAGCACATTTCTACAGAATGTATTCGTCTGTATAAAGGGTTTACAATATCAGATAACACATTTCTACAGAATGTATTCGTCTGTATAAAGGGTTTACAATATCAGATAACACATTTCTACAGAATGTATTCGTCTGTATAAAGGGTTTACAATATCAGATAACACATTTCTACAGAATGTATTCGTCTGTATAAAGGGTTTACAATATCAGATAACACATTTCTACAGAATGTATTCGTCTGTATAAAGGGTTTACAATATCAGATAACACATTTCTACAGAATGTATTCGTGATAGCACATTTCTACAGAATGTATTCGTCTGTATAAAGGGTTTACAATATCAGATAACACATTTCTACAGAATGTATTCGTCTGTATAAAGGGTTTACAATATCAGATAACACATTTCTACAGAATGTATTCGTCTGTATAACGGGTTTACAATATCAGATAACACATTTCTACAGAATGTATTCGTCTGTATAAAGGGTTTACAATATCAGATAGCACATTTCTACAGAATGTATTCGTCTGTATAAAGGGTTTACAATATCAGATAGCACATTTCTACAGAATGTATTCGTCTGTATAAAGGGTTTACAATATCAGATAACACATTTTTACAGAATGTATTCGTCTGTATAAAGGGTTTACAATATCAGATAACACATTTCTACAGAATGTATTCCTCTGTATAAAGGGTTTACAATATCAGATAGCACATTTCTACAGAATGTATTCGTCTGTATAAAGGGTTTACACTATCAGATAGCACATTTCTATAGAATGTATTCGTCTGTATAAAGGGTTTACAATATCAGATAACACATTTCTACAGAATGTATTCGTCTGTATAAAGGGTTTACAATATCAGATAGCACATTTCTACAGAATGTATTCGTCTGTATAAAGGGTTTACAATATCAGATAACACATTTCTACAGAATGTATTCGTCTGTATAAAGGGTTTACAATATCAGATAACACATTTCTACAGAATGTATTCGTCTGTATAAAGGGTTTACAATATCAGATAGCACATTTCTACAGAATGTATTTTCCTATTATTATGGTATAATTGTTTTCTGAATATTTACCTCAAAGACTGAGTATTTCAACTAATAAACAACATAACTAATGTAAACAGGATCAACATCCATGCGTAATGCAATGTGCATGTCCTGAATAACATGATTTATTGTACAGCTTAACCGTTATGTCTCCTACTAGTTTTGACTGTATATATTTATTTATAGACTAATACGATTGTAAATATATTTTTCATATTTTATTTCTGAATTCCAATAGGCTCAAAAGCCCATGAGGACATATACATGCATACGTTATGGCAAACAGTGATACTAGCATAACTTATATAAATACTTGTACACTATACATAGATATCAAACATAAAGAAATATATAGTTGTTCAAATTTGGAGAAGGTTATACATATTCATGATCATATTTTACATATAGTATGCATACATTTACAGTAATTACTCACATTTTAAATATTGCTATATTGTAGCAGTTACTATAATATTATAATGTTCCAGGTTATTTATATTGCTTAGCTGTTCATTCGCTGTTTAAATTTTCTCTCTAACTAATAATAAATAGACTTTTTTAAAATGAAACCAATATGACGTTGACCTTAAAATATCTAGAAAGTAGTGTGTGCTTAGCATTGCCTCCAATAGTAATCACACGTCAATCCATGAACGTAGCTGACCGTTATATGAAATCATACTTTCACTTTTGAGAGTTTGGATACCACAAAAACTGTTGATAGAACATTTTAGTGTTCGAATTATTTCGGGAAGAAATTGTAATAGCAATGCTATAAATACGTACAGAAGAATTGTTGACGCTTTTTGCAATGTAATGTCGCTTTAAGGGTAAATATGAAAATAAGGAATTCATACATATATACAGAACAACAACCTACCGCCATTGAACTAACCAGTTTTCGAGTATCTGTGATTATTCTGGCCCAATTATCCATAATTATACACACCTATCCGTCATTAGATTCGACTGTATTCGGGCCTTTTGATTAATACATATAATGCATTGGTACGGGTAGACACCGTGTATAGATTCACATTTTCATCAATGTGTCCATATGTGTTGTTTTAATGTTTGTAAGCCTGACTAGATAATTACAGAGAACACTCAATGATTTATCCACGGACAGAAACGTTTCGGAATTATTAGCGTACAGTTTATTCACACAGTATTCAAGCTCTAGCAGAATCTATACTGACACCAAAAAGAAACTGCGCACTTGCCTTAGTGGTAAAATGTATATCCGTTTAGACATTTTTTTAAGGCAAATTCGGTATCAAAATGTGCAAACTATTGAGTAAATTAGTGCCATGTGTGAAGGATTATTTTCTTCACTCATGATAGGAAAAGTAAAATACATAATTCTAAAAATGGTAAGGATAAAGTAACGCTCAGTCAATATAACAGCGTACAGTTTTTTATGGTGTCAGTATAGACAATTCTATTTTAATTAATTAGACGGCCGCCATTTTGTTGGTCACGTGACCTATCCGCCATTACACCACTGCAAAACATTATTATTATGGTTGTATATACGTAAATAGTCGGGTGTGCGTGCATCCGAGATCAGGAACCTAGAAATGTATCAGTTTCTTATCCTCGAGTCATCATGCGGGGGTGGAGTGTGTGTTTTACGTTTATTTATCGTCGCTACCGGTTGTTTATTTATCGTCGCTACCGGTTGTTTATTTATCGTCGCTACCGGTTGTCGTTATTATGCGTAGACATATATAGGCCTTGCCTTCGTGATTTATACGCATAATAACTTCAAACTCGGGTTATTCTGCGATATACCACGGTTGATACTTATTATTTCTTAAATATAAGTAAATATTTTAGTGCATTTTTTTCTTTTTAGTAAAAAAATGCATTTTCATGGCAGGCAGTGTATAGTTTTTGAGTATTTTGAGAAATTATGGGATTTGAGAAGACGCCAGACTTGTTGATGTGTAGAGTAGAAAAGATGTTAAAATATCAGTCAATTGCAAACTGACGGCAGTGTATACCGTTATATGTTGCGGAAGAATACAGTATGCAAACACAGTGACGTCATTCACACGTAAATGATGTCAATGTTCGATAATTATTTTGTGTAAAATGTTGGTATTATACTAGAGGACATAGAAAACGCACACCTACATTATATACTAGAGGACATAGAAAACGCACATCTACATTGTATACTATAGGACATAGAAAACGCGCACCTACATTATACTCTAGAGGACATAGAAAACGCACACCTACATTATATACTAGAGGACATAGAAAACGCACACCTACACTATATACTAGAGGACATAGAAAACGCACACCTACATTATATACTAGAGGACATAGAAAACGCACACCTACATTATATACTAGAGGACATAGAAAACGCACACCTACATTATATACTAGAGGACATAGAAAACGCACACCTACATTATATACTAGAGGACATAGAAAACGCACACCTACATTATATACTAGAGGACATAGAAAACGCACACCTACATTATATACTAGAGGACATAGAAAACGCACACCTACATTATATACTAGAGGACATAGAAAACGCACACCTACATTATATACTAGAGGACATAGAAAACGCACACCTACATTATATACTAGAGGACATAGAAAACGCACACCTACATTATATACTAGAGGACATAGAAAACGCACACCTACATTATATACTAGAGGACATAGAAAACGCACACCTACATTATATACTAGAGGACATAGAAAACGCACACCTACATTATATACTAGAGGACATAGAAAACGCACACCTACATTATATACTAGAGGACATAGAAAACGCACACCTACATTATATACTAGAGGACATAGAAAACGCACACCTACATTATATACTAGCGGACATAGAAAACGCACACCTACATTATATACTAGCGGACATAGAAAACGCACACCTACATTATATACTAGCGGACATAGAAAACGCACACCTACATTATATACTAGCGGACATAGAAAACGCACACCTACATTATATACTAGCGGACATAGAAAACGCACACCTACATTATATACTAGAGGACATAGAAAACGCACACCTACATTATATACTAGAGGACATAGAAAACGCACACCTACATTATATACTAGAGGACATAGAAAACGCACACCTACATTATATACTAGAGGACATAGAAAACGCACACCTACATTATATACTAGAGGACATAGAAAACGCACACCTACATTATATACTAGAGGACATAGAAAACGCACACCTACATTATATACTAGAGGACATAGAAAACGCACACCTACATTATATACTAGAGGACATAGAAAACGCACACCTACATTATATACTAGAGGACATAGAAAACGCACACCTACATTATATACTAGAGGACATAGAAAACGCACACCTACATTATATACTAGAGGACATAGAAAACGCACACCTACATTATATACTAGAGGACATAGAAAACGCACACCTACATTATATACACGAGGACATAGAAAACGCACACCTACATTATATACTAGAGGACATAGAAAACGCACACCTACATTATATACTAGAGGACATAGAAAACGCACACCTACATTATATACTAGAGGACATAGAAAACGCACACCTACATTATATACTAGAGGACATAGAAAACGCACACCTACATTATATACTAGAGGACATAGAAAACGCACACCTACATTATATACTAGAGGACATAGAAAACG
>CM026387.1:34877485-34962485 GCA_014843695.1 Archivesica marissinica
TATCGTGATAAGAACCAGGAGAGTGTAGCCATGCCGTATCGTGACACGTACCAGGAGAGTGTAGCCATGCCGTATCGTGATACGTACCAGGAGAGTGTATCCATGCCCTATTGTGATAAGAACCAGGAGAGTGTATCCATGCCGTATCTAGACACGTACCGGGAGAGTGTATCCATGCCCTATCGTGATAAGAATCAGGATAGTGTAGCCATGCCGTATCGTGATACGTACCAGGAGAGTGTATCCATGTCCTATCGTGATAAGAACCAGCAGAGTGTATCCATGCCGAATCGTAATACGTACCAGGAGAGTGTAGCCATGTCGTATCGTGATACATACCAGGAGAGTGTATCCATGCCCTATTGTGATTAGAACCAGGAGAGTGTAGCCATGCCCTATCGTGATACGTACCGGGAAAGTGTAGCCATGCGGTATCGTGACACGTACCAGGAGAGTGTATCCATGCCGTATCGTGACACGTACCAGGAGAGTGTATCCATGCCGTATCGTGACACGTACCAGGAGAGTGTATCCATGCCGTATCGTGACACGTACCAGGAGAGTGTATCCATGCCGTATCGTGACACGTACCAGGAGAGTGTATCCATGCCGTATCGTGACACGTACCAGGAGAGTGTATCCATGCCGTATCGTGACACGTACCAGGAGAGTGTATCCATGCCGTATCGTGACACGTACCAGGAGAGTGTATCCATGCCGTATCGTGACACGTACCAGGAGAGTGTATCCATGCCCTATCGTGATAGAACCAGGAGAGTGTAGCCATGCCGTATCGTGATATGTACCAGGAGAGTGTATCCATGCCGTATCGTGATACGTACCAGGAGAGTGTATCCATGCCGTATCGTGATACGTACCAGGAGAGTGTAGCCCTGCCGTATCGTGATACGTACCAGGAGAGTGTATCCATGCCGTATCGTGACACGTACCAGGAGAGTGTATCCATGCCGTATCGTGATACGTACCGGGAGAGTGTATCCATGCCCTATCTAGACCAGGGAGTGTACCATGCCTATCTGATGACCAGGCGAGTGTACCATGCCGTATCGTGATACGTACCAGGAGAGTGTATCCATGCCCTATCGTGATACGTACCAAGCGAGTGTATCCATGTCGTATCGTGATACGTACCGGGCGAGTGTAGATACCTATCGTGATACGAACCAGGAGAGTGTATCATATCGTATCGTGACACGTACCGGGAGTGTATCCATACCGTATCGTGATACGTACCAGGAAGTGTATCCATGCCGTATCGTGATACGTACCAGGAGAGTGTATCCATGCCGTATCGTGATACGTACCAGGAGAGTGTATCATGCCGTATCGTGACAGAACCAGGATAGTGTATCCATGCCGTATCGTGATAAGACCGGAGAGTGTATCCATGCCCTATCGTGATAAGAACCAGGAGAGTGTATCTTGCCTATCGTGATACGTACCAGGAGAGTGTATCCATGCCGTATCGTGATACGTACCAGGAGAGTGTATCCATGCCGTATCGTGATACGAACCAGGAGAGTGTATCCATGCCGTATCGTGACACGTACCGGGAGAGTGTATACATGCCCTATCGTGACACGTACCAGGCGAGTGTAGCCATGCCCTATCGTGATAAGAACCAGGATAGTGTATCCATGCCGTATCGTGACACGTACCAGGAGAGTGTAGCCATGCCGTATCGTGACACGTACCAGGAGAGTGTATCCATGCCGTATCGTGATACGTACCAGGAGAGTGTATCCATGCCCTATCGTGATAAGAACCAGGAGAGTGTATCCATGCCGTATCGTGACACGTACCTGGAGAGTGTATCCATGCCATATCGTGATAAGAACCTGGAGAGTGTATCCATGCCGTATCGTGACACGTACCGGGAGAGTGTATCCATGCCCTATCGTTAAACGTACCGGGCGAGTGTAGCCATGCCCTATCGTGACACGTACTAGACGAGTGTAGCCATGTCGTATCGTTATACGTACCGGGAGAGTGTATCCATGCCGTATCGTGACACGTACCAGGAGAGTGTATCCATGCCGTATCGTGATACGTACCAGGAGAGTGTATCCATGCCGTATCGTGATACGTACCAGGAGAGTGTATCCATGCCCTATCGTGACACGTACCAGGAGAGTGTATCCATGCCATATCGTGATACGTACCAGGAGAGTGTAGCCATGTCGTATCGTGATACGTACCAGGAGAGTGTATCCATGCCGTATCGTGATACGTACCAGGAGAGTGTATCCATGCCCTATTGTGATAGTTACCGGGAGAGTGTATCCATGCCCTATTGTGATACGTACCGGGAGAGTGTATCCATGCCTATGTGATACGTACAGGAGAGTGTATCCATGCCGTATCGTGATACGTACCAGGAGAGTGTATCCATGCCGTATCGTGATACGTACCAGGAGAGTGTATCCATGCCGTATCGGGATACGTACCAGGCGAGTGTATCCATGCCCTATTGTGATACGTACCGGGAGAGTGTATCCATGCCCTATCGTGATACGTACCAGGAGAGTGTATCCATGCCGTATCGTGATACGTACCAGGAGAGTGTATCCATGCCCTATCGTGATAAGAACCAGGAGAGTGTAGCCATGCCGTATCGTGACACGTACCAGGAGAGTGTAGCCATGCCGTATCGTGATACGTACCAGGAGAGTGTATCCATGCCCTATTGTGATAAGAACCAGTAGAGTGTATCCATGCCGTATCGTGACACGTACCGGGAGAGTGTATCCTTGCCCTATCGTGATAAGAACCAGGATAGTGTAGCCATGCCGTATCGTGATACGTACCAGGAGAGTGTATCCATGCCCTATCGTGATAAGAACCAGCAGAGTGTATCCATGCCGTATCGTGATACGTACCAGGAGAGTGTAGCCATGCCGTATCGTGATACGTACCAGGAGAGTGTATCCATGCCCTATCGTGAATAGAACCAGGAGAGTGTATCCATGCCGTATCGTGACACGTACCGGGAGAGTGTATCCATGCCCTATCGTGATTAGAACCAGGAGAGTGTATCCATGCCCTATCATGATTAGAACCAGGAGAGTGTATCCATGCCGTATCGTGATACGTACCAGGAGAGTGTATCCATGCCCTATCGTGATTAGAACCAGGAGAGTGTATCCATGCCCTATCGTGATACGTACCAGGAGAGTGTATCAATGCCGTATCGTGATACGTACCAGGCGAGTGTAGCCATGTCGTATCGTGATACGTACCGGGAGAGTGTATCCATGCCGTATCGTGATGCGTACCAGGAGAGTGTATCCATGCCGTATCGTGATACGTACCAGGAGAGTGTATCCATGTCCTATCATGATACGTACCGGGAGAGTGTATCCATGCCCTATCGTGATACGTACCAGGAGAGTG
Organism: Archivesica marissinica; assembly: GCA_014843695.1. Classification (NCBI taxonomy): domain Eukaryota; kingdom Metazoa; phylum Mollusca; class Bivalvia; order Venerida; family Vesicomyidae; genus Archivesica; species Archivesica marissinica. The sequence goes on from CM026387.1 coordinate 34,880,900, forward strand.
TATCCATGCCGTATCGTGATACGTACCAGGAGAGTGTATCCATGTCCTATCGTGATATGAACCAGGTTAGTGTAGCCATGCAATATCGTGATACGTACCAGGAGAGTGTAGCCATGCCCTATCGTGATAAGAACAAGGAGAGTGTAGCCATGCCGTATCGTGACACGTACCAGGAGAGTGTAGCCATGCCGTATCGTGATACGTACCAGGAGAGTGTATCCATGCCCTATCGTGAATAGAACCAGGAGAGTGTATCCATGCCGTATCGTGACACGTACCGGGAGAGTGTATCCATGCCCTATCGTGATTAGAACCAGGAGAGTGTATCCATGCCCTATCATGATTAGAACCAGGAGAGTGTATCCATGCCGTATCGTGATACGTACCAGGAGAGTGTATGTATCCATGCCCTATCGTGATTAGAACCAAGAGAGTGTATCCATGCCCTATCGTGATACGTACCGGGAGAGTGTATCCATGCCCTATCGTGATAAGAACCAGGAGAGTGTATCCATGCCGTATCGTGACACGTACCGGGAGAGTGTATACATGCCCTATCGTGACACGTACCAGCCGAGTGTAGCCATGCCCTATCGTGATAAGAACCAGGAGAGTGTATCCATGCCGTATCGTGATACGTACCAGGAGAGTGTATCCATGCCCTATCGTGATAAGAACCAGGAGAGTGTATCCATGCCCTATCGTGATACGTACCGGGAGAGTGTATCCATGCCCTATCGTGATAAGAACCAGGAGAGTGTATCCATGCCGTATCGTGACACGTACCGGGAGAGTGTATACATGCCCTATCGTGACACGTACCAGCCGAGTGTAGCCATGCCCTATCGTGATAAGAACCAGGAGAGTGTATCCATGCCGTATCGTGACACGTACCAGGAGAGTGTATCATGCCGTATCGTGACACGTACCAGGAGAGTGTATCCATGCCGTATCGTGATACGTACCAGGAGAGTGTATCCATGCCGTATCGTGATACGTACCAGGAGAGTGTATCCATGCCGTATCGTGACACGTACCAGGAGAGTGTATCCATGCCGTATCGTGATACGTACCAGGAGAGTGTATCCATGCCGTATCGTGATACGTACCAGGAGAGTGTATCCATGCCGTATCGTGATACGTACCAGGAGAGTGTATCCATGCCGTATCGTGATACGTACCAGACTATCTGAAGACGGAGTGTACCATGCGTATCGTAACGTACCGGAGAGTGTATCCATGCCTATCGTGAACGTACCGGGAGTGTATCCATGCCTATCGTGAACGTACGGAGTGTACCATGCGTATCGTGATACGTACCAGGAGAGTGTATCCATGCCTATCGTGACACGTACCAGGGAGTGTACCATGCCTATCGTAACGTACAGAGGTACAAGAGTGTATCCATGCCCTATTGTGATAGTTACCGGGAGAGTGTATCCATGCCCTATTGTGATACGTACCGGGAGAGTGTATCCATGCCGTATCGTGATACGTACCAGGAGAGTGTATCCATGCCGTATCGTGATACGTACCAGGAGAGTGTATCCATGCCGTATCGGGATACGTACCAGGCGAGTGTATCCATGCCCTATTGTGATACGTACCGGGAGAGTGTATCCATGCCCTATCGTGATACGTACCAGGAGAGTGTATCCATGCCGTATCGTGATACGTACCAGGAGAGTGTATCCATGCCCTATCGTGATAAGAACCAGGAGAGTGTAGCCATGCCGTATCGTGACACGTACCAGGAGAGTGTAGCCATGCCGTATCGTGATACGTACCAGGAGAGTGTATCCATGCCCTATTGTGATAAGAACCAGTAGAGTGTATCCATGCCGTATCGTGACACGTACCGGGAGAGTGTATCCTTGCCCTATCGTGATAAGAACCAGGATAGTGTAGCCATGCCGTATCGTGATACGTACCAGGAGAGTGTATCCATGCCCTATCGTGATAAGAACCAGCAGAGTGTATCCATGCCGTATCGTGATACGTACCAGGAGAGTGTAGCCATGCCGTATCGTGACACGTACCGGGAGAGTGTATCCTGCCCTATCGTGAAACCAACCATCGTATCGTGATACGTACCAGGAGAGTGTAGCCATGCCGTATCGTGATACGTACCAGGAGAGTGTACCATGCCTATCGTATAGACCAGGAGAGTGTATCCATGCCCTATCGTTATAAGAACCAGGAGAGTGTATCCATGCCCTATTGTGATAGTTACCGGGAGAGTGTATCCATGCCCTATTGTGATACGTACCGGGAGAGTGTATCCATGCCGTATCGTGATACGTACCAGGAGAGTGTATCCATGCCGTATCGTGATACGTACCAGGAGAGTGTATCCATGCCGTATCGGGATACGTACCAGGCGAGTGTATCCATGCCCTATTGTGATACGTACCGGGAGAGTGTATCCATGCCCTATCGTGATACGTACCAGGAGAGTGTATCCATGCCGTATCGTGATACGTACCAGGAGAGTGTAGCCATGCCGTATCGTGACACGTACAAGGAGAGTGTAGCCATGCCGTATCGTGACACGTACCAGGAGAGTGTATCCATGCCGTATCGTGATACGTACCAGGAGAGTGTATCCATGCCCTATCGTGAGTAGAACCAGGAGAGTGTATCCATGCCGTATCGTGACACGTACCGGGAGAGTGTATCCATGCCCTATCCTGATTAGAACCAGGAGAGTGTATCCATGCCCTATCGTGATTTGAACCAGGAGAGTGTATCCATGCAGTATCGTGATACGTACCAGGAGAGTGTATCCATGCCCTATCGTGATTAGAACCAGGAGAGTGTATCCATGCCGTATCGTGACACGTACCAGGAGAGTGTAGCCATGCCCTATCGTGATACGTACCAGGCGAGTGTAGCCATGCCCTATCGTGATAAGAACCAGGAGAGTGTATCCATGCCGTATCGTGACACGTATCAGGAGAGTGTAGCCATGCCGTATCGTGATACGTACCGGGAGAGTGTAGCCATGCCGTATCGTGATACGTACCAGGAGAGTGTATCCATGCCCTATCGTGATAGGACCCAGGAGAGTGTATCCACGCCGTATCGTGATAGGTACCAGGCGAGTGTATCCATGCCGTATCGTGATACGTACCAGGAGAGTGTATCCATGCCGTATCGTGACACGTACCGGGAGAGTGTATCCATGCCGTATCGTGACACGTACCAGGAGAGTGTAGCCATGCCGTATCGTGACACGTACCAGGAGAGTGTATCCATGCCGTATCGTGATACGTACCAGGAGAGTGTATCCATGCCGTATCGTGATACGTACCAGGAGAGTGTATCCATGCCCTATCGTGATTAGAACCAGGAGAGTGTATCCATGCCCTATCGTGATACGTACCGGGAGAGTGTATCCATGCCCTATCGTGATAAGAACCAGGAGAGTGTATCCATGCCGTATCGTGACACGTACCGGGAGAGTGTATCCATGCCCTATCGTGACACGTACCAGCCGAGTGTAGCCATGCCCTATCGTGATAAGAACCAGGAGAGTGTATCCATGCCGTATCGTGACACGTACCAGGAGAGTGTAGCCATAGCGTATCGTGATACGTACCAGGAGAGTGTAGCCATAGCGTATCGTGATACGTACCAGGAGAGTGTCCATGCCTATCGTGATACGTACCAGGAGAGTGTAGCCATGCGTATCGTGATACGTACCAGGAGAGTGTAGCCATAGCGTATCGTGATACGTACCAGGAGAGTGTAGCCATAGCGTATCGTGATACGTACCAGGAGAGTGTAGCCATGCGTATCGTGATACGTACCAGGAGAGTGTAGCCATGTCGTATCGTGATACATACCAGGAGAGTGTATCCATGCCGTATCGTGATACGTACAAGGAGAGTGTATCCATGCCCTATCGTGATAAGAACCAGGAGAGTGTATCCATGCCGTATCGTGACACGTACCGGGAGAGTGTATTCATGCCCTATCGTGATAAGAACCAGGAGAGTGTATCCATGCCGTATCGTGATACGTACCAGGAGAGTGTAGCTACAGCGTATCGTGATACGTACCAGGAGAGTGTAGCCATAGCGTATCGTGATACGTACCAGGAGAGTGTAGCCATAGCGTATCGTGATACGTACCAGGAGAGTGTAGCCATGTCGTATCGTGATACATACCAGGATAGTGTAGCCATAGCGTATCGTGATACATACCTGGAGAGTGTAGCCATGCCGTATCGTGACACGTACCAGGAGAGTGTAGCCATGTCGTATCGTGATACGTACCAGGAGAGTGTAGCCATGTCGTATTTTGATACGTACCAGGAGAGTGTAGCCATGTCCTATCGTGATACGTACCAGAAGAGTGTAGCCATGTCGTATCGTGATACGTACCAATCGAGTGTATTCATGTCGTATCGTGACACGTACTAGTCGAGTGTATTCATGTCGTATCGTAACACGTACCAGACGAGTATAGCCATGTCGTATCGTGATACGTACCGTGCGAGTGTATCCATGCCCTATCGTGACACGTACCAGACGAGTATAGCCATGTCGTATCGTGATACGTACCAGTCGAGTGTATCCATGCCCTATCGTGACACGTACCAGACGAGTGTAGCCATGCCCTATCGTGACACGTACCAGACGAGTGTAGCCACAGCGTATCATGACACGTACCAGTCGAGTGTATCCATGCCCTATTGTGATACGTACCAGGCGAGTGTAGCCATGTCGTATTGTGATACGTACCAGGAGAGTGTAGCCATGTCGTATCGTGACACGTACCAGGAGAGTGTATCCATGTCCTATCATGATACGTACCAGGCGAGTGTAGCCATAGCGTATCGTGATACGTACCAGGAGAGTGTAGCTATGCCATACAGTGACTCATACCAGGAGTCACGTACCACGCAAGTGTAGCCATGCCGTATCGTGATACGTACCAGGAGAGTGTAGCCATGCCGTATCGTGATACGTACCAGGAGAGTGTATCCATGCCGTATCGTGACACGTACCAGGAGAGTGTAGCCATGTCGTATCGTGATACGTACCAGGAGAGTGTATTCATGTCGTATCGTGATACGTACCAGGAGAGTGCATCCATGCCGTATCGTGATACGTACCAGGAGAGTGTAGCCATGCCGTATCGTGATACGTACCAGGAGAGTGTAGCCATGCCGTATCGTGATACGTACCAAGCGAGTGTATCCATGCCGTATCGTGATACGTACCAGGAGAGTGTAGCCATGCCGTATCGTGATACGTACCAGGCGAGTGTAGCCATGCCGTATCGTGATATGTACCAGGAGAGTGTAGCCATGCCGTATCGTGATACGTACCAGGAGAGTGTAGCCATGCCGTATCGTGATACGTACCAGGAGAGTGTAGCCATGCCATACAGTGACTCATACCAGGAGTCACGTACCAGGCGAGTGTAGCCATGCCGTATCGTGACACGTACCAGGAGACTGTAGCCATGCCATACAGTGACTCATACCAGGAGTCACGTACCAGGCGAGTGTAGCCATGTCGTATCGGGACACGTACCAGGCGAGTACATTAAGCCATACTGTCACGCGTACATTAACGCATGTTGAGAAACTGAAATGCTTTCATTAACATTCTTATCGGAAACAGATATTGGAACAGATTGTCTAACTAACCTTTTAAAGGTTGCTTATGAAATCAAACAAGATCTTATTCTTCATATGAATGTGGGTAAGCTAGCATTTCGAAAACTTAAATTTGATGGATTTAATTTCACGAGCCATTTATTCTACAGTTCATTATTGGGCATCTGCACTTTGATGTTGTATGTGTCCTATGTTGTTATACTTATTTCATTTTCGTCATATTTTCTTTTCTATGAATGTTCATAAATTGCGTGAATTTATCGATAATGAAGAGATGTTTGACATAAATGGAAAATTCTATAGATTAAAATATCTATGGTATGTGTGTAGATATGCTGTCAGTGTTTGTGTTGGCTGTCAGCAGAGATCTGCAGATCATCTGGCTTACGGTGAAGATAAAGTGTTTTACGTTTATTTATCGTCGCTACCGCTTGCCCACAGTATGAGCGACGCCTCCTGAAGAGGTTAGTCATTTTAGATTGTTGGAGGATAGTGCAATGATACGGACAGAGACCCATTCCCGAGTCTCCTTCTTTTGCGTGCACGGTGTAAAGCACCGACACTGTACCTCGGTTTAAAGTCCCATCTGAAATACTGAATTTTGTTAGGGCCATATCAAACCTGTGATCCCTGGATTACCAGTCCAACGTGTTAACCACTGGACTACACCGATATCCTTCTGTGGTGAAGACGAAATGTGCATGCTAGCTTTAAATGCGTTCTTGTTGTTATGGAAAGAGACCGTGTTCTGGGTTCCAATGTTCCCAGTTTGCATTGATACCTAGATGTTGTAACATCACATAACATGTGACACACTATAGTCATTTGTACTATACATGGTTTGTACACAAATATTTATTTGATATATATATTACTATTGTACTATAAAAGAATATATCTATCTCAAATGTGCGATTCATATTAATTCATATAAATATGTTTAATTTTGAACCATACATTTTGTATTTAATTTTGGTGACATATAGGCCCATTGATTATGTTTTTAATTATTTGTTCTTTGTCATTGTATATATGCACATGTCACTATAATAACAAATGTTTTTACTTACTTTACTTATACTCTCACGAAACAGAAAGTGTGCACTTGACTTGGTTAGAGGGAGAGTGTTATACTTATATAGATATATGGAAGCAACATTGGTATCAAAATGTGCACACATGTAATGGCGACACAATGTTTTAGTTTTATTTGAAATTTGTTATTATCAGAACATTGATTTACGTGTGAATATAAGTATAAAATTTCCCCTCTAACAAAGTGCACACTTTCTTTTTCGTGTTAAGTATATATATGTAATTCTTAACTATTCGCCCTCAAGCTAAGATGCATATATGATTTGAGTGCGAAGAGTTCTTACAACATTAGTTAAATCGCTCTCGAGACCTCATTCCTGATACAATCCATAGGAGAAATAATAATAATAATACTAATAAAGACTGTATTTAACGAGAGAATGATGATGATGATGATGATGATGATGATGATGATGATGATGATGATGATGATTGATGAATGATGATGATGATGATGATGATGATGATGATGATGATGATGATGATGATGATGATATGATGATTGATGATGATGATGATGATGATGATGATGATGATGATGATGATGATGATGATGATGATGATGATGATGATGATGATGATGATGATGATGATGATGATGATGATGATGATGATGATGATGATGATGATGATGATGATGATGATGATGATGATGATGATGATGATGATGATGATGATGATGATGATGATGATGATGATGATGATGATGATGATGATGATGATGATGATGATGATGATGATGATGATGATGATGATGATGATGATGATGATGATGATGATGATGATGATGATGATGATGATGATGATGATGATGATGATGATGATGATGATGATGATGATGATGATGTCATACGTCAACACGTATTTCTGGGGGTCGTTGCGATGTAATGTCGCTTTAACATAATCGTTATTAAATAAGATCGCTTCATATTTTACATATCTGTCTTAATTGGTGTTTTCTACAAACTTTATGCATCTAGTTTTTCGATATATGTCACCAAAGAAAGGAATAAAACTGTCTTCTATTGTAACAATGCGTTATCAAAAATCTAAGGTTTTATATTTTATTCTGCTTAATAATTACTGCAGGCCATTAACAGCCTTTTATGTAAATGAGTTGACAGTGTGATGCAATGATAACGTGTGCTGGGCTTCCTCGTATTTCACTGTATTGGAAGCGTGGCATATTAGTGGAAAACAAAGCAACACATGCACAAGGGTCGCTCCACCCATGGACCGCTCGCCCACATGGATCGACGGCATCATCATCACACCTGGAAGATACACACGGATATGTAGTCCAGCGGTAACGCATTTGACTGGTAATCCATGGATCGCAGGTTCGATCCCCCGTATGACCCTAATAATATTAACAGTCTTTTAGATATGACTTTAAACCGATGCCTCGTGTCGATGCTTTACACCGTGCACGTAAAAGAATCAGAGTATACTCTGGAATGGGTCTCTGTCTGTATCATTGCACTATCCTCCAAAATCTAATATGACTTTGTCTTCAGGAGGCGTCGCTCATAATTATGGGCAACCGGTAGCGACGATAAATAAACGTAGAACTGCTTCCTCGTCTATCAAGCGTGTGTAGAATCTGTCTTCCAATAGTAGTTTGTAGTTGTGCAAGATAAGACACATACAGTCTACATCCGTTATGTCGAATTACATCGGACCGAACACAATACTTCGACATAACCAAGTTTGAGTTAACGAAATTCGATATAGATGGAGCCAGTTATATGTAAAATGATAGAGTCTGAAACGGGACTTCGATCCGACTTCTTCCAGTTTCTTGCGGAGGTTGGTGCACCGCTTGGTTAACCGCTGAAGCCTGCCTAGGAAACAAACGTGTTGTTAGGTAAACGGCCCGTCGCTCAAATGGGCAACCGGTAGCGACGATAAATAAATATTTAAAAAACAACCAAACAATAATCGTTATGGCGACGTTATATGATATAAATCAAACGTAGGAATGTTCCTAAATTTGCACAATAGAATGATGATAACACTATCCATCATATGTGTTCGCGACAGAGAAACATTTAATTGCGGTATAGCAGATTCATTACAGTGAATCAACCACATTTTTGTACTGTTGGGCATACAGAACGAGCGCACGCTTTTGGCGCGTGGCTCATCCAATGACGTTTCAATGCTCATCTATTTACCAGAGCGAATTCAGCGGTTCAATGCATTAGGCCTATATACAACTTTAGACGAGATCGTGCATATCTTTCTTGTTCTTTTTACCCGATATAATAGTTGGGTAATACTTTAAAGATTGTACAAAATGAGCATACTATTTATAATTATCCGTACGTAGCTACTGGTCCAACGCGATATGTGAAATATGTATATAAACAGAAAACCAATAAAATACACACAATATAGGTGATCCAGGTACTGGTCCAACGCGATATGTGAAATATGTATATAAACAGAAAACCAATAAAATAAACACGATATAGGTGATCCAGGTACTGGTCCAACGCGATATGTGAAATATGTATATAAACAGAAAACCAATAAAATAAACACGATATAGGTGATCCAGGTACTGGTCCAACGCGATATGTGAAATATGTATATAAACAGAAAACCAATAAAATAAACACGATATAGGTGATCCAGGTACTGGTCCAACGCGATATGTGAAATATGTATATAAACAGAAAACCAATAAAATAAACACGATATAGGTGATCCAGGTACTGGTCCAACGCGATATGTGAAATATGTATATAAACAGAAAACCAATAAAATAAACACGATATAGGTGATCCAGGTACTGGTCCAACGCGATATGTGAAATATGTATATAAACAGAAAACCAATAAAATAAACACGATATAGGTGATCCAGGTACTGGTCCAACGCGATATGTGAAATATGTATATAAACAGAAAACCAATAAAATAAACACGATATAGGTGATCCAGGTACTGGTCCAACGCGATATGTGAAATATGTATATAAACAGAAAACCAATAAAATAAACACGATATAGGTTATCCAGGTACTGGTCCAACGCGATATGTGAAATATGTATATAAACAGAAAACCAATAAAATAAACACGATATAGGTGATCCAGGTACTGGTCCAACGCGATATGTGAAATATGTATATAAACAGAAAACCAATAAAATAAACACGATATAGGTGATCCAGGTAGTTGGTATCGACCAGGTATAGTGAGATACAATAATTAAAATCAAAATAAAAAAATAAAAGCGTGGTTTCACTATATCTTTACGTGAATGGCTTGCATACGAACTTGAAAATTGTTGTTTCGAATCTCGCCGGCGAAGATTTTTTAAGCTTTATATTGCTATTTTACATGTAAAATGACATTGTGTATAAATTCGATGCTCATGTGCCTCTAAATATAAATGTGTATTAAACTCCTGTATAAGTGAATTAGAAACATATAATATTATAATATATAATGATATAATTATATGAACGATAGAATAAAAAAAAAAAGATAAAATATTTAAAAGATTTTAAAAAATATAAAGTTTTAAATCTATAAAATAAAGATATATGTGAAATAGATTGTGTATGAAGAAAATAAATAATAAATTCGTCCAGGATTCGAACCTACATGTGTCTCCTATAAATCATGTATACACGATAGCTAGACCACTCAGTTATGCTCATTACACGCTGATCAAATATTTCCTACATAATAGCATGCATGTTAATTTCATTTCCAAAGCCCGCTGATATTGATTTTCCAACTACATAGTGTAATGGTGTAGTTCTCAATATCGCGGTATTTTTATAGAAGCTGAACATAACAGAGGTGAGCCTTCTAGGATGATCCGGGGGCATTGTCCTGGATTCTTCTAGCGTGATTCGGAGGCATTGTGTCCTGGAGTCTTCTAGGGTGGTCCGGAGGCATTGTCCTGGAGCCTTCTAGCGTGATCCGGAGGCATTGTCATGGAGCCTTCTAGAGTGATCCGGAGGCATGGTCCTGGATTCGTCTAGCGTGATCCGGAGGTATTGTCCTGGATTCGTCTAGCGTGATCCGGAGGTATTGTCCTGGATTCTTCTAGCGTGATCCGGAGGTATTGTCCTGGATTCTTCTAGGGTGATCCGGAGGTATTGTCCTGGAGCCTTCTAGCGTGATCCGGAGGCATTGTCCTGGAGCCTTCTAGCGTGATCCGGAGGCATTGTCCTGGATTCTTCTAGCGTGATCCGGAGGCATTGTCCTAGATTCTTCTAGCGTGATCCGGAGGCATTGTGTCCTGGAGCCTTCTAGGGTGATCCGGAGGCATTGTCCTGGAGCCTTCTAGGGTGATCCGGAGGCATTGTCCTGGATTCCTCTAGCGTGATCCGGAGGCATTGTCCTGGAGCCTTCTAGCGTGATCCGGAGGCATTGTCCTGGATTCGTCTAGCGTGATCCGGAGGCATTGTCCTGGATTCGTCTACCGTGATCCGGAGGCATTGTCATGGATTCTACTAGCGTGATCCGGATGCATTGTCATGGATTCTACTAGCGTGATCCGGAGGCATGGTCCTGGATTCTTCTAGCGTGATCCGGAGGCATTGTCCTGGATTCTTCTAGCGTGATCCGGATGCATTGTCATGGATTCTACTAGCGTGATCCGGAGGCATTGTCCTGGATTCTTCTAGCGTGATCCGGAGGCATTGTCCTGGATTCTTCTAGCGTGATCCGGAGGCATTGTCCTGGATTCTTCTAGCGTGATCCGGATGCATTGTCATGGATTCTACTAGCGTGATCCGGAGGCATTGTCCTGGATTCTTCTAGCTTGATCCGGAGGTATTGTCGTGGATTTTTAATGTTTGGGTAGATGATTGTCTATGCGTGTTTACGCATTAGGCATTTAGCTCGGTAAACAAAACATACACCGTTAATACAAATTTATTTGAGCTCGATTGCGAAACAAGTACCCGAGGTTATAACACTTTTCTCATATCTCAAACTCAAGCTCAAACGGTTTGATTGGTTGATTCTGAGTTATACCTGCCAGCTGAACCAATCAGAAGCATGCTACTTGAGTTTGAGATAGGAGAAATCGTTTACCTTGAGACAGGTTAGGTTAATCGCTTTCGAGAACAAACAGTATATAGGACACCGCTACGGTATAACTATGTCAACCACTTGTGTTGCTGTTGCGTCATCAGTACCCTAGCCAGAGTCAAATTTCAACAGAGGTAATCTAGGAAGGCGTCCGGGGGCATTATCCCCCTTGAAATTGCTGGGACATAGAAGCGATTTCCTGCGTTTTATGATTTAATGAGTTCTGACGTATTCTTATGCACTGCCCTTTCAGCTCTCTAGCAGTCAACATTTTATACAGCAAAGGGATATATTTTGCATTTTATTTATTTAATTTTTTCATTTTTTTTATTTTTGCTTTGGAAATTTTAACCGAGGCACCTCAGTGTGGCTACGGGCCTGGCCATGTTTTCTTTTAGTTTAGAACTAGAACTCGTGTGACTAGCACACTGGTCTGAATTGACGCACTAGCTTTGGAGCGTACGGTAGTACCTTACAAATACCGAACGAAATAGATGATGTTCTATACAAAACAGTTGTGTTAACAAGATCGAAACCAAAATATGATTTTCTACGATTTGCCTGTTGGTTCTTCCTTTATTGCCAAATTGTAACAGAGGTGAGTTCCTCGTTCACCCTAGTTTGGCTACGGGCCTGGTTATATGTATGTCGTCAATGTGGCATACCATGAATACAGACGGATCTGTAGTCCAGTGGTAACACGCTGGACTGGTAATCCAGGGATCACAGGTTCGATCCCCCGTCTGACCCTAATACAATTAACAGTCTTTCAGATGGGACGTTAAACCGAGGTCTCGTGTCGGTGCTTTACACCGTGCACGTAAAAGAACCAGCGTATACTCTGTAATGGGTCTCTGTCTGTACCATGCACTATCCTCCAAAAATCTAAAATGACTAATCTCTTCAGGAGGCGTCGCTCATATGGGCAACCGGTAGCGACGATAAATAAACGTAAAACACACACACATACTATGAACTATACAATGTTTGCAAAAGGAGTGTGGGTCGTACGCTTGGGTACGTCAAACGATACAGCTGTCGGTGTAGATTGTCATTCTGATAATGGTAAGGTACATGTATATGAAACTTCACAAATATGAGTTCTGCCATGAAGGGATATGCTTATGCTTTTGCATATTAACAAATTAATAAAAGTATGGATAATCTTTCATTAACAATACGCAGTAAAGCGTCACGGAATATTAGAATTCAGCTAATAAACTTTTAACACATTATAGAAGTTTATGGCTCAGTTGAAGTACACAGCCAATGAACATTATGGGATGTTCTATTCATATGTCTGAACACACATTGTGACAAAATGTTCACTTATGAAGCAAATAATTAGCCAGGAAATGTTTTGAAATTACATTTTTTCTCTCTCAAAATATCTTTAAAGCGACAATGCATCGCTAAAAAAAAAATATATTAGTGATTTATTTTTACATATACTACACATACTTCTGAAATAATTAGAACACTAAAAACTTCAATCAATAAACGGTGCCGTTGCGGTCTACAAATTATAAAATGTGAAGATAGGATTTCATATTTATAACGGTCAGTCACACTCATGCATTGACGTGGGGTCTATACTAAGCGCTTGATACTGTCGTATAGAGATAATTTAGTTTATACAAATTTATTTTAGCTCGATTGCGAAACAAGTTCTTACAACTTATATTAATCACTCTCGAGGAATCCGTCGCCGCGAGGGAGTGAGAAGAGGAACATGGAATTTAAATGCATTGCCCAAGGGCTTAATCGTAACAGCTCCAGCGGGGCTCGAACTCGGGGCCTTTCGCACCTGAAGCGAACGGCATCCATTGCGCTATCACGACTTCCATCTTAGAGTTAATTTAAGTGAGATTAGTGTAAGAAATAAATACAGTCAAACCTGTGTTAGTGGTCACTTCTATTAAGCAGCCAACCTGTATATACTGTCAAACCTGTGTTAGTGGTCACCTCTATTAAGCAGCCAACCTGTATATACAGTCAAACCTGTGTTAGTGGTCACATCTATTAAGCAGCCAACCTGTATTAAGCAGCCAGTTTCCAGATTCCCAATATGTTGTTTTATTATACATTTGACCTCTATTAAGCAGCCACCTGTGCTAAGCAGCCACTTTCTCTGACTCCCTTGGCTGGCTGCTTAAGACATGTTTGACTGTATGCACAACTGGCGAGATATAGCGGTATATATGTACCATAAACCATGTGTTCAGGATACAAGAGTTGTTTTACGCATATACTTAGTTTAATCATATGTTATTACAATTCAATAGTAAATACAGTCAAACCTGCCTTAAGCAGCCAGCAAAGGGAATCACAGAAAGTGGCTGCTTAGCACATGTGGCTGCTTAATAGAGGTCAAATGTATAATAAAACAACATATTGGAAATCTGGAAACTGGCTGCTTAATACAGGTGGCTGCTTAATAGAGGTGACCACTAACACAGGTTTGACTGTATGTCATACACATACAGATACAATACATAGCATGAAAATACCAATGATTTGGACTATAAGTTTTAACAACGTTAGACAACGGCCCGCACCAGAAAGTCAATATGTTGACCTGTCGGATTAGCGCAGTGGTTAGCGAGCTCGCTTCTCACCAATGCAACACGGGTTCGATCCTCGGACCGGGAAGTATGTGAGATAGTACGGTGGTTGCCAGATCGGACATGTGCGTTTTCTCCGGGTACTCCAGTTTCCTCCCACACGAATGACCACATTTACGCTTTCATCCGCACCAACGGCGATCTGGCGACCACCGTACCATTTCACATACTTTCCGTTCGAACCCGGGTTGCATTGGTGAGAAGCGAGCGCGCTGCGCTAACCACTGCGCTAATCGGACAGCCACAGTTGACATTCAATGCAATGTCCAACAGTTAATGTTATATTGTTTGTTAATATATGTTGTGTTATATTTTGTGTTAATATATTTTGTGTTATATTTTGTATTAATATAATTATGTTGTGTTATATTTTGTGTTAATATATGTTGTGTTATATTTTGTATTAATATAATTATGTTATGTTATATTTTGTATTAATATATGTTGTGTTATATTTTGTATTAATATATGTTGTGTTATATTTTGTATTAATATATGTTATGTTATATTTTGTATTAATATATGTTGTGTTATATTTTGTATTAATATAGTTTGTGTTATATTTTGTATTAATATATTTTGTGTTATATTTTGTATTAATATATTTTGTGTTATATTTTGTATTAATATATGTTATGTTATATTTTGTATTAATATATGTTATGTTATATTTTGTATTAATATATGTTATGTTATATTTTGTATTAATATATGTTGTGTTATATTTTGTATTAATATAATTATGTTGTGTTATATTTTGTATTAATATATGTTGTGTTATATTTTGTATTAATATATGTTGTGTTATATTTTGTATTAATATATTTTGTGTTATATTTTGTGTTAATATATGTTATGTTATATTTTGTGTTAATATATGTTATGTTATATTTTGTGTTAATATATGTTATGTTATATTTTGTGTTAATATATTTTGTGTTACATTTTGTGTTATATTTTGTGTTAATTAATATAGTTTGTGTTATATTTTGTATTAATATATTTTGTGTTATATTTTGTATTAATACATTTTGTGTTACATTTTGTGTTAATATATTTTGTGTTATATTTTGTGTTAATTAATATAGTTTGTGTTGTATTTTGTGTTATTATAATGTGTATTATAGTCTTGTGTGTCATTAAATGTTTTGTTATTTTATTTAGTGTTATAATTTGTGTTATTGCAATTCAATTCAATTCAATTATTCTTTATTAGCTCAGATAATTTACATGACATATGAGTATACATGTAATTAGTTAACAGATGTTGTGACACGGGTTGATATATAAATAATAGATAGATACGGTCTCTGTCTGTATCATTGCACTATCCTCCAACAATCTAAAATGACCAATCTCTTCAGGAGGCGTCGCTCAGATGGGCATCCGGTAGCGACGATAAATAAACGTAAAACCCACACAGTAGAGAAAATGGTCAAGTTTTGAAGATGGAAAAATATTATTGAGGTTATTATTTTACATTATATTATGTGTTATAATTGTGACAAATCGGATAAAAACAATGACGTTGCGGTAACGTGTTAACATGTGAATAATTGTTAAAATGAATCGCGCTCATCATTTTTAAATGCCACTATAAAATCGAAACTACCGATAGGAACCTTTGTAAACATAGATATGTCAAAGTACAATGATTCATCACAATGAACAATATGAATTAAACACATTTTATATTACCCAGTATAATTTAAGGAATGAATCGGGCTTATGATGTCCATTACATCAGGGTGTGGTATATTTGAAGTAGATTTATTCTTTATTTCAGTCTCATCGTTGTACAATACATAAAATATACACAACAAATTATCGTGGCATAGTACAACACCATTCATTATAAACGAATTATAAGAGACTAATGTAATCACAGATAATCAAACTATCACAGTCTAACGACATATTATTATATTTACATATTAAAACCGAGGAACAGTCGCTAATTGAAAATTAAATACTTACTAAAACCAGAAATTTTGAAATACTGAAATGGAAAAAAAGCACTAATGCGCAATTAAGAAATGTTTTAAAATATCAGTTATCAACCTCGATCAGATCGCGGTTGAACTAATTAGCAGCTGTTTCTCGGAATGGATGAGTCCAATGTAGTTCATACCCCGATGAAATTATTAACCCGCGATTCATTACTTATATTTACACCAATAATTCTTTCCAATGACACAAATAAAAATATAGCAAACGTTGCATTTAAAATGTATTTAGTGCAGAGTTGCGACCTGTCATGTGTCGGATCTGGTAAAGATATCGTCTTGTGTGTTTTACGTTTATTTATCGTCGCTACCGGTTGCCCATATGAGCGACGCCTCCTGGAGAAATTAGTCTTTGGAGGATAGTGCAATGATACAGACAGAGACGCATTCCAGAGTCTCCTCTGGTTCTTTTACGTGCACGGTGTACAGCACCGACACGAGACCTCGGTTTAACGTCCCATCTGAAAGACTGTTAATTTTATTAGGGTCAGACGGGGGATCGAACCTGTGATCCCTGGATTACCAGTCCATCATCATCCTTGGAACAGCGTAATCTGTAAGATACGCATTTTCTGCTTAACCTTGTGAATGCGTATGCCCGTAACTTAGCATGCGCATGTCAGCTGCATATCATTAGTGAGGAAATTCATACGAAAATGGATACTTGCGTTCATCGAAGGAAGTGCAATAGCGATGTAAATATTTAAACTCATACCTATACACATATAACACTGGTACATTGAATTGATTGCATTAAAGTAGCATTTAAATAACCGTTATTAAATGAAATGAGGTGTTTGCTTCATAAATTACTAAACATTAGTTAATATAAAGGGTGTGTAAAAAAATCGTTCCAATTTTAAGCACAGATAAAATTGAAAATTAAAACATTTTTCTTTCGTATATATGTACGTATGCTAGAGCCAAAGATATGTAAATATGTATATAGGCCTATATACTAGAGTCCGATACGTGTATGTGTAATGTATTTGGAATGTAGATATAAAACAGAATAACCAGAATGCAGCAAGTATTCCAATGTAGTCTGACTTAATCTAAGGAATTAAAACACCGTATTGCGAGTATGTTTAGCTTATTTTATACACATTTTGCTTAGATTGATTGCGAAACAAGTTCTTACTACATTAATCCAATCACCCTCGTAACGTCATTTTTAATGGAATCCATCGCCTTGAGGGAGAGGGAAGAGGCATTGTGGAATTTAGTTACCACCACTATAGTTCTGAGGGGCTCGAACTAAAATGATGCATAAATGATATACATGACCTGCACGATATGTTGACAGATATACAGTCAAACCTCTCTTAAGCAGCCAGCCAAGGGAATTATAGAAAGTAGCTGCTTAGCACAGGTGGCTGCTTAATAGAGATCAAATATATAACAAAACAACATATTGGGAATCTGGACTGCTTAATACAGGTTGGCTACTTAATAGAGGTGACCACTAACACAGGTTTGACTGTACTAGTATTCTGAAATCGTTAATTACTGATTTAAAATACACTTAAAATAACTCTGAAAATTAAGTCATAAATATAGGATCTTACACGAGTGGTGATTTTTTATGGAACGAGTTTTGGAAGTTTGCTATTAAGCGAGCCTTTTAGCGAGGGTTATCTAGCAACAAGTACTTATGCTTAAAACAGCACTAATACATTTCCAAGAGTCATTTACATTTACGTCAGATATTCCAACTCAAAACTCAAAATGCTCATTTGCAAAGCTTCAACTTTACCTTCCCAAACTAATTTGTGAACTTTTAAAAATTATTTACTACGTTCATGAACAATAACGTTGAGTATATACATGATACATCTAAACTGCTTCTGTTAATCCGAGATAAAGCTAATTAATGGCAAATTGGCAATGCAGATGAATCAAATATTGAATTTTCAAAACGAGGCACTAGTGTACACAATTTAAAAGTGTTTGAAGAAATATAATGTCAATTCTGATCTTAATCACACAATGCTATTGTAATGATATAGAGTAACGATTGTCTCCCTTTGACTAATAGTATGGGATATAGTGATATTCCTCCTATACTATCTAGTTCAGCTATTGAGTTGACGTCAACCTTTTAATGCATTTCCAAGTTAATATGTACTGCATATTTCGAATGATCTAGATACGTTATAGTTACAGACGGATCTGTAGTTCAGTGATAACACGCTTGACTGGTAATCCGGCGATCGCAGGTTCGATCCCCCGTCTGACTCTAACAACATTAACAGTCTTTCAGATGGGACTTTAGACCGAGGTCTCGTGTCGGTGCTGTACACCGTGCACGTAAAAGAACCAGAGGAGACTCTGGAATGGGTCTCTGTCTGTATCATTGCACTATCCTCCAAAAATCTAAAATGACTAATCTCTTCAGGAGACGTCGCTCATATGGGCAACCGGTAGCGACGATAAATAAACGTAAAACACACACACGTTATAACTACTCCAAATCTATGCTTGGGCTCGCTATTTCATAGTTATATTATTACAAAATATATATAATGCAACACGTGTTTTATCGAGTGTTTTGAATGCAAGGAAGACGGTTTTGTGGCTTTCTTTACTTCCCATTTTAATAAATAGTAGGCTAGTATAATGTTCACTATTTCACAGACGGATCTGTAGTCCAGTGGTAAAACGCTGGACTGGTAATCCAAGGATCACAGGTTCGACCCCCCGTCTGACCCTAATAAAATTAACAGTCTTTCAGATGGGACTTTAGACCGAGGTTTCGTGTCGGTGCTGTACACCGTGCACGTAAAAGAACCAGAGGAGACTCTGGAATGGGTCTCTGTCTGTATCATTACACTATCCTCCAAAAATCTAAAAATACTAATCTCTTCAGGAGGCGTCGCTCATATGGGCAACCGGTAGCGACGATAAATAAACGTAAAACACACAGTTCACTCTTTCTATATACAGTTCTAAAAAAATCTCAGCAGCTTTCAAAATACATTTTATTGCTTTATTTTGTAACAAAATGATCTCCTACTTGAATTATGCTGGACTACTTGATGTATTGACATTGTCATAAAAAATCTTTTGATAGTTCTTTAAATAAACATTAGTATATATGTATCGGGTAAGATACAATAAATGGACTAACAATACAATCTACATCACAAAGGAATGAAATAGCGAGTGCTGAAACAGTTAGAGTTCTCTCCCTGGATGATTCATTTCCCCCCCCTCCCCACCCGCACGCGCGCAGAAAGCTGATTTTCTCACACTTTGAAACTACATCACGGAAAACACTTTAACAGTAACATTGCAGTCCATCATAG
Source organism: Archivesica marissinica (assembly GCA_014843695.1). Taxonomy (NCBI): domain Eukaryota; kingdom Metazoa; phylum Mollusca; class Bivalvia; order Venerida; family Vesicomyidae; genus Archivesica; species Archivesica marissinica. Next base: position 34,900,623 of record CM026387.1, read on the forward strand.
TCTACATTGCAGTCCATCATAGTCTACATTGCAGTCCATCATAGTCTACATTGCAGTCCATCATAGTCTACATTGCAGTCCATCATAGTCTACATTGCAGTCCATCATAGTCTACATTGCAGTCCATCATAGTCTACATTGCAGTCCATCATAGTCTACATTGCAGTCCATCATGGTCTACATTGCAGTCCATCATAGTCTACATTGCAGTCCATCATGGTCTACATTGCAGTCCATCATAGTCTACATTGCAGTCCATCATAGTCTACATTGCAGTCCATCATAGTCTACACCTACCTGGTCTAAGCTGGAGGCAAGACATTTAATTTCCATATGACTCTTCTCTCTCCTCGTGGCGATGGATTCCACCAGGAATGATGTCTCGAGAGTTTATTTTCTATCATGTACATGTTTATTGACAACAATTGAAATAAGGAATTGGACAGAAAGCTATACAGCTTATAGTTATCCTCTCCTTCTTAAATAATTTACACAAACATATTTCATGTCTCGAGAGTTATTAATATAAGTTGTAGGAACTTGTTTCGCAATCGAGCTAAAATAAATTTGTATAAACTATGCTATATATTTATCAATCTGGTAATATAAAGTGGAGACATCCGTGTCAAAGTGGATGCGGTTCTTGACTTTTGAATAATTTGCCCCTCACCGCTATAGGTTCGAATCCCACTGGAGGTGTGGAATTCTTTCACGTGAGGAAGTTATCCAGCTGGCTTGCGGAAGGTCGGTGGTTCTACCAGGGTGCCCGTTCGTGCTTGAAATACTTTTCGGGTGCGCATCCAGGGTCTTCCTCCACCAATAATAGCTAGACGACGCCGACATATGATGATATCGCTCATGGTGCGAACTTAAGACCACATTACAAACACACTAGATAATTAGATATACAACAGATATGTTGATGTGTCATGTATTATAGTTGCTAAGACGTCAGACAATGGATGGAGTTATGGTCCACAACCATTCCGTAAATAATAATAACAGTATTTCGGGTGGGACTATGCATGCACATTTATTTTCGCTCGATTGCGAAACAAGTTTATATACCGTTAGATTAACCGCTCTCGAGACCACATTTCTGATGGAATTCATCGCCACGAGATATAGAGAGAGAAGAGAGAGAGAGAGAGAGAGAGAGAGAGAGAGCGAGACAGAGAGAGAGAGAGAGAGAGAGAAAGAAGAGACAGTGTGGAATTTAAGTGCCTTGCCTAAGGGCACGATACTAACGGCTACAGCTTGTCGCGAACTCCGGATGGGGTTAAAAAGCAAGCTCCCATGTGTAGGTGATATAAACTGTGCATGCAAAGGAAGCCACGGTGCTTTTGGTATCGGTGCATCTACATCCTCAAAACGAATGCAAATACTAAATGCACTGCGGGCTGGCATCGCCCGATTGACAACCGGAAGCGAGAAAGCTTAATAAATAGTATGATGATGGTTGCGTTTATTCACCCTCGCCGATGGCAGAACCAGATGGGCGAGCATTCTCGGAAGATTAGATCCGTGCATTCCTAGCACCGTCATTTATTCGTGAAGTGTCAGTGTTGTCTTGTAGTGTGATAGTTTTGAAGTTTGTTTTCAATATTGGTGCGATAAAACTGTAGGGGGTATCTTCTCCCCCCTCAGGGTGACACGTAGCCTGGGAACAGGTCGATATATTTTGCCTCGTCAGTCAAATAAATATATTTTAACACCGAGACTATTAATTAGGCCGTATTGAGTTTCTGATCATTTTGCCAGTAGTTAAAAAGTAAAAAATCGACAGACTGGAACCCAGGCTAGGTGACACGTCCTGATGGTTTCTTCTTTCTGGACAGCTCTTCTTAGGGCCACCCTCCTCACCGTTGGTCATCCCACAGCAGCATATAAACGGATATGACAGACATCTGGTCGTCTCGGTAGCTCCAGGGTCTGTCCATACCTCCACAACCTCCGATGGTGGTCAGCGGTGATGAAGCATGTGTCCCTTGTTGCAAGGTCGACCACCAGAAGATCCCAGTATACTATTCTGCTGCTGCGAGATGTGCCCCGACCACGACTTGCACGCCACGAGGTGATCGACAGAGCCGTAATGAATAATACCAACACACAGACGGATTTTTAAATCAGTTTAAACTAACTCGGAATATAAATACATTTGATCTCGAGTATTACGGACGGATCTGTAGTCCAGAGGTAACAAGCAGAACAGGTAATCCAGGGATCGCAGGTTCGATCCCCCGTCTGACCCTAATACAATTAACAGTCTTTCAGATGGGACGTTAAACAGAGGTCTCGTGTCGGTGCTGTACACCGTGCACGTAAAATAACCAGAGGAGATTCTGGAATGGGTCTCCAAAATTCTAAAATGACTAATCTCTTCAGAATGCGTCGTTCATATGGGCAACCGGTAGTGACAATAAATAAACGTGATACACTCAAACACTAACATAAATATAATAAAGATTGAAACTAATAATTTAACTGTTAGTTTTAACTTTAAAATATACATAGCTGGCGCGTAACGATTCAATTTCCACCATTGCTTTAAGAGAATGTCTTAAAACGAATGGGTCTATGTCTGTATCATTGCACTATCCTCCAAAAATCTAAAATGAGTCTCGTATCGGTGCTGTACACCGTGCACGTAAAAGAACCACAGGGGGATTCTGGAATGGGTCTCTGTCTGTATCATTGCACTATCCTCCAAAAATCTAAAATGAGTCTCGTATCGGTACTGTACACCGTGCACGTAAAAGAACCACAGGGGGATTCTAGAATGGGTCTCTGTCTGTATCATTGCACTATCCTCCAAAAATCTAAAATGAGTCTCGTATCGGTGCTGTACACCGTGCACGTAAAAGAACCACAGGGGGATTCTGGAATGGGTCTCTGTCTGTATCATTGCACTATCCTCCAAAAATCTAAAATGAGTCTCGTATCGGTACTGTACACCGTGCACGTAAAAGAACCACAGGGGGATTCTAGAATGGGTCTCTGTCTGTATCATTGCACTATCATCCACAATATCTAAGACTAATCTCTTCATGAGGCGTCGCTCATATGGGCAACCGGTAGCGGCGATAAATAAACGTAAAACACACACATACCAAACCACTTTATTCTATTACAATATCTGTGATGTCGCCATAATGCTAAATAGACAGTATTTCCACTTCAAAGGAAAGGAGTATGCTCTTCAATACAACAAGTTGACAACTTGTTTTGTTTTGTGTTTTGTGTGTCTTCAAAAATATAACGACCTGCGACATGCAGCGAAACTGCAGAGCACGTGTTCAACATTCTGACATTTACTTGGCAGATATATTGTTATTGAGTGTTTGCAAATGCTCAATCTATTCCTTACTCAGGGATTAACATTGTTAATGGTTAAACATAAACGCAAACTATTGCACGTCCGTTGCGGTTAAAAATATCCAGTGATATGTTTGAATGTCCCTTACAAAGTGGGCTAATGCGGGCATTCATTCAAGGTAAATGTGTTCTCGGCTGATATGATTTTATTATGTTGTGGTTTCAAAGTGTGTTTTACGTTTATTTATCGTCGCTACCGGTTGGAGACCAATTCCAGAGTCTCCTCTGGTTCTTATACGTGCACGGTGTAAAACACCGACACGAGACCTCGGTTTAACGTCACATCTGAAAGACTGTTAATTTTATTAGGGTCAGACGTGGGATCGAACCTGCGATCCCTGGATTACCAGTCCAGAGTCGCAGTGTGTACTATTTATATGCTACATTTAATGAGACTCCAATCACGTATAAATAAAAATACAGCACAGTTACCACAGTATAGTAAAAATAAAATTATGTAACAATAAATAGATATAGTTTATACAAATTGCCTTTGGCTCGATTGCGAAACAAGTTCTTTCAACTTATATTAATCACTCTCGACACCTCATTCCTGATGGAATCCATCGCCATGAAGGAGAGAGAAGAGGCAATGTGGAATTTAAATGCCTTGCCTAAGGGCACAATCGTAACGGCTCCAGTGGGACTCGAACTCCGGACCTTTCGCACCTGAAGCGAACGCGCATCCACTGCGCTATCACGACATCCACTGCGCTATCACGACTTCCACTGCGCTATCACGACTTCCACTGCGCTATCACGACTTCCACTGCGCTATCACGACTTCTACTGCGCTATCACGACTTCCACGATATGCACGATAGATATAGGATCTTGCATGAGTGGTGATACCTTATTTCATACAATATTTTATCAAACGAGTTTTGGAATTTTGCGATTAAGCGAGCCCTTTAATTATCATGACGTCACTAAATTGTCATGACGTCACTACACAAAGCAGTGTCATATTTATGTTTTTAACAGCGCCTTATAATTGCCTCCAGACTTCTGTTGAATCGTGCGTTGTCTTAGCATTAATGTTATATACCAATTCATTTAGAAATTATGAGGATTATTCAACCAATCACAATCACGGATATTATTAAACGTGTGTACATATAAGAAATTATGACATGACGGTATTACACTGAACACAAGCAAAGTTATGTGATAAAATATTATAAGTTAATTATATTTGTTTTGCCGGTTAATTTTTGGATATAACGTTGTACCTACAACTTAATGCTGTCAACGTGTAGCCCAACCCGTGTGCTTTCTTTTCAGATTGAATTGTATACAGCAATAGTAATCACTCCTAATTTAATTTCCATTGGCGTAGCTTCCTATAGGCCGTGGCCTACACTTCCCCCGATAATTCGGGGCCGGGGAAAAGCCAAATATGCAACCAAAATCGGGAGGCCATAATTATATTACATACGCTATAAATAGTTGTCCTGGGGACGACACCCGGACCCCCTCCCGTCTTAAGTTTTAAGTTGGCCTACACATCGATTCCAGCCAAGCTACGCCCCTGATTTCTAATTGTTTTCCACGTTATTCATTGTATGTTTATTGTAATGTAATGCATTACAATATTATTAAGCAAAGTACCTACAGCTTAGATACTATTGTGCTGAAGAACGCCATTGTAAAAATCGCACACAATGGATACATCGTTAATGATTTTGATACGTGTCACGTTAAGCACATTTTATTTACAAAGTCGGGCAATATAACAACATAACATAAGCTCGAAAGAGCTTTTAACACCGACTTATATACATAATACATTTTAATACATACAAAGTTTATAATGCATTAATTAAATAAATAAGTATCCCATGTTAATTATTTATTATTTTTTATATTTTATGTTTATTATTAGTTAATTATTGTCAGATTATGACATCAAAATATGTAACCTGGTACTGAGTAGAACCGACTGTCTGTATTCACTATGTTGTCATGGAGATGCTATATACTAGGAGTGCTAGGATTATTGAATATTTGTGTCCATTTTGTACGATATTTTTGTTTGAAATCGCCTACATGTGGTTTTTCTAGACAGGGTTTGTTTGAAATCGCCTACATGTGGTTTTTCTAGACAGGGTTTGTTTGAAATCGCCTACATGTGGTTCTTCTAGACAGGGTTTATTTGAAATCGCCTACATGTGGTTCTTCTAAACAGGGTTTGTTTGAAATCACCTACATGTGGTTTTTCTAGACAGGGTTTGTTTGAAATCGCCTACATGTGGTTCTTCTAGACAGGGTTTGTTTGAAATCGCCTACATGTGGTTCTTCTAGACAGGGTTTGTTTGAAATCGCCTACATGTGGTTTTTCTAGACAGGGTTTGCTTGAAATCGTCTACATGTGGTTTTTCTAGACAGGGTTTGTTTGAAATCGCCTACATGTGGTTTTTCTAGACAGGGTTTGTTTGAAATCGCCTACATGTGGTTTTTCTAGACAGGGTTTGTTTGAAATCGCCTACATGTGGTTTTTCTAGACAGGGTTTGTTTGAAATCGCCTACATGTGGTTTTTCTAGACAGGGTTTGTTTGAAATCGCCTACATGTGGTTTTTCTAGACAGGGTTTGTTTGAAATCGCCTACATGTGGTTTTTCTAGACAGGGTTTGTTTGAAATCGCCTACATGTGGTTTTTCTAGACAGGGTTTGTTTGAAATCGCCTACATGTGGTTTTTCTAGACAGGGTTTGTTTGAAATCGCCTACATGTGGTTTTTCTAGACAGGGTTTGTTTGAAATCGCCTACATGTGGTTTTTCTAGACAGGGTTTGTTTGAAATCGCCTACATGTGGTTTTTCTAGACAGGGTTTGTTTGAAATCGCCTACATGTGGTTTTTCTAGACAGGGTTTGTTTGAAATCGCCTACATGTGGTTTTTCTAGACAGGGTTTGTTTGAAATCGCCTACATGTGGTTTTTCTAGACAGGGTTTGTTTGAAATCGCCTACATGTGGTTCTTCTAGACAGGGTTTGTTTGAAATCGCCTACATGTGGTTTTTCTAGACAGGGTTTGTTTGAAATCGCCTACATGTGGTTCTTCTAGACAGGGTTTGTTTGAAATCGCCTACATGTGGTTCTTCTAGACAGGGTTTGTTTGAAATCGCCTACATGTGGTTTTTCTAGACAGGGTTTGTTTGAAATCGCCTACATGTGGTTTTTCTAGACAGGGTTTGTTTGAAATCGCCTACATGTGGTTCTTCTAGACAGGGTTTGTTTGAAATCGCCTACATGTGGTTTTTCTAGACAGGGTTTGTTTGAAATCGCCTACATGTGGTTCTTCTAGACAGGGTTTGTTTGAAATCGCCTACATGTGGTTTTTCTAGATATTTTTGTTTGAAATCGCCTACATGTGGTTTTTCTAGACAGGGTTTGCTTGAAATCGCCTACATGTGGTTTTTCTAGACAGGGTTTGTTTGAAATCGCCTACATGTGGTTTTTCTAGACAGGGTTTGTTTGAAATCGCCTACATGTGGTTCTTCTAGACAGGGTTTGTTTGAAATCGCCTACATGTGGTTTTTCTAGATATTTTGTTTGAAATCGCCTACATGTGGTTTTTCTAGACAGGGTTTGTTTGAAATCGCCTACATGTGGTTTTTCTAGACAGGGTTTGTTTGAAATCGCCTACATGTGGTTCTTCTAGACAGGGTTTGTTTGAAATCGCCTACATGTGGTTTTTCTAGACAGGGTTTGTTTGAAATCGCCTACATGTGGTTTTTCTAGACAGGGTTTGTTTGAAATCGCCTACATGTGGTTTTTCTAGACAGGGTTTGTTTGAAATCGCCTACATGTGGTTCTTCTAGACAGGGTTTGTTTGAAATCGCCTACATGTGGTTTTTCTAGACAGGGTTTGTTTGAAATCGCCTACATGTGGTTTTCTAGACAGGGTTTGTTTGAAATCGCCTACATGGTTTTCTACAGGGTTGTTTGAAATCGCCTACATGTGGTTCTTCTAGACAGGGTTTGTTTGAAATCGCCTACATGTGGTTTTTCTAGACAGGGTTTGTTTGAAATCGCCTACATGTGGTTCTTCTAGACAGGGTTTGTTTGAAATCGCCTACATGTGGTTTTTCTAGACAGGGTTTGTTTGAAATCGCCTACATGTGGTTCTTCTAGACAGGGTTTGTTTGAAATCGCCTACATGTGGTTCTTCTAAACAGGGTTTGTTTGAAATCGCCTACATGTGGTTTTTCTAGACAGGGTTTGTTTGAAATCGCCTACATGTGGTTCTTCTAGACAGGGTTTGTTTGAAATCGCCTACATGTGGTTTTTCTAGACAGGGTTTGTTTGAAATCGCCTATATGTGGTTTTTCTAGACAGGGTTTGTTTGAAATCGCCTACATGTGGTTCTTCTAGACAGGGTTTGTTTGAAATCGCCTACATGTGGTTCTTCTAGATATTTTTGTTTGAAATCGCCTACATGTGGTTTTTCTAGACAGGGTTTGTTTGAAATCGCCTACATGTGGTTTTTCTAGACAGGTTTGTTTGAAATCGCCTACATGTGGTTTTTCTAGACAGGGTTTGTTTGAAATCGCCTACATGTGGTTTTTCTAGACAGGGTTTGTTTGAAATCGCCTACATGTGGTTTTTCTAGACAGGGTTTGTTTGAAATCGCCTACATGTGGTTCTTCTAGACAGGGTTTGTTTGAAATCGCCTACATGTGGTTTTTCTAGACAGGGTTTGTTTGAAATCGCCTACATGTGGTTCTTCTAGACAGGGTTTGTTTGAAATCGCCTACATGTGGTTTTTCTAGACAGGGTTTGTTTGAAATCGCCTACATGTGGTTCTTCTAGACAGGGTTTGTTTGAAATCGCCTACATGTGGTTTTTCTAGACAGGGTTTGTTTGAAATCGCCTACATGTGGTTTTCTAGACAGGGTTTGTTTGAAATCGCCTACATGTGGTTTTTCTAGACAGGGTTTGTTTGAAATCGCCTACATGTGGTTCTTCTAGACAGGGTTGTTTGAAATCGCCTACATGTGGTTTCTAACAGGTTTGTTTGAAATCCCTACATGTGGTTTTCTAGACAGGGTTGTTTGAAATCGCCTACATGTGGTTTTTCTAGACAGGGTTTGTTTGAAATCGCCTACATGTGGTTTTCTAGACAGGGTTTGTTTGAAATCGCCTACATGTGGTTTTTCTAGACAGGGTTTGTTTGAAATCGCCTACATGTGGTTCTTCTAGACAGGGTTTGTTTGAAATCGCCTACATGTGGTTTTTCTAGACAGGGTTTGTTTGAAATCGCCTACATGTGGTTCTTCTAGACAGGGTTTGTTTGAAATCGCCTACATGTGGTTCTTCTAAACAGGGTTTGTTTGAAATCGCCTACATGTGGTTTTTCTAGACAGGGTTTGTTTGAAATCGCCTACATGTGGTTCTTCTAGACAGGGTTTGTTTGAAATCGCCTACATGTGGTTCTTCTAGACAGGTTTGTTTGAAATCGCCTACATGTGGTTTTTCTAGACAGGGTTTGTTTGAAATCGCCTACATGTGGTTTTCTAGACAGGGTTTGTTTGAAATCGCCTACATGTGGTTCTTCTAGACAGGGTTTGTTTGAAATCGCCTACATGTGGTTCTTCTAGACAGGGTTTGTTTGAAATCGCCTACATGTGGTTTTTCTAGACAGGGTTTGTTTGAAATCGCCTACATGTGGTTCTTCTAGACAGGGTTTGTTTGAAATCGCCTACATGTGGTTTTTCTAGACAGGGTTTGTTTGAAATCGCCTACATGTGGTTCTTCTAGACAGGTTTGTTTGAAATCGCCTACATGTGGTTTTTCTAGACAGGGTTTGTTTGAAATCGCCTACATGTGGTTTTTCTAGACAGGGTTTGTTTGAAATCGCCTACATGTGGTTTTTCTAGACAGGGTTTGTTTGAAATCGCCTACATGTGGTTCTTCTAGACAGGGTTTGTTTGAAATCGCCTACATGTGGTTCTTCTAGACAGGGTTTGTTTGAAATCGCCTACATGTGGTTTTTCTAGACAGGGTTTGTTTGAAATCGCCTACATGTGGTTTTCTAGACAGGGTTTGTTTGAAATCGCCTACATGTGGTTCTTCTAGACAGGGTTTGTTTGAAATCGCCTACATGTGGTTTTTCTAGACAGGGTTTGTTTGAAATCGCCTACATGTGGTTCTTCTAGACAGGGTTTGTTTGAAATCGCCTACATGTGGTTTTTCTAGACAGGGTTTGTTTGAAATCGCCTACATGTGGTTCTTCTAGACAGGGTTTGTTTGAAATCGCCTACATGTGGTTTTTCTAGATTTTTTTGTTTGAAATCGCCTACATGTGGTTTTTCTAGACAGGGTTTGTTTGAAATCGCCTACATGTGGTTTTTCTAGACAGGGTTTGTTTGAAATCGCCTACATGTGGTTTTTCTAGACAGGGTTTGTTTGAAATCGCCTACATGTGGTTTTTCTAGACAGTGTTTGTTTGAAATCGCCTACATGTGGTTCTTCTAAACGGGGTTTGTTTGAAATCGCCTACATGTGGTTTTTCTAGACAGGGTTTGTTTGAAATCGCCTACATGTGGTTCTTCTAGACAGGGTTTGTTTGAAATCGCCTACATGTGGTTCTTCTAAACAGGGTTTGTTTGAAATCGCCTACATGTGGTTCTTCTAAACAGGGTTTGTTTGAAATCGCCTACATGTGGTTCTTCTAAACAGGCGTGTTTGAGTTTGCGATGTCACCAACGGTTTCTAGACATTTCAAATCCACAGGCGTGTTTGAGTTTGCGATGTTGCCAATGATTTTCGAAACATTTCAAATCCACAGGCGTGTTTGAGTTTGCGATGTTGCCAATGATTTTCGAAACATTTCAAATCCACAGGCGTGTTTGCGTTTGCGATGTCACCAACGATTTCTAGACATTTCAAATCCACAGGCGTGTTTGAGTTTGCGATGTCACCAACGATTTCTAGACATTTCAAATCCACAGGCGTGTTTGAGTTTGCGATGTCACCAACGATTTCTAGACATTTCAAATCCACAGGCGTGTTTGAGTTTGCGATGTCACCAACGGTTTCTAGACATTTCAAATCCACAGGCGTGTTTGAGTTTGCGATGTCACCAACGGTTTCTAGACATTTCAAATCCACAGCCGTGCTTGAGTTTGCGATGTCGCCAATGATTTTCGAAACATTTCAAATCCACAGGCGTGTTTGAGTTTGTGCTGTCACCAACGATTTCGAGACATTTCAAATCCACAGCCGTGCTTGAGTTTGCGATGTCACCAACGATTTCGAGACATTTCAAATCCACAGGCGTGCTTGAGTTTGCGATGTCACCAACGATTTAGAGACATATCAAATCCACAGGCGTGTTTGAGTTTGCGATATACTATAGTATGGTATAGATTATCAATACATTTTCTTCCCCAGAAATGTGTGATTTTGACTAGAAATGATATTTGATTGATGCAACAATGAATTTGGGTTGTAACATGGTCCAGGGATGTAGTAACCCGTGGGGAGGGGGTCCAGGGTATGCGCCGGATGCCCGTGGACTACATTAGATGCTGGTCTTTATTATGAAAGTTGGTTTGGCTACAACATTGTCAATGTATGCGGTAGCGGCAACAGTGCCATGCGGCGCTTCTGTCTGGGAAAGGGGTTAAGCATGAATGGTGTACATTAATGAGCCGTGAACATGTGTGCTATTTTGAATTATTGTCGGTTGAGTGTACAGTCAGTGCATACCAATAATATATCTTGTCATTTAAGGGCTTTGATACGTCGTTCGAAAGATCGAGCAAATATGGTGTTTTATGGGGCGGAGAACGATGGTAATAAAAATAGGAATAAACAAGTGATCATAATTTACGGACAGTGTGTTGTGTGGATCCACACACCAAGGCACTTCACTTAACGAACCTTTTATATGGGAACATCATCTTATAGGAACGGTTCTTTAATTGATTTTAATGTCAGTTGTGTCGTTTGAAAAGTTAATGAACCCTTTTATGTTTGTATATTTAAGGTTTCTAGTAACATATAAATTTTCATTTCGAGGCAGCTACTGGTATATATAATAAATTAGGCTCCTAATACGCTGTGTATAGCATTCTACAATGATTATTACATTTATTTTATGGAATATGATGACTTGATATTAAAAATCATATCATACACATTTATTAGAAATAAAATTCTCATTGGTATTTTTGTATGCGCATGATACAAGATTACATTTACTTAATAAAATGCACGAGTGGTTATCTGATCGGCTTAATATACTGCTAAACATATCTACACTCGTTAATATTTTTAACACACGCCGATGTTTATAAAATATATGAAAGAAAGTAACTTTGAGGTCATTCCAAGTCAATATAAACAACGAGGTACTACAATTTAATCCCCCGTCTGACACTAATAAAATTAACAGTTTTTCAGATGGGACGTTACACCGAGGTCTCGTGTCGGTGCTTTACACCGTGCACGTAAAAGAACCAGAGGAGATTCAGGAATGGATCCCTGTCTGTATCATTGCACTATCCTCCAAAATCTAAAATGAATAATCTCTTCAGGAGGCGTCGCTCATATGGGTAATCGTAGCGACGATGAATAAACGTAAAACACACACAATTTAATGTGGCTTAAAGATAAATCTTGCTTCTCAGTATTTTCAAATTACATATTTCGACAATGGCTCTTTCTTTCTTGCCTAAACGATCTAACAATTTGAAACATAATCACATTGGGCCTGTCTCTTGGTCGACAGTCACTAGCTTGGGCATCTGGACACACCTATTCACCATTTTGGGCACGTGAACATCATCTTTATCACTTTTGCAAGGTGCCTGTGACGTCACAACCTCTCTTTGCCAGTTTTTATTGGAATACAATTGATCAGCCGGTAACCGACTAGATCAAACAGTGCCATGCACATGAACTACAGCTAAACTGTGAATATGCCATTGTAGTCTCACACTATTTGTCAGTTTCACGCTGAATATAAGTATACGTTTCTATATACACGTACATGCATATTAATGTAACTATTGATTTAAGCATGTCCTGTGCGTGTCTGTGATTCTCTTTGTAAGCCATTATTTGGATATTAAAACACTCAAAACAGCAGGAGTCAACATCAAGGTTGCAAAATTCTCGTGTTATATTGTGCATGCTGTGTCCTGAAGGATGCCGACTGTCAAATCACTCCCATGAGAAAATATATGTTCGTCAATTCTGAGCAAAATGAGGCAGTATTGTACAGCTACAACACTCTTCAACACTCGTCTTCCGAAAAGCTGTTGCTTATTTCAAGTGTTTTTAATACTTTTTCCGTATTATCTGGTTCAAAATTATATTACAACATGTTCGAATAAATAATCTCAGCTTCTATCTCTCACAAATAATCTCAGCTTCTATCTCTCACAAATAATCTCAGCTTCTATCTCTCACAAATAATCTCAGCTTCTATCTCTCACAAATAATCTCAGCTTCTATCTCTCACAAATAATCTCAGCTTCTATCTCTCACAAATAATCTCAGCTTCTATCTCTCACAAATAATCTCAGCTTCTATCTCTCACAAATAATCTCAGCTTCTATCTCTCACAAATAATCTCAGCTTCTATCTCTCACAAATAATCTCAGCTTCTATCTCTCACAAATAATCTCAGCTTCTATCTCTCACAAATTTAACGGGTTTTGTGTTTTACGTTTATTTATCGTCGCTACCGGTTGCCCATATGAGCGACGCCTCCTGAAGAGGTTAGTCATTTTAGATTTTGGAGGATAGTGCAATGATACAGACATAGACCCATTCCAGAGTCTCCTATGGTTCTTTTAAGTGCACGATGTAAAGCACCGATACGAGATCTCGGTTTAACGTCCCATCTGAAAGACTGTTAATTTTATTAGGGTCAGACGGGGAATGGAACCTGCGATCCCTGGTTACCAGTGCAGCGTGTTACCACTGGGCTACAGATCCGTCTGTAACGGGTTTTGTTTTGTTATATCGCGTTATATGGAAACTGTTACTATGACGTCACACATAGCAGAAATGGCAGCGGCCTAAATCGCTGTCACGTGACTAAATTAGTCATTTTAAATAGCTGTTCAAGATTCGTTGTTTTGTTTAAGAATATTCTGTACATATTCTTGAAAAGGTTTAAACGTGCTTAATCGATTACAGGCCACAGCACGCTATTGACATGTTCCCTTTAAACAATGAGCGTGGTCATCTCAAAACTGGGTAAAAAAAGAGTCAATTCTGAGAAAAAATAATTTGTTATATTACAAGAATGCTAAGAAGATGACGTCATAGTACGAGACATGTCAAAACATATTTAGTTTAAACATATTTATTTTCTGTCAATACATGATTATTTACAACAACTGATATAAGGAATTGGACAGAAAGCTGTATAGCTTATGATTGTCCTGTTGAACGATTATAATCACATATTGTTGTTTCCTTTCGAATTAAGACAACATTCTATTGATTTTGTTGTCAGAGGCATACACAATACACACATTTATATAGAGAAAGTAAAAGTAATTTCCTACACATTTTATTTATGTGATTTTTTGTCAGCGATGTGAAACATTACCAACCATACATCGTCTTTCAATAAGCAACTCTATCCGATTGAAACGAGAACATTGGAATTTATTGCAATATATAACAAAATGTGGAACAAGTTGGTGTCTTTCTATAGTACAATTTAAGTCGGTAAATCATAATTATTATGTTGAGTTTAACATGGATTATTACGACTATTTTTAATGGAGTTCATACAATAACACATCTGTTCTGAACAGAGATAATTGTGCTAGTAGGATAACATATAATAATTTATGTATGTGTAATCGAACCGTGCTCTTTGGCGATATAAATATGTGAAAATAATTACCCATAAATGGGTAATTCATTTAATCGGGAATCTAGTTAAATGTGCTTGGAGATTGTGGTAGAAATTGCAAATTTAAATTCGAAACATAGAACGAGAACTTGTTATATAACAGCGCTACATAGAACGAGAACGTGTTATATAACAGCGCTACATAGAACGAGAACTTGTTATATAACAGCGCTACATAGAACGAGAACTTGTTATATAACAGCACTACATAGAACGAGAACGTGTTATATAACAGCGCTACATAGAACGAGAACTTGTTATATAACAGCACTACATAGAACGAGAACGTGTTATATAACAGCGCTACATATAACGAGAACGTGTTATATAATAGCGCTACATAGAACGAGAACGTGTTATATAACAGCGCTACATAGAACGAGAACTTGTTATATAACAGCACTACATAGAACGAGAACGTGTTATATAACAGCGCTACATAGAACGAGAACTTGTTATATAACAGTGCTACATAGAACGAGAACTTGTTATATAACAGTGCTACATAGAACGAGAACTTGTTATATAACAGCGCTACTATATTAAGGGTAGTCTTGGTTTTGAGAACCTTGTTGAGAAATCTCCTTAGAGATACCACCCATCAATGTCAACACTCCAATAAGATTATAACATGGCGGGCAAGGTACTTGTCGGTCCCATTTGTGTCTATATGTATTCTCGCGCCATGAAGCAACAATATGTGCTATTTGATATGGTCCAACTATCTGTACCTTCAATGAAACCAGAACATGTTTACAATTCAAGCAAGTTTATTCGGAAAACAGCAGCTGATATAGAAATGGTGTTGTTATGTCGGATAGCAGGTCGTGTGTTTACTGTTTACAGCCAAAGTTTATACATCGTTAAAATGAAATAGTTATCAATACAAACCTCTATTAACACAACAATGATGTGCTAACTATTTTGTTTTGTAAAACTGGTTGCTAAGCCACAACATCCAGACTGCAAATATGTATGCATTATATACACGCGCAATATTGTGTAATGATAAATCAGAACTATTGTTTTCATTTTAATAATATATTATTGAGTTTCTTCCATTAGTTTAATCTACATGTATTCAAGTTTAAGTCACAGCACAGGAATTACTGTCCATGGAATTACACGTGCGTAACAATTCAAACCATATGATATATAAGCTCATTTAAACATTACTAACATTCGATCCCCCGTCTGGCCCTAATAAAATTAACATTCTTTCAGATGGGACGTTAAACCGAGGTCTCGTATCGGTGCTGTACACCATGCACGTACACGAATCACAGGGGGATTCTGGAAAGGGTCTCTGTCTGTATTATTGCACTATCCTCCAAAATATCTAAGACTAATCTCTTCAGGATGCATCGCTCATATGGGCAATCGGTATCGACGATAAATAAACGTAATACACCCAAACACTAACATAAATATAATATAGATTGAAACTAATAATTTAACTGTTAGTTTTAACTTTAAAATATACATAGCTGGCGCGTAACAATTCAATTTCCACCATTGTTCTAAGCGGTTGAGAATGTCTTAGCACGATTCTGGTCACCGAGTTGAAAACCATCCATATGCCGACACGTCTGCGTTAATACCACGCGAACTATATATCAATCTTCCTTGTTCTTGGGTACTTGCAGTTACCATGGTAACAGATCGTCCAAAATTACAACAAGGTGCTCCAAAGTTCTTATCATGGTCATCTATCATTTCTGTCAAGCGTTTTATATAATCTATTGCGTATCTTAGCGTTTTAACTTTTGACAGACGCTTGTGCTTCGTGTCCATGGGCACATGTTTTCTTAGCCTCAAAAATGCGTTGTTTACAGTTTCAACACGGCGTCGCTCACGTGCGTTTCTCCTAGCAACAAGATGAGGTGGTTTCTCGCAGTGCGGCACGTGTTTGTACACCGTCTTACCGGATCTTTTTATCCGTTTCTTCATTGACTTCCCATCGCACTGTCGCCGATTCATTCGACACGAAGCTTTAATTTCCCGGTTAAAAGAAGTCATATTTAAAAGAAAAATTATCCAATTTTATTGATACATTGTTAGACTACAATATCATCTCCAAATTCCAAATTTGAATAAAGCAATTTAGAGCGTTCAGAAACCTAGACTATCTTTGTAGTTGCATCCGTAAGCATAGACAACTAAGCAAACGCTTCAATGGTGTCTGTGAGTAAACACATCACTGACGTACAGTTCACTTTCATCACGAAGAGATTGTTTGAAGTGGTGAGTTCGGGTTACTGGACTATTCTACTTCCTTCCCTGTCATTATTGTCCTTGTATAAATACGTTGTTTTTCCACTTTCCTTAGCAATAAACAATTTGATGTGTGCAGAATTTTATCAATTCGGAAATTGGTTCATCTAATATTTATAAACAAATCAACGCTGATCATAATGGGACGAAACTACGGTAATTGAATCCTGAACAGATATAAAGACGGTGACAATTAAACATGTTATTTGGAGAGTTTATTGGCCTAGCACCTGCTAGGAAGACGTGCCTCCGGGTCGACACAGAATACAGTATGCACGATTACAGGAACACAGAAACCAGAAACAGTAAGCAGAATTGGTGTTTGCGAGGAGCATCCACGTGTGTGTGTTTTCGTTATGTATTGTCGCTACCGGTTGATCACGTTTTGTTGTCATATTATAGAAATTATGGTCAATTAATATTGCTTTCTCTCAAAGAGTTTGTTTTTTACGTTTATTTATCGTCGCTACCGGTTGCCCATATGAGCCACGCCTCCTGAAGTGATTAGTCATTTTAGATTGTTGGAGGATAGTGCACTGATACAGACAGAGATCCATTCCTGAGTCTCCTCTGGGTTTTTTACGTGTATGGTGTAAAGCACCGACACGAGAACTCGGTTTAAAGTCCCATCTGAAAGACTGTTAATTTTAGGGTCAGATGGGGGATCGAACCTGCGATCCCTAGATTACCAGTTCAACGTGTTAACAACTGGACTACAGATCCGTATGTGGAGCACCCACTCGTGGTTTTATAGAACACCATACATAGCTCTCATATGACGTCATCGTTCCTACTGTGGCTGCCATTTTGTTTGGTAAAGTTGACCAGATATTATATAATTATATAATTTTGTTTCTTCATAACATATTTATTTTTCATCCCATCACAATGGTTCATACCTTGTTGGAAAGCTCTCAATGGACATATGTTTGGTATAATTTCACACTTTTCGTATCACAAACGAATAAATAATAATGTACCTGTATATTAATATTTCAACTGTGAAAATAGGTTTAAAAAATAGATGCAAGTTAAGTTCTTATAAATTATAATCCATACACCATTGCCATAAAATGAATTAATATTTAAAAAGTGCATTTCAATATCTTCAAAATGATAACAACTTTTATATTAACAAACAAACATTAATACTGTTATTGCAATTGAAGAAGTACTAATAAAATCCTGAAATTGCCAATAATAAAACTTGCCAAACAAAATGATAGTTAGTAACAGACATTACAGACGGATCTGTAGTCCAGTGGTAACACGTAATCAAGGGATCGCAGGTTCGATCCCCCGTCTGACCAAATAAAATTAACAGTCTTTCAGATGGGACTTTAAACAGAGGTCTCGTGTCGGTGCTGTACACCGTGCACGTAAAAGAACCAGAGGATACTCTGGAATGGGTCTCTGTCTGTATCATTGCACTATCCTCCAAAAATCTAAAATGACTAATCTCTTCAGTAGGCGTCGCTCATATGGGCAACCGGTAGCGACGATAAATAAACATTTGACAATGCGATATCAAAACTGTTAAAACATTGCCTCTGTAATATACAGCATTCAGGGGAACAGTTTGGGCCACAAAAGCAAATCGCGTTAGAAATCTGCCGTTTTATGTTATATGTGATTTATGTTTTGCAATAAATATTGTTTAAACCAAACTTAGTTTGTTTATACACATTTATTTTAGCTCGATTACGAAACAAGTTATTTCAACTTATATAAATCACTCTCGAGACCTCATTCCTGATGGAATCCATCGCCAGGAGGGAGAGAGAAGAGGCAACGTGGAATTTAAATGCCTTGCCTAAGGGCACAATCGTAACGGCTCCAGTGGGGCTCGAACTCCAGACATTTCGCACCTGAAGCGAACGCGCTACCGCTGCGCTATCACGACTTCCACCAAACTGGTTGTGAAACACATACATGCTTGCATCAATATCGTATACGACTGGGTTTTTTTAGATTAATTGCAAATTCTATCCCGGATGATTAAAAACATATCCGGAATACATACTGTGTACATACTTAAATGAAGGCAAAAAATAAAGACATCTACAGTAGTAAAAACATACACCATTTTTTTCTAAATGAAACATTGCCGCCTTTCCATACAGAATTTCCAAAGCCGTTGATGATCTTTAACCCTTTCAACACCACATACCTCTAAATAGGCTTACAAAAAAGTGTAGATCCAGATGAGCCGGCTCGTGACGAGCCGTCTCATCAGGATCTGCACTTTTTGCAAGTAATATTACAATTTTTAGAAAATAATTTACCCATTTTGATAAATGAACTTGTCCAAATGTGATTTTCTGATTCATTTAATTGGTCTAAAAATGTCATGGACCAGTCTATGTCAGTTACTTGGTGTTGAATGGGTTAACACGTTACTACCACAAATAATTCAAACGTAGCATTCACCAGTCACTTGGACGCCATGTCACGTGACATGCACACTCACCATCAATTCAGTTAATCCTTTATTTTTATGAGTTTGTTTGCGGTTTTATTCTTGATATAGCTGTTTTAGTGTGACCTTAAATAAATTTGAACAGCGGAATTAAGCCAAGTACCTGTCATTTTAATCCGTCTGCAACCACACGCGTTGTGGCGCGTGCCACCTTAGTTGCAAGTGCTATTGTAACGTTTAGCGGTTGCGTGATTTGTGTGACATTTATTATCGGTACGGTTACAGTGTTTGGAGTCACCTTTGGAGGCTGTATCTATTATCCAAGCGTGATTGTCTGCATTGTTTTCTGTTTTGCTCTTCAGGGACATATAAATATGGCAATGTTAACATGCATGAACAATTTTTATGCAAATTAAGTTGACAGTTTTAGTGGTTTAACGAATAGCATTTAACGAATGTAGAGGTTATATACGAACATCTCTATGGCATAAGCCCATTGTTGAATACAAGCACAGGCATCGGGCGGAAGTCGTGATAGCTCAGTGGATGCACGTTCGCTTCAGGTGCGAAAGGGCCTGCGTTCGAGCCCTGCTGGAGCCGTTACGAGTGTGCCCTTAGGCAAGACATTTAAATTCCACGTTGCCGCTTCTCTCTCTCTCTCTCTCTCTCTCTCTCGTGGCGATGAATTCCATCAGGAATGAGGTCTCGAGAGTGATTAATATAAGTCGTAAGAACTTGTTTCGCAATCGAGCTAAAATAAATTTGTATAAACTAGGCACCCGGTGCATACCCTTGACCGCCGGGTTACTACAGTCCAGGACCATGTAGTATCCGGTACAGTTGGTGCGGCAACTGTATTATCCGGTACAGTTGGTGCTGCAACTGTATTATCCGCTACAGTTGGTGCGGCAACTGTATTATCCGGTACAGTGCGGCGACTGTATTATCTGGTACAGTGTGGCAACTGTATTATCCGGTACAGTTGGTGCGGTAACTGTTTTATCCGGTACAGTGCGGCGACTGTATTATCCGGTACAGTGCGGCAACTGTATTATCCGGTACAGTGCGGCAACTGTATTATCCGGTACAGTTGGTGCGATAACTGTATTATCCGGTACAGTGCGGCAACTGTATTATACGGTACAGTTTGTGCGGCAACTGTATTATCCGATACAGTGCGGCAACTGTATTATCCGGTACAGTGTGGCAACTGTATTATCCGGTACAGTTGGTGCGGTAACTGTTTTATCCGGTACAGTGCGGCGACTGTATTATCCGGTACAGTGCGGCAACTGTATTATCCGGTACAGTGCGGCAACTGTATTATCCGGTACAGTTGGTGCGATAACTGTATTATCCGGTACAGTGCGGCAACTGTATTATACGGTACAGTTGGTGCGGTAACTGTTTTATCCGGTTCAGTGCGGCAACTGTATTATCCGATACAGTTGGCATGCATTTATTCAATGTATCTTTATAGTTTAATAATATTTTATTGCTTGTTTATATACAATACAAATATAAACATGATAAATATATACAAAATGATACAACCAACCTGCTTATACTTGAACACTGTAAGAATAACAAATAGATATAAATGGGTTTTACAACAAGTTTTACCAACATTAACTAGTGCCCCCTCGCAATGTATGTTTATAGTTCAATCCATGTTTGCAGTGTAATTGATAGTGGAACGTTAGCGTTGTTTATAATATTAATATATATATTACTTTAATACACACATGGTATGTACTATGCAATAGTATCTAGAGCCACGCTGGAGCCGTTACGATTGTGACCTTAAACAAGGCATTTAAATTCCACGTTGCCTCTTCTCTCTCTCCCTCGAGGCGATGGATTTCACGAGGAATGAGGTCTCGAGAGTGATTAATATAAGTTGAAATAACTTGTTTCGCAATCGAGCTAAAATAAATTTGTATAAACTAATAGTATCTAGAGAATCTAGATAGAGAATCTAGATAGTACCACTAGGGGACATGCAGCCCCATTGATGGTATATGACACAAGAACAAATCCTTCGCCATACAGTATGTCATTGAAACATCAACCTTATGGATCCTTGGTGTGGTCTATTTGAAAGGTATACTAGTAAGGTTTGTCTATCTGGATTCGTTTCGAGATTTAGTCATGTATAGTTTGTTTACAACAGAAGTCAATGGTAGTGGACACTTGGATGACCAGCTTCACCAACGGCCTTGGCAAATTAACCCCAATCCGAATCGCGTCTTACTATATCATTCCTCTCTTTGTATAAGAGGAATAAAAGCATGTGTTGTGGTGGTGGTGGTGGTGGTGGTGGTGGTGGTGGTTGTTGTTGAGAGCATGGCGTAGCAAATTCTCCTTTCTCCGATGCATTCCTAAGTATTTGCAAGATGTCTTCAGTAGCACTTCCATAAACGAACGCTCAAACAATTACATTGTATCCAGTTATAACAGTCACGGATGACGTGTATCAATTTCTGGATAGTGTGTGAGCAGAATTGTACCAAAAGCTCTAAATGTCACGGAGGACTGCAGTCATAAGATGCGGGTGGATGAATACTAAAAGACAGAAGTAGAGCAACATTACATTATGATGCAGAAGTAGAACAAGATTTAAGATTATAATGCAGAAATAGAAGAAGAATTAGATTATGATGCAGAAGTTGAAGAAGAACTAGATTATGATGCAGACATGGAACACGAATTAGATTATGATGCAGAATTAGAAGAAGGAATCGATCATGAAAAAGAATTAATTGACAAGTACACGATGATGCAGAATTAGAAAAATAGTTAGATTATGAATCGGAATTAGAAAACGAATTAACTGACCAGCACACGATGATGCAGAATTAGAAAGAGAAGTAGATTGTGATGCTGAATTAGAAGAAGAATTAGATCATGATGCAGAAATAGAGTAAGATTTAGATTATGATGCAGAATTAGAAGAATAATTAGATTATGCGGCAACCATAAAATAAGAATTAGATTATGATGCAGACATAGAAGAAGAATTAGATTATGATGCAGAATTAGAAAATGAATTCGATTATGAGGCAGAATTAGAAGAAGAATTAGATTATGATGCATAAATTGAAGAAGAATACAATGTAGAAGCCTAAGAAGAATGAGGAGAATAATTCGTAATATTTAAAAGAGACAAAGGGGAACAAAATGCTGAAGAAACAATCAGAATAAGATGGAAGCAGGAAAAGCACAACGAGACGAAGAAACAACAAAATATGTAGCATAATAAAGCGATGAATAAAATACGCTAAAAGAGAAGAAGAAGACGAAGACGAAGTATATACAAACACAAGAAGTAGCAATTGACAACACAGTAGTAGCAGGACATGAAGATGATCTCGTAAACAAAGTCTATATCTAAGTGTTGGATTGAGATTTAGTACAATGTAAGGTTATATGGTCCCAATCATAACGAACAACCTTCAATGAGAGACATCGCTGGACTTTTTATTACCGTCCTTAGTAATAAACTATGATTTATACTGAAATGTAAATATGTCCTTTTAGTTGTTTTTACTGTTGTTCTCTGCCCAGATGCTATGTTATATGATAAATGTGAATTTATCAACATTGTGTTATTTAATTGATAACAAACATTTCCGAAGAGAACGTGGATGAACAATTGCTAGCATGTGGTGCAAACGAAACAACGAAACAATCAAAGGAAACCACTTAATAGGACATGTCTACCGTTAAGGAGTATACAGGAGCAGTAACTGACAGATACCTCTCATTAGGACATGTCTACCGTTAAGGAGTATACAGGAGCAGTAACTGACAGATACCTCTCATTAGGACATGTCTACCGTTAAGGAGTATACAGGAGCAGTAACTGACAGATACCTCTCATTAGGACATGTCTACCGTTAAGGAGTATACAGGAGCAGTAACTGACAGATACCTCTCATTAGGACATGTCTACCGTTAAGGAGTATACAGGAGCAGTAACTGACAGATACCTCTCATTAGGACATGTCTACCGTTAAGGAGTATACAGGAGCAGTAACTGACAGATACCTCTCATTAGGACATGTCTACCGTTAAGGAGTATACAGGAGCAGTAACTGACAGATACCTCTCATTAGGACATGTCTACCGTTAAGGAGTATACAGGAGCAGTAACTGACAGATACCTCTCATTAGGACATGTCTACCGTTAAGGAGTATACAGGAGCAGTAACTGACAGATACCTCTCAATAGGACATGTCTACCGTTAATGAGTATACAGGAGCAGTAACTGACAGATACCTCTCATTAGGACATGTCTACCGTTAAGGAGTATACAGGAGCAGTAACTGACAGATACCTCTCATTAGGACATGTCTACCGTTAAGGAGTATACAGGAGCAGTAACTGACAGATACCTCTCATTAGGACATGTCTACCGTTAAGGAGTATACAGGAGCAGTAACTGACAGATACCTCTCATTAGGACATGTCTACCGTTAAGGAGTATACAGGAGCAGTAACTGACAGATACCTCTCATTAGGACATGTCTACCGTTAAGGAGTATACAGGAGCAGTAACTGACAGATACCTCTCATTAGGACATGTCTACCGTTAAGGAGTATACAGGAGCAGTAACTGACAGATACCTCTCATTAGGACATGTCTACCGTTAAGGAGTATACAGGAGCAGTAACTGACAGATACCTCTCATTAGGACATGTCTACCGTTAAGGAGTATACAGGAGCAGTAACTGACAGATACCTCTCATTAGGACATGTCTACCGTTAAGGAGTATACAGGAGCAGTAACTGACAGATACCTCTCATTAGGACATGTCTACCGTTAAGGAGTATACAGGAGCAGTAACTGACAGATACCTCTCATTAGGACATGTCTACCGTTAAGGAGTATACAGGAGCAGTAACTGACAGATACCTCTCAATAGCTCAGGTTATGGGAATGCCTGTTGCATAGATGGCTATGTGACTGTCATGAATATTCAAACTAACCAGAGTGTTGGAAGTGTGTTTTCTCTTTCCTAGACTAATTAGTATGTATTCTTGCATGCCTCGATTGTTCCGTTAGTTCAGTATTTGATTGTTTCATTATTTCGCTATGATTGCCATTTAACGAAAATGAGAATACATCTAAACAGCTTTATCATCTCTCCCATCTTGTTTAATTAACTGACTGGCACACGACCTGGAGGAATATGTCAATATTTAATTATTATTACACGTGGCTTGTCTCTTTATTTTATTGAAATACAAACATTAATACGTCGTTAGGAGGTCTCGTCACGAACACCCTTGCCTCATATAAATATACACGTCATGTGCATACAACAATATATATACAATGTACAATAAGACACATTAGTCAGTTACTGCCCCTAAGCGTAGATTGATAAGATAAGATAAATTTTATTTTGAGTCGGCAAGATAGCAACAGTACAACACAAGCTCTGGATCCTCTCAATTGGTTTCCTCTGTTTTTATCGCTGATTCCTTTGCACAACATGATATTAATATTCTTTTTCGTTTTCTCATCTTATTATTATTAAAAGTCTTTCAAATGGGACATTAAACCGAGGTCTCATGTCGGTGTTGTACACCGTGCACGTAAAATAACCAGAGGAGACTCTGGAATGTGTATGTCTGTATCATTGCACTATCCTCCAACAATCTAAAATGACTATCTCTTCAGGAGCCGTCGCTCTTTTCATTAGTACATACTGAACAGATGACATATAAAAATGTGCACAGCCAGCCTTGTCTCTACGTATCTTCTACGGCCAATACATTTACTCTTTTGTGAGTTGTACAACATGCGTCCGTCCGCCTCTGTGGTCGAGTGGTTAAGGTCGCTGACTTGTATACCACTGTAACCTATCATCACTGATGGTCACGGGTTCGAGCCCCGCTCAGGCCGTGTCTCATTTATATGAAAAAGTTGGCAGTTTTTTACGGAGGTTGGTGCACCCAAGTACTGGTTAACCGCTGGAGCCTGCCCAGGAAAGGTGTTGTTAAGTAAACTGCCCGCCGGCGATATAGCCCGAAATGGTGCTGATGCAGGCGTATAGCAACATGCGTCCACCACGACAATCAAGCACACCAACTCCTCATAATTATGCTAGCAGTACGTCTGTATTTAGTTCTTCGTTTTAATCGAATACGATTGTAATGTGTGTAGAAATGTGGGTGCCAGAAAGAACCCAAATTTGAAATTTACATATTATTAACATATCTAGACGGTGGTAAGCAATATTCGGTTCGGTTCGTTTAAATTCAATTCCAATCCACTCTACTGTGACTCTGAAATGATCTGAATATATATATATTGTGGGTATAATTGAATGTTGGTCCTCGCAATATTCCTCTAAGCTACTTCATTGCCTATATATCCGTTCTATAATGTCATGCAAAAATAATTTCCTAACTTTAAATTAATTTTTTGTTCAACTTTTATTCATTTTCTAAAGTCGCCGTGTCTGATTTTAAAACATCAAATCTCAAAAATGTACATACAAATTGCGTTTAAGTTTAATAAGCAGCCTTATTGATTCGTTCCATACTTAATAGATGCGGAGTTCGCGCCCCGCTGGAGCCGTTACGGTTGTGTCCTTAGGCAATGCATTTAATTCCACGTTGCCTCTTCTCCCTCCCTCGTGGCGATGGATTGCATCTGAAATGAGGTCTCGAGAGTGATTAATATAAGTTGTATGAACTTGTTTCGCAATCGAGCTAAAATAAATTCATGAAAACGATGATTAATATAGATTGCTGACATAATTTTATACGTTTGTACTATTGGACGGATATGAGTATAGTATGATTTATTGTTAAATGCTCAATAAAATGTTATTGTTTTCTATATAATCAGTAAAGGTGGCAATGCCAAACGGACCATTGGTGATCGTGTTATTGATATAAAACGTTATGTATCTATTAATCAAGCTCTAATATCACAACTCAGTAATCTGAAAAAACAACTCGAATGTCATAATCGCCAATGGCAAATGAGTGGGTGGAGAAGGAGGTTTTCGACACACTTCTAGTGTTTTTTGGACATTGGTAAATGTAAGATAAATTGATGGTGACATCATACATTTGCGTTTTTTCTCTCGTTTCGTTATATTCTATCATCACACATAATAGTGACATTACCTTAGCACATTTATACTAGAGGACATAGAAAACGCACACTTCGGATATAAGTGTGTGTTTTATATGAAAAACAATAACTATATAAATACATAGTTTTAAACATTTTGGAATATTTTTAGTTGTTCAGTTTGTGTTTTGTAATAAAGATGTGATATATCTTTGATGGAATCCATCGTATTTTCGCTTTCATGCAATAATAATCATATAATGTAGGTGTGCGTTTTCTATGTCCTCTAGTATATAATGTAGGTGTGCGTTTTCTATGTCCTCTTGTATATAATGTAGGTGTGCGTTTTCTATATCCTCTAGTATATAATGTAGGTGTGCGTTTTCTATGTCTATGCTTAAACGGCAATACTTCATCCAGCGCTACTTTAGTCTGCACTACTTTTGTCGAAAGTTCTTGCGCTGAAAGCCGTTTCCATGTAAGCTGGTAATACTAGCAAGGTGTTGAGGGTACTTTACAAAAAAGAAAAAGATTGATCAACGGTAGATTTCCGGGTCGACCTCCACAACGTGCATGTCGTGGTCTAGACACATCCCGCAGTAGCAGCTCATTCAAGTCTTGGTCTCCTCGACACAGACTCGGTTCCTCGTGTTGGTATGACATGAGGGGAACAGCCCGGGGATGCCTTGATGCTACAAATACCACTGAAGAGGAGAGCTGTGCAAGTGACTGCGGATGACAAATGGCCTAACAAGGACATTTGTTCGAAGGAGGCAATCACCACACAGGACTTGTCACCCTGGACCAAAGGAAGAGGCTGCCTGATCGGGATGTCATCAAATGCAACATAGCAACTACTTAAGCTTCTTAGAGAGACCAGTCGTCACATATCTCGGCGGGGGGCTACTATATACGATAGATTACAGACGGGTCAGTAGTCCAGTTGTGAACACGTTGGACTTCAAATATGACCTTAATAATATTCTATAAAAGTATTTCAGATGTTTTACTTTAAACGAAGCTCTCGTGTCGGTGCTTTACACCGTGAACACAAAAGAACCCGAGTATACTCTGTAATGGGTCTATGTCTGTAGCATTGCACTATCATCCGAACATCTAACATAACTAATCTCTTCTGGAGGCGTCGCTCAAATGGGCAACCGGTAACGACGATAAATAAACGTAAAACACACACACATGGTAGATTTTCTAGGATACCAAATATTATGAATAAGGCAAAGCGAGACCAATCATAGATCCATAGCATGATTGAATCTACAGCCGGGCTAATATGTAAAAAGATATGTGTGTCAATATGATGAAATATATTAAAAGAGTATTTATTTAAACATTATTTATTGATTGTCAATATGATGACATATATTAAAAGAGTATTTATTTAAACATTATTTATTTTACAACGATTGCGAAGCAAGTTTTAACAACTTATATTAATCGCTCTCGTTGGCGCTGATGAAAGTGTAAATGTGGTCATTCGTAGGGGAGGAAACCGGAGTACCCAGAGAAAACCCACCTGTCCGATCTGGCGACCACCATACCATCTCACATACTCCCCGGTCGAGGATCGAACCCGGGTTGCATTGGCGAGAAGCGTAAAAGAGTTTGTAGCATGAAGATTAAGAAAAATTATATTAATATTTTTGACGACATCTCGATTGGCTACCGCGATATCTTGTTTGAGAACAGCAGTAAGAACAAAGGATTCCAATTAAAAGGATCGATATCTGCCAAGGGAGGTAATATGGCTCATTATACTTGCACATAGTCCAAAATCGATAAAATAAAATACAAAATTAATGTATATTTATCAATATATTATCATATAATGGTAAACTATTTGTAATTAACTATTATTAGCTGTATTTCCCCCAATGAACAAATGAAAACGTCAATAACTAGTGTGTTAGTACAGTTTCTGTAATTGCACTTAATGCCATCATATCGCGTGCAATTACTAACCTAGACATGTAAATTAGTCCTATATAGCAACTTTCACAGCATGTAATTATCACGATGGACCGACATTGTGTAAATTGCCGTACCGAGTTTGACAAATGTGATGATGAAAA
Organism: Archivesica marissinica; assembly: GCA_014843695.1. Classification (NCBI taxonomy): domain Eukaryota; kingdom Metazoa; phylum Mollusca; class Bivalvia; order Venerida; family Vesicomyidae; genus Archivesica; species Archivesica marissinica. Next base: position 34,928,764 of record CM026387.1, read on the forward strand.
CGCATCGATTATCACCTGGAATGATAAACAGGGGCTGACATACTGTAGGTGTGGTTCCAGCTAGGTTAGAGCCGAGTAAGCGCAGCATCAATGGAGCTACTGAGATTGGTTCTGAATGCATAGTCTGACACCGTTTGCAAGTTGACCACCAAATGAATTTTAAACGGCTGAATCTCATACGCATGTCTATTTGTTCATTCCGATTGAGTCACTATTGAACGTCGTATACTAAATAAACAATATGATAGTTAGGCGGACTGGCATTGGTTTACATGTATTATACATGTGTGCGCGCGCGTGTGGTGATGTGTATATTTATTTACCCTCGCCACTACACAACCTATGGGCGAGCAGTGCGGCGCGTGTTTAGTTTTAATCTGTAGTATTGTCTCATCTATGTACATATGCAATTAATAAAACATAACATGAACAGTATACAACAGTACATAGCCAGTCATTAAATTTGAATTACAGGATACATAATTTAGAATATCACAGTCTAAAACATGACCACATTGATATTATTACAAATTGAATAAGAAATGAATGTGGGGGAAAGTAAGAAAACAAACCGCTATATGCACAAGGTAAAACTGAGGAATAGTAACTAATTGTTAAATTAAAACGTTATTAAAATAATTCAAATAAATTGAGATGTCAATACCAGCACTAGCGCGCAACTAAAAAATGATGATGGTTGAGCTTATTTACCCTCGCCTCCGACGAACCATGTGGGCGAGCGTAACTAAAATGTTTTAAGAGATCAGTTATCACCCTCGATCAGATCGAAGATGAACTAATTAGCAACTACTTCTCATGATGCATACAAATACAATGATTTAAGACACACGAGTATCATTATTTACAAAGAAAAAAACCGTCTTTGTAATATATTAAAACAGGTTTTGGCACATAACCTGTTTAAACTATGGCTGGAAACAACTATTTAGTTGATCGGTTCTACACATATCTGTAAAATCGTTAGCAACGCGTATGTATGTGAGTTTGGGAGTACATAAAACACTGTAACATCAGCATTGTAACATTGCCATTGATTAGTTATCATCGTAACCACTTCACGTGTAACGACGTCACTGATTGGCTGTCATTGACAAACAACACAATCGAACAATGGGGTCAATCAACGTATATTTCGTATGTCAGAATAGTAGGTAAATGTCATATTTGTGATAAAATTAAATTACGTGATAGTTTTTCTCCCACTTTTATGACAATTGTCTCCTTTCCTATTTTGTTAGCTTTTTATTTTTGTAGTAAAACAATTATAATACAATAAATTAATGAACTTGTTTCATTTAAGCATGTTTTGTAAGAAACCTTTTGCTTAATCTTTGACCACACTCGCCCATGCTTTATGTCATACGTATTAACAATTGTCGTCTGCTACCAATGTTAAATTGGAAAGATGAAGTGTATAATTTGATGAAAGTACGCATGACAGCCATTTATTACCAAGCAATGAATTCATATATCAGTGTGTATATTTCAAGCAACAGTAAACTTTCTACTTGATAAAATTCATTTTTATTTCGAACAATATTCGTGTGTATTTATTACATACTACGCGGTCAATATGAGCGACCATCATTATTGATATTGGCAAATATCAGAAAGCGTATTACAATTTTATATACCCAATTAACTAGTTATAGGAAAATATAAAATAACTGCAATGAGGGAGTAAAATTTCTAATTTATACCATGATAAAAATGTACACATACAATTTATGACTCTTGGGTTCAAAAGCGCGTGCGCGCAATGATATATTATTATGAGGGATAACATCTAACTATCTTACAGATTGGGCATATTAAGTGTCCCGATTATAGATGTAATTACGTTAACGAGTATATCGCATTTCTTTATCAACGTTTCTAATCTTATCATATCTTTCACTGAAAACTTGTTCCATCATTCTCTAGTACAGTGTCAATTACATCGTTATTGACAGCACGCATATCGTCATAGTTTGCTGGTAGTAATAATAGAAATTGTGAATGAAAACACTGCACTCCTATTATACTATATAGTATCTCTTTAAGCTGTAGGTAATTTTAGATCATTCAATGCCTGTAATAATTGATTCAAATGAGTTTGTTCCCCCTTGCTTTTCCGTCGCAAGGTTTCAGAAATATGATTAATTGCGAAGTTGACATTACGATATGTTTGCGCATGTGCGAACACTGCGAGTCAGTCTCGATCCAAAACGAAGTTATTGGATAGTTCTGAGATGTCTGCGAGATATCTAGCAGATAACACATTTGTTTTATTCTTTCCACGCCCAATTTCTTTATAGCCTACGATACATCATCTTAAACACAATGTCATCTTCTCTTTGAAGGCTTTGTTTAATCTAAGCATACGCTAGTGCTGGATTCATTGTTAAATATACAGCAACACGTGGATACAAAAACATGCCATTACAAAGAAATCAAAACAACGAACCAGGCCACAAGTTCTACAAACAATGGATGGGTGGGTGGGTGCGAAATCAGGCTTCTAAATCAAGAGATATGGCGGTGTGTAATTGTATCCGTGTTTGTAAAGTAAGTACGGTTAGATCCCAGTACATGGTTCCTTATTTAGACACTTGTCTTATACCCCTGGTGCGGGCCATTGTCTAATGTTTGTAAAACTTGTGGACCAAACCATTTGTATGTTCATGCTAGGTATTGTATCATTATGTGTATGACATATTTACTATTGATTTGCAATACAATATGACTAAAATGGGAACATTGAGATATGCGATACAAATTGTTCAGTACATGTTGTACCCTGACTATACATATATATATACTGACAACGTATGTGTGTTTTTACGTTTATATATCGTCGCTACCGGTTGCCCATATGAGCGACGCCTTCTCAAGAGATGAGTCATTTTAGATTTTGGAGGATAGTGCAATGATACATGCATATACCCATTCCAGAGTCTCCTCTGGTTCTTTTACGTGCACGATGTAAAGCACCGACACTAGACCTCGGTTAAAGTCCCATCTGAAAGACTGTTAATTTGATTAGGATCAGACGGGGGATCGAACCTGCAATCCCTTGTCTACCAGTCCAGCGTGTTAACCATATGCTTAACAATTAGTATGTGTCTTTCTTATATATGGTGCACATCGTTGGCAGCACTGCGGGCGTGGACTGGCCATACACATCGTTGGTAGCACTGTGTGTGTGGACTGGCCATACACATCGTTGGTAGCACTGTGTGTGTGGACTGGCCATATACATCGTTGGCAGCACTGTGTGTGTGGACTGGACATACACATCGTTGGCAGCACTGTGTATGTGGACTGGCCATACACATCGTTGGTAGCACTGCGTGTGTGAACTGGACATACACATCGTTAGCAGCACTGTGGGCGTGGACTGGCCATACACATCGTTGGTAGCACTGTGTGTGTGGACTGGCCATACACATCCTTGGTAGCACTGTGTGTGTGGACTGGCCATACACATCGTTGGCAGCACTGTGTGTGTGGACTGGCCATACACATCGTTAGCAGCACTGTGTGTGTGAACTGGACATACACATCGCTGGCAGCACTGCGGGCGTGGACTGGCCATACACATCGTTGGCAGCACTGTGTGTGTGGACTGACCATACGTCGGTGGCAGCACTGCGTGTGTGGACTGACCATACATCGTTGGCAGCACTGCGTGTGTGGACTCGCCATACATCGGTGGTAGCACTGCGTGTGTGGACTGGCCATACATCGGTGGTAGCACTGCGTGTGTGGACTGACCATACGACGGTGGCCGCACTGCGTGTGTGGACTGGCCATACATCGGTGGTAGCACTGTGTGTGTGGACTGGACATACATCGGTGGTAGCACTGTGTGTGTGGACTGGACATATACATATGTGGCAGCACTGTGTGTGTGGACTGGCCATACATCGTTGGCAGCACTGCGTGTGTGGACTGGACATACACATCGGTGGCAGCACTGCGTGTGTGGACTGGACATATACATCGGTGGTAGCACTGCGTGTGTGGACTGGACATACACATCGATGGCAGCACTGCGTTTGTGGACTGGCCATGCAGCCTGCTGTCAGCAGTGTGTCCATCTTACTCTATGTTTTATCTTAAATCTTAATATGTAATGTTTTTGTATCTTGTCACTTTAATCCCTTTGCTGACACATAATGACTGTTGATATTATTTTATTGATTATAATGTATATGTATATTACTTTAAACATTATTTATTTATTGTATGTCTGTAAATAGCTATAATGCTAATGTTATTTGTTTGTAAAAACACGAACAATAAATACAGTTTGAATTGAATTTATAAATGGCTACCAACACAATAACCATCGCAGGCGTGCATTAATATGAATAAACACACCATGCCTATTTAGGCCGTGTTTCATATTATAGCATCACTGAAAATGTATTGCATCAAGTTCATTCCGTGACATAGAAACATTACAAATAATCTTCGTGTCAACAAGATTCTTTAAATGATGCGCGCGACTAACTTCCGGTCGTCACGTGAGCAGGCCACTCGCCTCATTGCGCGCGGATGCTGCTATAATTGAGAAATTTGTGAAATTGTTCACACTTCGTGTCTCATATTGATTTATTAGCGGGTAAGATTGGTACATAGTCCTTATGTATGTCCACTGGGACACCAGAACTAATATGATGCCCCGTTATTTGTCAATGGATACTTATTCAATTTACGTACATCGACAATGTCAACATATTACAGGTTATTTGCACGATAAGAAGTCATTTAATATTATTCATTTGTGATTTTTTTAGCAAACTAGAATACCAGTGCATTACACTTAGTTTCGAATATCATAAACTAGCATTGTTTGTTTTTTTTGCTTTTTCTTTTTTGTAAATTTATTCAGAAATATAATAGATTTAGAAATATTTACAAGAACAATACACGCATGTACTAGATCAACAATCATACAGTCAATTTCAATGTATATGTATAATACCACTTGCATATACATATGTATATTCGCTGAGCATTGGTGCATCAATATGACTACAATGTATTACTAAGAACATACAATTTCAATAAGGAACTGTTATAAATGTATCCTTTGCGAAATATAATGTTCTCTGGAATGGGTATCATTGTACTATCCTCCAAGAGACTCTGGAATTGGTCTCTGTCTGTACCATGCACTATCCTCCAAAATACAAAATGACTAATCTCTTCAGGAGGCGCCGCTCATATGGGCAACCTGTAGCGACGGTAATTAAACGTAATACACACACACTGTGCTGTACATACATGTCGGTAGTCCAGTGGTACGTTGGACTGCGAATCCATGGGTCGCAGGTTCAATCCCCCGTCTGACCCAATAATAGTAACAGTCATTCACGGGACTTTAGACCGAGGTCTCGTGTCGGTGCTGTACACCGTGCACGTAAAAAAGAACCACTTGATATTCTGGAATGGGTCTCTGTCTGTATCATTGCACTATTCTCCAACATTCTAAACAGGCCAATCTCGTCAGGAGGCGTCGTTTATATGGGCAACTGGTAGCGACGATAAATAATTGCTACATAATTATGTCATAGCATGCTGTTGGATATGTGATACTCGTTTGCTCTTGAACATATTATTAAAAACATGCAAAGTTAGTATAGTTTTGCATAGTTTTGCATAGTTTGCATAGTTTTGCATAGTTTGCATAGTTTTGCATAGTTTGCATAGTTTGCATAGTTTTGCATAGTTTGCATAGTTTTGCATAGTTTGCATAGTTTTGCATAGTTTGCATAGTTTGCATAGTTTTGCATAGTTTTGCATAGTTTGCATAGTTTTGCATAGTTTTGCATAGTTTGCATAGTTTTGCATAGTTTGCATAGTTTTGCATAGTTTGCATAGTTTTGCATAGTTTGCATAGTTTTGCATATAGTTTTGCATAGTTTTGCATAGTTTTGCATAGTTTTGCATAGTTTTGCATAGTGTTGTCATTTAATATATCAGTCCATGAGTGTTATAAGTGTTATAAGTGTCATACAGTGTTATACAGTGTTATAAGTGTTATAAGTGTTATAAGTGTTGTTGAGCTGTTGAATGTGTGTCCAGCAGAGTTGTGCTCTTGACGGACGTTTCTGGTGGATGCTTCTTCTTCCTGTACAGGTGACACACCATGTGATGTACCTTCTTCTTGTACAGGGTGACACACCATGTGATGTACCTTCTTCTTGTACAGGGTGACACACCATGTGATGTACCTTCTTCCTGTACAGGGTGACACACCATGTGATGTACCTTCTTCTTGTACAGGGTGACACACCATGTGATGTACCTTCTTCCTGTACAGGGTGACACACCATGTGATGTACCTTCTTCATGTACAGGGTGACACACCCTGTGATGTACCTTCTTCTTGTACAGGGTGACTCACCATGTGATGTACCTTCTTCCTGTACAGGGTGACACACCATGTGATGTACCTTCTTCCTGTACAGGGTGACACACCCTGTGATGTACCTTCTTCTTGTACAGGGTGACACACCCTGTGATGTACCTTCTTCCTGTACAGGGTGACAAACCATGTGATGTACCTACTTCCTGTACAGGGTGACATACCCTGTGATGTACCTTCTTCTTGTACAGTGTGACTCACCATGTGATGTACCTTCTTCCTGTACAGGGTGACACACCATGTGATGTACCTTCTTCCTGTACAGGGTGACACACCTGTGATGTACCTTCTTCCTGTACAGGGTGACACACCATGTGATGTACCTTCTTCTTGTACAGGGTGACACCATGTGATGTACCTTCTTCCTGTACAGGGTGACACACCTGTGATGTACCTTCTTCCTGTACAGGGTGACACACCCTGTGATGTACCTTCTTCCTGTACAGGTGACACACCCTGTGATGTACCTTCTTCCTGTACATAGTGACACACCATGTGATGTACCTTCTTCCTGTACAGGGTGACACACCCTGTGATGTACCTTCTTCCTGTACAGGGTGACACACCCTGTGATGTACCTTCTTCTTGTACAGGGTGACACACCCTGTGATGTACCTTCTTCTTGTACAGTGTGACTCACCATGTGATGTACCATTCTTCCTGTACAGGGTGACACACCGTGTGATGTACCTTATTCCTGTACAGGGTGACACACCCTGTGATGTACCTTATTCCTGTACAGGGTGACACACCGTGTGATGTACCTTCTTCCTGTACAGGGTGACACACCGTGTGATGTACCTTCTTCCTGTACAGGGTGACACACCGTGTGATGTACCTTCTTCCTTTACAAGGTGACACACCGTGTGATGTACCTTCTTCCTATACAGGGTGACACACCGTGTGATGTACCTTCTTCCTGTACAGGGTGACACACCATGTGATGTACCTTCTTCCTGTACAGGGTGACACACCGTGTGATGTACCTTCTTCCTGTACAGGGTGACACACCCTGTGATGTACCTTCTTCCTGTACATGGTGACACATCCTGTGATGCAACCTCTTCCTGTACAGGGTGACTCACCCTATGACGCAACTTCTTCCTGTACAGGCTGACACACCATGTGATGCAACTTCTTCCTGTACAGGGTGACACACCCTGTGATGCAACTTCTTCCTGTACAGGAGACTAACCCTGTGATGCAACGTCTTCCTCTACAGGGTGACAAACCATGTTATGCAACTACTTCCTGTACAGGGTGACAAACCCTGTGATGCAACGTCTTCCTGTACAGGAGACAAACCCTGTGATGAAACGTCTTCATGTACAGGAGACAAACCCTGTTATGCAACTTCTTCCTGTACAGGGTGACAAAGCCTGTGATGCAACGTCTTCCTGTACAGGGTGACAAGACCTGTGATGCAACTTCCTCCTGTACAGGGTGACAATACCTGTGATGCAACCTCTTCCTGTATATGATGACACACCCTGTGATGCAACGTCTTCCTGTACAGGGTGACAAGCCCTATGCTGCAACTTCTTCCTGTACAGGGTGACAAGACCTGTGATGCAACTTATTTCTTTCGAACGACTCTTCCTCGGGCCATCCTCCTCACTGTTCCTCATCCCGCAACAGCATATACACGGATCTGTCAATTAAACATCTGGTCGTCCCGGTCGCTCCAGGGTCTGCCCATATCGGCAACTCCTCCTGAAGAAATTGGTCGTTTTAGATTTGGGAGGATAGCGTATTAATACAACCCATTCCAGAGTCTCCTCTGATTCTTGCACGTGCACGTGTAAAAACTCAGCGACACTAGACCTCTGTTTAAAGTCAGATAAGAAGGATGCTTAACATTATTAGGCTCAGACGGGGGATCAAACCTGTCTTGGTACTCCTTTTCAAATATATTTTACACGGAGACCCCCTCCGAGGATTTTGACTCGATGAAGGTCTATTGATCACTATCTTTAATAAAAGTTTATTTAACGTCGCTACCCTCGATTGCCCATTTGATCGACAGGCAGGTTACCTAACAACACCTTTACTGTGTACGCTCCAGCGGTTAACCAGTATTTTGTGCAAACTACCAACTTATTCATATAAAGAGACTCGATCTGAGCGGATCTCCAACTCGTGACCATCAGTGATGATAGGATACAGAGGTATACAAATCAGTGATCTCAACCACTCGACCACGGAGGCGGACATTGATAAAAAAAAATGTGTGTGTGTCTTACGTTTATTTATCGTCGCTACCGGTTGCCCATATGAGCGACGCCTCCTGAAGAGATTAGTCATTTTAACGTCCCATCTGAAAGACTGTTAATTTTATTAGGGTCAGAAGGGGGATCGAACCTGCGATCCCTGGATTACCAGTCCAGCGTGATACCACTGGACTACAGATCCGTATGTTGATAAAACAAGGTGATGATTGAGCTTATTTACCCTCGCCTCCGGCGAACCATATGGGCGAGACAAGAAACAAATTACTGTTTCATGGTTTTATAATGGCAGCCATTTTGCCGAAAGGCATTATTGAACAGCTATTAGGTGACAATTAATGTTTTAATGATACTGTAATTAATATATACAACAAATTGCAACTAAAATGCATGTATTGATATATGTCTCATCAGTATTAATGTTTTGTGTCAATATAAGGCATGGTGGTCGTTGTTTATTCGACTTATAACGATGTGCCCGCCCGAAGGCAGTGTAAGTCCACAGACGGATCTGTAGTCCAGTGGTAACACGCTGGACTGGTAATCCAGGGATCGCAGGTTCGATCCCCCGTCTGACCCTAATAAAATTAACAGTCTTTCAGATGGGACGTTAAACCGAGGTCTCGTGTCGGTGCTGTACACCGTGCACGTAAAAGAACCAGAGGAGACTCTGGAATGGGTCTCTGTCTGTATCATTGCACTATCCTCCAAAAATCTAAAATAACTAATCTCTTCAGGAGGCGTCGCCCATATGGGCAACCGGTAGCGACGATAAATAAACTTTTGAAAAAAGGACCAGACAGGCTATTATAGCAAATAATATGCGTGCGTGTACGAACTGAACAATTTTAATTAATAAGATCTTGCTATATAAGTGTGCGTTTTAAGTGAGATATTAGCCTCAAGCGGATCCATTATGTAAAGTAGTTGTACTATCTTCGGTGCAACGCGCCTCATACAGTCCAATATTTTACATATTGGATCGTTTTCGGCTTATATCCAATAAATAATCTTACGTGGCCGTTGTGCCTTCCTTCGTTAAGACGGACGTGGTATATAGAGGGATGAAACTGTCACGCATCATTGAGTGTACAATTAATGTAATATTATAGTGCAACACTATTTTTTATCTTCTGTACAAACATGTGTGTCTACGTATTTATTCCAGCTCGTTTGCGAAACAAGTTCTTAAATATTCGTTTAATCGCACTTGCTCTCGAGATCTCCTTCCCGATGGGATCCATCGTCATGAGGGGGAGGGGGGGGGTAGAAGACCCACCGAGACCAATGTCATTACCATCGTATCATAGCAGAGTTGGGAAACCGGGAAACATTTAATCAACCGGTTTATTAGTTAATACAAATTTATTTTAGTTCGATTGCGAAACAAGTTATTTCAACTTTTATAAATCACTCTCGAGACCTCATTCCTGATGGAATCCATCGCCACGAGGGAGAGAGAAGAGGCAACGTGGAATTTAAATGCCTTGCCTAAGGGCACACTCGTAACGGCTCCAGTGGGGCTCGAACTCCGGACCTTTCGCACCTGAAGCGAACTCGCATCCACTGCGCTATCACGACTTCCACTTAAACCGGTTTATTGGTTTTTATAGATGTATTTGAACCTGTTTAGAGGAATTTGGTGAATTATCTTTCATTAATTACTGTTCCTTTTCTTAGTCTATACACAATTATTTAAGCTCGATTACAAAACAAGTTCTTACTACTTATACTAATCACTCTCGAGATCTCATTCCTGATGGAATCCATCGCTACGAGGGAGAATGAAGAGACAACGTGGAATTTTAATGCCTTGCCTAATGGAAATAATCGTAACGGCTCCAGCGGGGCCACTGGTATGCACTGCGCTATCACCAATTCCACTTCTTAATTATGGTATTTCCCATTGCTCTTGAAACATAGATATGAATGTAGGACCCTTGAGCACATTTTAAAAATTTCATTATAGTCAGTATAGAACAAACTTTAAAAGCAAAATAATCTGTCAAAACTATATACATTATTATCCAGCCTGAAGCCAGCCTAAGTCAAATATCTGCCAGGGTGGTCTGACTTACGGCGGTATGATCTGTTTGTTCATGTAATACCATCAGATACACACCCCTATCACTACCATGCCATCAGATACACATCCCTATCACTACAGTGTAAGCAGGTTTTGGAGCAAGGCCGACATAAATTAAACAACTCTTATGACAGATATTTCAATTTTTATTGCAGATAACGAATTGCCTTCTGGTCCATATTTATCAAAAATATTGATTTTAATAACATAATTAGAAAGCCGCTTTGCCTTAGGCTACCAATGTGAAAGACAAAGGGCTAGAATTAGTTGCGAATTAATTAGGCGAAACTATGATATATGATATACAGCTATGAGATGGGAACGCAATTACGATAAAGTGAATAATTAGAACAACGAATAAACAGTCATCCCATACACAAGGACAGTACACAAGTAACGTACAGTGTGTATTTAAAATAATGAACAAACGACCATCCCATACACAAGGACAGTACACAAGTAACGTACAGTGTGTATTTAAAATAATGAACAAACGGCCATCCCATACACAAGGACAGTACACAAGTAACGTACAGTGTGTATTTAAAATAATGAACAAACGGCCATCCCATACACAAGGACAGTACACAAGTAACGTACAGTGTGTATTTAAAATAATGAACAAACGGCCTATACACAACTATTATATAATTAACTTCTGTCTGTCTGTCTGTCTGTCTGTCTGTCTGTCTGTCTGTCTGTCTGTCTGTCTGTCTGTCTGTCTGTCTGTCTGTCTGTCTGTCTGTCTGTCTGCCTGCCTGCCTGCCTGCCTGCCTGCCTGCCTGCCTGCCTGCCTCAAACGATAGTGCGCTGTTTTCAGCGCGTGTTTAAGTTGTTTCCAGTGTATCTAATTTATTACGTTCTTAATAATTACATATATAATACTGATTGATTGGAAGGACATAGGTTTGTATGCATCGTCATTTTCTGCACTAATGTTGCGAAGGGGGGGGGGGTAGATTATTTAAAATAGAAACATTTACACGATTTATATGAGACGTCGCAACTGTTGCCCCTTCAAAGTCATAATATATGTGCTACTGGGCTAAATAGACTGGTACTTAACACTTTGCATGCTAGCAGATAAAATCACCTTTGCAAACAGCATAGAGCCAGATCAGACGGCACAGAACGTGCCCTCTGATCAGGCTCTATGCTGTTTGCTATTCGGATAGTGGAGCTAAAACACTTGGCTGAATGGCAAACACCATAGATGATCCTGATCAGACGAGGCGCTACGCCGCGGCTGATCTGGATCTATGTTGTTTGCAAAAGTAATTTTATTTACTCAGCAGGCAAAGAGTTAAAATGAGCTAAGGCATTGCCTCAAATTGGAATCAATCATCAGCAGGTCCTTTAAACATACACATAGTGGTGTCCAAACATACACATAGTGGTGTCCAAACATACACATAGTGGTGTCCAAACATACACATAGTGGTGTCCAAACCGGTCAGAATTACTAAGCGGTTAACCTGGTGCATGTAGCTAAAGTTTCAAAAGTGCTGCGTTGGTGTTATAAACGGATCGGACAATGTCAAAGAACGTTTCTGTTATTTATTTTTACATCGACAAGCGATACAGGCGGTTATGTGTTTATGAAACATGAACTATATACATGAGCCGCCAGCTAGTTAAATAATGGTTACCGATTGCCTACCAGCCTGTCGACTGGCATATAAGGATTCGGTAAGTACTGATGTTGAGGTACACATTGTATCTCACAAGTCAGAAATGGCTGGCCCTTTAAATAGGGGTGACACTATAATAAACAAACACTTTACATACATTTGTAATTTACAAATGTATGTGATACTATTTATCATCGCTTTTGACAAAACGCTAATTAAGTGCCACCACAAGCTGCCAGAGCTGTGGAAGTCGTGATAGCGCAGTGGATGCGCGTTCGCTTCAGGTCCGGAGTTCGAGCACCACTGGAGCCGTTACGAGTGTGCTCTTAGGCAAGGCATTTAAATTCCACGTTGCCCCAACTCTCCCTCGTGGCGATGGATTCCATCAGGAATGAGGTCTCGAGAGTGATTAATATAAGTTGAAAGAACTTGTTTCGCAATCGAGCTAAACTAAATTTGTATAAACTAAGCTGTCAGATTAAATATGTTCGCGTTCAAACAGAGGATAGTCGTGCTTATTAGTGTTAACCTGGTCCTGGTAACACGCTGGACTGGTAATCCAGGTTCGATCCCCCGTCTGACTCTAATACAATTAGCAGTCTTTCAGATGGGACGTTAAACCGAGGTCTCGTGTCGGTGCTTTACACCGTGCACGTTAAAGAACCAGAGGAGGCTCTGGAATGGATCTCTGTCTGTATCATTGCACTATCCTCCAAAAATCTAAAATGACTAATATATTCAGGAGGCGTCGCTCATATGGGCAACCGGTAGCGACGATAAATAAACGTAAACCTCACATTATTTCATCGAGTGATCATCGAACGTTGTATGTCCATGAGCGTCATTTCATTACAATACCGTCTACTTGGTCTAGTGGTTAAGGCGGACCATCTACAGAGTCGGATGTCGAAGGTTCGAACCTCGTCATGGTTTTCATTATGATATGACCGGCTTGTGAGCCGCTAGTTAAATAATGGTTACCGATTGTTACCAGCCAGGCAAGGATAGGATTCGGGAAGGACTGGTGTCCATAAGAGGTGTCTCGTAAGTCAGAAATGGCTGGCCCTTTAAATAGGCGTAACACTATAATAAACAAACACACATTTGACATTTACTCTTACGCAACCGCGTTAAAAGAACGTTCGCAATAAAGAAAATAGGTCCATAATTTTCATGTTACTTTCAGAGCAGTGAAAGACCACAGGGATTCGGCACGTTTGGGGGTACTAGTATATATATTTAAAACGTGCCGAATCCCTGTGTGAAAGACAGCATTTTTTGTGACTGAGGAAACTCAATCATTTATTGGAAAGCATAAAAGATACTCTAAATTAACTGAATCACTAGGCCGTCTGTAAAAGCCCTGTGATTACCGAACAGTTTCCAAGAATGCACCAATATAGCGATGTTGGCGATTCGAAGGTACTTAGATAGTCATATAGTTAGTTAGCATCCGATTTCTCCGTTGACAGAAGAGCTTAATGAAGTTCAAAGTGGTATTGACCTTTTTCGACGGTGGGTCATCGACTTGACGAGACTTGGGCTTTAGCGACAGTGCAATCAATGTATGCGCTATTTGGTGGACAGAAACGGCAAGTTCTTATAACGCGGATCAATCAATGAAGCAAAAACGGGAATAGTAGTAGCAATGTCAAGGTTGCAGGGATGTTACCGCCATTGAAGCGCAGACGGCATTGACCCCTTTACTTCGGGCCTGTCGTGGTTTTCAGGCCACATACAATTGGATATATGTCTGTACCGCGATGGCGTCCCATTCAGAATTCGACAGTACAAGTTCAGAATCCTGCTATTTGGTAACAGCTGTGGCCAACATAATATCAGATAATGTTCGGTGTTGCATCATCTGTGTAGAATTTGAGTGTGTTGCTACATCTGGTATGTATACGTGTACGTTCCGGCACATTTACAACTTTCTGTTGTATCGTCATTTTAGCTGTTAATGTAGTTGTAAAGTGTTTAAAATGCCCTACAAGTTATCCAAAGCAATTTCACCACGTTATTCAAAGTTGTAAGGTGTTTGCGAAGCAACCAATATCATCCTATGAGTCGGGATATGTTGCTATGGCGCTTTCCATATTGCCAGCATTCACATGAACAACTGTTCCTATTTTACCATCAATATTAAACTCAGAGGCACATTACTGAATACTTGGTCTCTATGCTTCCGCCTGCATATCTCTTGTCAGAAGGACATTTGATTACAGCTCCCAGTGTTTATCATTGTGGTATTCTGTCACTGAAAATGTAAGGGTAAACATTAGTCATCCTGAGAATATAACGTTATAGACCTGGTGTCATCATAAAGCAGGAGCATAGTGTGTGTCCATGGTCAGGCTGGGTGAATAGGCACACACTAAATACACACATACATGTACATGAAGTACTTAGTTTTTGAATAATATCTCTAGTAAATGTGCAATGTACATTATCATTTTATGTTCATGCATTTGAATAGACAATGAATACCATAGTGCAGATATATAATAGACTAAAACATAGTCTAGGAGATTGTACAAAGTGTAACATGCTAGTGTGTGCTTCAACCTCCGACTCAGTCACTTTTGGCTGGGGGAGACTACTCTATTATCATACCAGGGTATTGATGCGCAAACATAGGGGTTGTCTCAAAGAGGGCTATAGCTAAAGGGAATGAAGCCATTTTTACCATTGATGTGCAAATATAGGGGCTGTCTCAAAAAGGGTTATAGCTAAAGGGAATGAAGCCATTTTTACCATTAATGTGCAAATATAGGGGTTGTCTCAACGAGGTTTATAGCTAAAGGGAATGAAGCCATTTTTACCATTAATGTGCAAATATAGGGGCTGTCTCAAAAAGGGTTATAGCTAAAGGGAATGAAGCCATTTTTACCATTAATGTGCAAATATAGGGGTTGTCTCAAAAAGGGTTATAGCTAAAGGGAATGAAGCCATTTTTACCATTGATGTGCAAATATAGGGGCTGTCTCAAAGAGGGTTATAGCTAAAGGGAATGAAGCAATGTTTTCCATTGTTGTCGTTGTTGTTAATCCTAGATACAGAAGCACGCCGACAATGTAACACATACTGGAATACCGTGGTTCGTTTCCAGGATGACCTTTCTTGAAACTCGCGTTTATAGTTTAAACTTTACAGTTCTGGAGCTACTTACTCCAACTATTGTTAATTGCAATAAATACGAATAGTCGGGACACCACGTGTCAATGAAATACATTATAGACAAAACTACTCCGAATATTGGTGTAGGGTATTTCCATTCGAAATAGACGAGTGTGTGAGTAGACGAACGTTCATAGACCTATCATTTCCAAGCCCGATCATAGTAATATTATGAATCCGTAAACTACCGTACCATGTTCGGGGGCCTACCTCTCCCAAGCCCTCCCTCCACATGATACCACACCACCCCCCCCCCACACACACACAGCTTAGTACCGGTCATTCCCGCATCTATATCGTCAATCGAGATGTAAAAGATTCAACAATAATAATAATAATAATAATATAATTATAATAATAATATGATAATTAAAATAATAAAGCTTTGTGAAACCAATGCATGATTCCGAACTCCTATCAGGACTATCAGGTCTGTTTCTCGCTGCTAGGTGTAATATTTATACATTTATACTAAACACCCTACACGTCTATTCATTTGAAGCATGGAATTGTCATCAAGAGATACTACCCGTGAGGTATTGGTGTAGAACTAACATAAATCAGAGTTGTCGAGCATGAATGCCTCGTCATAGTGATGACGTAACATGTTATTCCCTTGCATCCAAATTGCAACTGGGAAGGTTAGATATGAATAGTTTCTACTTTGATGCTGTTTGCAGAGAATTAATGCTATATGTTGTTGAGAACATTGATATAAAAACCACAATAACTGGAGGATCAATCAGTTTGAACATCTCGGAGACTGCGCAGTTTTATGCATCATTACGACGCCGACAAAGTCACCAAACGGTAAAATTAAAGCACGCGATTAACTCAATAGTGTAATAGGTAATAAAAACACACTAAATGCATTGAAACAAACATCGATGGTTTGGCCATTTTGAGCCTGTGGGGAGAAACATGCATAGTTTTTATCACGAGAGGCGGGGATTTTGAAGCGTAATCTGACTTTTGATAACACACACGACTAGCGGTATCAAAAACCTTAAATACATTAATAAACTTCGTTACAAAGTAATACAGTCGATCATAAATGAGAACTACGCCACAGGACAAAGTACAATTATCAGTAACACATCAAAGCGGTTTATATTTTTATCTGTTATTGATATGTCTATCGTACAATACGTACGGTTTCCTTCGCTAAACACCCAGGGTTTAATATAAACACAAATACGAACGGAAAAGCACATTTCATACCAGACAATGTAAATATATCACTTATTCTCAATATTTAAATGTTTAGTTGAGTTCTGGAAGGTCAATATTTAACCATTTAAAAATCTGGAGTTTTGTTTATATTTTAAAGAAGTAAAAATCACGTGTGTCGCAATGTGTTTAAAAGTTACCGACACTATATGGTTATCGAGTTCGGAAACACATGCCGCCTGGACTAATTTCCCTTGAGAAATTACCCCCTGTTTGCCATAACTTATTTACCAACTTTGCCATTCTCTTGCATTGAAAATCACAACCCTTTTGAGGCCAGACAAGACAACTGTTGTCGATGTCAAACATCTTGAGCCTAAATAAGAAAACTAAAACACCTAGGCCACAAACCCCACACCGACGTTCCTTTATCTGACCAGAAAGAGCTTATCAGTCATATAAATTAAACGAATAATTTAATGTTAATCGAAATCCTCTGAAATCCAATTTGACGTGAAGATCTTTTGTTAAAAGTAGCTAATAATGTTTTAAAATTGCTCAGGTCATTTATATTCTTCGATTAATAAAACAAAGTTCCCTCCAGGTCACCGCAAATGTTAGGGGTTAGATAAGGTCACCCTGTGTACACCCTTGATAATCGGGAAGAACTAAAAATTAGCAAAACATAAAACACATATCACGCGGAGATATCACTTTGAGCAGGAGTTCAATTCGAAATATTGGTTTAATAAATCTTTATAAATCTGTAAAAAATGATATCTTATTTCATATATCAATTTTATATCAAAGGATTTTCTATATAAAGATTAGTTTCTTTTTACTATTTTAATTTCCTTTTTTTTTGGAGAGATGAAAGTGATGCTGACCACCCTCATGGCGACTCGTCAAACTCTAGGTGTGTGCACAACATGTCGCTTCATTCACCTTTTCCTGCAAGTTTTTGTTATAGAAAATGCATTAATCTGAGTTTTTCTCGGGCTAACAGGCATGTAGTGAGCTAATTGCAATTATAGTTAATGTCATGAAATGTTAAGAGTCTACATTGAAAGTTCAAATGACAGGGATGATACGGATATGATAATGATGACTGTATTTTTTGAGGATAACCCATTTGGCCAATGTACTATTTAACATATGGTCCTAGGCAAATAACATAAACAAAGTAAGAACAGCAAGAACTGAATACAACAGCATGTTCTTATCATACCTGTGCATGTGCAATATACATAGTTTGTGTGTTTTACGTTCATTTATCGTCGCTACCGGTTGTCCACATGAGCGACGCCTCCGGAAGAGATTAGTCAACATACATATTCCAGAGTCTCCTCTGGTTCTGTTACGTGCACGTGTTAAAGCACCGACATGAGACCTCGGTTTAAAGTCCCATCTGAATGACTGTTCATTTTATTAGGGTCAGACGGGGGATCGAACCTGCGATCCGTGAATTACCAGTCCAAAGTCCAGGACAAAGAAAACGCACACCTACATATGAGTATTATTACATAAAATAAATACGAAGGATTCCATCAAATATACTAGTATATCACATCTTTATTATAAAACACAAACTGAACAACTAATAATATTCCAAAATGTTTAAAACTATGTATTGTTGGTTTTCATGCCAAAACACACTTATCCGAAGTGTGCGTTTTCTATGTGCTCTAATATATATATATATATATTTGAGTTTATTGTCATATGTCGTTTTGTCAGAAGTAAATAAAGTGAAAATTCGATATACAGAAACTCTGCTTACATAGTATATATTATATATATTATCTTTTATTCCTCCATTTCTGAAGAGTTACATACAATCATCAAGAAAGATACAAAAATACAGAACATAATTATAAACACAACTATAGATCAGGTACGAATTAGAATATACATACAACATAACATACGTACAGATAATTAAGAATGAAAAAAACAATACAATATCATAACCTTGGCCTAAAATCAAGGAAAGTGTCAATAGTTATTCTCGGGATTAATAATAAATATACAACCATCTAAAACATAATCATAGAAAAATATAAATACTATATTTACAGAATAGCATATATGGTTTATTAGATTTAAGCATTACACAGCTCATCATTATAATAATACATATACAAGTGCATGTAATGAAAAAGCCATAACGATATGAAGAGTGTTAGACTGATGGTAGATATACATGTTGATTAAAATGTTTCCAATGCGAGCGTGTTATTATAGATACTAGATAGGAATTATCTCAGCATCTCTATTTTAATTAAAATTTTATGTAGATTAGATTAAATTTAAATTAATATATCAAATGTTGTTATACATATGATGGTGTACTTGGTACAGTGTGTTAGGTAGCTGTATAAAATGTATAATTTCATAATTATGGTTGATACAAATTTATGTTAGCTCGATTGCGAAACAAGTTCTTACAACTTATATTAATCAGTCTGAAGATCTCATTCCTTGTGGAATCCATCACCAAGAGGGAAAGAGATGACATTGTGCAATCCATCACCAAGAGGGAAAGAGATGACATTGTGTAATCCATCACCACGAGGGAAAGAGATGTCATTGTGGAATCCATCACCATGAGGGAAAGAGATGACATTGTGGAATCCATCACCAAGAGGGAAAGAGATGACATTGTGGAATCCATCACCAAGAGGGAAAGCAAAGATATATTGTGGAATCCATCACCAAGAGGGAAAGAGATGATATTGTGGAATCCATCACCAAGAGGGAAAGAGATGACATTGTGGAATCCATCACCAAGAGGGAAAGAGATGACATTGTGGAATCCATCACCACGAGGGAAAGAGATGACATTGTGTAATCCATCACCACGAGGGAAAGAGATGATATTGTGGAATCCATCACCATGAGGGAAAGAGATGACATTGTGGAATCCATCACCAAGAGGGAAAGAGATGATATTGTGGAATCCATCACCAAGAGGGAAAGAGAAGACATTGTGGAATCCATCACCACGAGGGAAAAAGATGACATTGTGGAATCCATCACCAAGAGGGAAAGAGATGACATTGTGGAATCCATCACCAAGAGGGAGATAGATGATATTGTGGAATCCATCACAAAGAGGGAAAGAGATGATATTGTGGAATCCATCACCAAGAGGGAGAGAGATGACATTGTGGAATCCATCACAAAGAGGGAAAGAGAAGAGACATTGTAGAATCCATCACCAAGAGGGAAAGAGATGATATTGTGGAATCCATCACCAAGAGGGAAAGAGATGATATTGTGGAATCCATCACCAAGAGGGAGAGAGATGATATTGTGGAATCCATCACCAAGAGGGAGAGAGATGATATTGTAGAATCCATCACCACGAGGGAAAGAGAAGAGACATTGTGGAATCCATCACCACGAGGGAAAGAGAAGAGACATTGTGGAATCCATCACCAAGAGGGAAAGAGAAGAGACATTGTGGAATCCATCACCAAGAGGGAAAGAGATGACATTGTGGAATCCATCACCAAGAGGGAAAGAGATGACATTGTGGAATCCATCACCAAGAGGGAAAGAGATGATACTGTGGAATCCATCACCACGAGGGAAATAGATGATACTGTGGAATCCATCACCACGAGGGAAAGAGATGATACTGTGGAATCCATCACCACGAGGGAAAGAGATGATACTGTGGAATCTATCACCAAGAGGGAAAGCGATGATACTGTGGAATCCATCACCACGAGGGAAAGAGATGACATTGTGCAATCCATCACCAAGAGGGAAAGAGAAGACATTGTGTAATCCATCACCACGAGGGAAAGAGATGTCATTGTGGAATCCATCACCATGAGGGAAAGAGATGACATTGTGGAATCCATCACCAAGAGGGAAAGAGATGACATTGTGGAATCCATCACCAAGAGGGAAAGAAAGATATATTGTGGAATCCATCACCAAGAGGGAAAGAGATGATATTGTGGAATCCATCACCAAGAGGGAAAGAGATGACATTGTGGAATCCATCACCAAGAGGGAAAGAGAAGAGACATTGTGGAATCCATCACCAAGAGGGAAAGAGATGACATTGTGGAATCAATCACCAAGAGGGAAAGAGATGACATTGTGGAATCCATCACCACGAGGGAAAGAGATGCTACTGTGGAATCCATCACCACGAGGGAAATAGATGATACTGTGGAATCCATCACAACGAGGGAAAGAGATGATACTGTGGAATCCATCACCACGAGGGAAAGAGATGATACTGTGGAATCTATCACCAAGAGGGAAAGAGATGATACTGTGGAATCCATCACCACGAGGGAAAGAGATGATACTGTGGAATCCATCACCAAGAGGGAAAGAGATGATATTGTGGAATCCATCACCAAGAGGGAAAGAGAAGGGACATTGTGGAATCCATCACCAAGAGGGAAAGAGATGACATTGTGGAATCTATCACCAAGAGGGAAAGAGATGACATTGTGGAATCCATCACCAAGAGGGAAAGAGATGACATTGTGGAATCCATCACCACGAGGGAAAGAGAAGAGACTGTGGAATCCATCACCACGAGGGAAAGAGATGATACTGTGGAATCCATCACCACGAGGGAAAGAGATGATACTGTGGAATCCATCACCACGAGGGAAAGAGATGATACTGTGGAATCTATCACCAAGAGGGAAAGAGATGATACTGTGAAATCCATCACCACGAGGGAAAGAGATGATACTGTGGAATCCATCACCAAGAGGAAAATAGATGATATTGTGGAATCCATCACCAAGAGGGAAAGAGATGATATTGTGGAATCCATCACCAAGAGGGAAATAGATGATATTGTGGAATCCATCACCAAGAGGGAAAGAGGTGACATTGTGGAATCCATCACCAAGAGGGAAAGAGATGATATTGTGGAATCCATCACCAAGAGGGAAAGAGATGATATTGTGGAATCCATCACCAAGAGGGAAAGAGATGACATTGTGGAATCCATCACCAAGAGGGAAAGAGATGACATTGTGGAATCCATCACCAAGAGGGAAAGAGATGATATTGTGGAATCCATCACCAAGAGATGACATTGTGGAATCCATCACCAAGAGGGAAAGAGATGATATTATGGAATCCATAGCCAAGAGGGAAAGAGATGATACTGTGGAATCCATCACCAAGAGGGAAAGAGATGACATTGTGGAATCCATCACCAAGAGGGAAAGAGAAGACAGTGTGGAATCCATCACCAAGAGGGAAAGAGATGATATTGTGGAATCCATCACCAAGAGGGAAAGAGATGACATTGTGGAATCCATCGCCAAGAGGGAAAGAGATGACATTGTGGAATCCATCACCACGAGGGAAAGAGATGACATTGTGGAATCCATCACCAAGAGGGAAAGAAATGACATAGTGGAATCCATCACCAAGAGGGAAAGAGATGACATTGTGGAAACCATCACCAAGAGGGAAAGAGATGACATTGTGGAATCCATCACCACGAGGGAAAGAGATGACATTGTGGAATCCATCACCAAGAGGGAAAGAGATGACATTGTGGAATCCATCACCAAGAGGGAAAGAGATGACATTGTGGAATCCATCACCAAGAGGGAAAGAGGTGACATTGTGGAATCCATCGCCAAGAGGGAAAGAGATGATATTGTGGAATCCATCACCAAGAGGGAAAGAGATGACATTGTGGAATCCATCGCCAAGAGGGAAAGAGATGACATTATGGAATCCATCACCAAGAGGGAAAGAGATGACATTGTGGAATCCATCGCCAAGAGGGAAAGAGATGACATTATGGAATCCATCACCAAGAGGGAAAGAGATGATATTGTGGAATCCATCACCAAGAGGGAGAGAGATGACATTGTGGAATCCATCACCAAGAGGGAAAGAGATGATATTGTGGAATCCATCGCCAAGAGGGAAAGAGATGACATTGTGGAATTAAATGTATTGCCTACTGGCACACTCGTAACAGCTCCAGCGGGGCTCGTACTCCAGACAGTTCACGCATAAAGGAACTCACTACCACTGCGCTATCGTGACTTCCTCTTATTATAATAGCATGTACGTATGAGGTATTAACTTATAAAGTATCTCTCTCTCTCTCTCTCTCTCTACTCTCTCTCTCCTCTCTCTCTCTCTCTCTCCTCTCTCTCTCTCTCTCTCTAAATATATATATAAATACGTATTTATTTACACATATTGTACAGTACATATGTGTATGGTATGTGTGTTTTTGTAACTGGTTGGATGCATGTTCAAGTGAGTTCATTGTATTAATTATTAATACCGAGGATGAACATGCTATATCAGTAGAAAATCATAAATGCTTCATCTAGTATCAAGCATTATTTATCAAGAAAAACCATAAGAGAATGCCTGTAATACCATACGTTTTTAATATAATTTGCTACTCTAAATTGATTTTTTATAGGCAATATTTACAAGTGATGAAATATACAAACATATAAAGTATACGCACCTATATCGACACAACTATCAACACTATTTACCCTACCTCCATGCATAGTAATGGACACAGGCGGTTTCAATAAAGTGTAAACTTTATTTATTTTACAATGATTGCGAAGCAAGTTCTAACAACTTATATTAATCACTCTCGCTCGGGCGGATGAAAGCGTATAGATAGATAGATAGATAAATGTATATTTACGTCTCATTTTTGTACAAGCATACACAACATATTTAAACAGTAATATTAAAACAATGTACAAAACCACTCATGTTTGAGTTATAAGAGACAAACTAAGATATAATATAACAGCATCTTAAAACTTACTTTAAATTCAATTTAAAAATACAGATTTATAAAACAGTAAAACTATACATCACAGGTTAAAATGTTGCATTTACATATATGTATACAGAAGTTAAATCGTACTAGTATTATAAAGCTGTTTGATTTCTATATACATGATTCAGGTTTTATATAAAATATTACGTCCTTCCATTAAAATTCTATTGCAGGGTTTGGCACATAATTAGCAATATCTTTATCAGTATATGTGGTCATTCGTGTGGGAGGAAACCGGAGTACCCGGAGAAAACCCACCTGTCCGATCTGGCGACCACCGTACCATCTCACAGGCGGCTTGTCTGACAATGTTTCTTAATATGTCAGTTTTGTCTTCATATATATACATTGCTAGTGGAAATAACGACTCTGGTTTGATACTAAAACGACGTTATAGCTTGCATTATTCCCCCAATCTCGATCTCTCGGTTTTCTCCCGGTAAGCAGAAAGACACATGCGGTTATTGCCCTTAGATAACAATCGCATTATGGTCGATCGCTATCTGATCCAGAGACTCTGTCAAAGTCAAAATTAGCATACGTCCCCTGATTGATCAGAACATGTGTACCATGGCATCGGTAGCAGACATTTTCCGTGGAAGCAAATCGATCTGACCATCTGTTGTTGACATGCCTTCATTCGCGCCGAGACAAATGGTAAATACCCATGGACTATTTTCTAAAGCCGTACTGTACAATATATATACAGTGCGGTAGCGGTTATCAGGCTCGAGAATGATGTAACATAGGTGACTAATGAAATACAGAAAGTTTGTGTGGAGTCTTGTAAACATGAATTAATATATGAGACTTTAATAGAGATGAAAATTAAATATATCTGTTCCAGAGCCATGGATTCACGTTGTTGACATAATTGAGCAACTATATATACAAACATGTAACAAAAATAATTAAAAGTATTAAGTTTATAATTGTAGCTGTCATCTGTTTTTCCTCATACTGTACATGGTTATATATATACATATAAATACATATACTGTATTTTATTAATACATATTATTTTACAACTAAAAGTACAGGCATGTTTAAATAACTTGTCAACTAGTAGCGTCTGCTATGACAATGGTTATGCTTGGTCCTGATTGAGTGCCCCCCCACACAAAAAAAACAGGCAATTGTTTCTTTGAACTATAAGTATTGTTAACAGAAATACATGCGCTACTAATTGGGTTAAGCATTAACGTCTAAATAACTAAACATATAATTTATAATGTTAGAGAAGAAGTAATATAGCTCACTATGTCTCCCTCTCTCTTCCTCTCTCTCTCTCTATCTATCTCTCTCTCTCTCTATCTATCTCTCTTTCTCTCTCTCCCTCCCACGTCCTTCTTGCTCGCATCCCTAGCAATAACGTCAGTCAGTTGAAGGTGGCAGCTAATGGTATAGCTCAAGAGAAAGCGTGTGTTACCCGTGCATAGCGTGATTTACTCATGCATAGCAAGTATTTTGTGAAAGCATGCAAAGCTCATTGAAATGGAGACCGTTGTTACATCTTAGTAAGCGTGGTCTTTAATCATAATATATATATATATAACAAACTTCCATTACTGAAAAGAATAGTAAAACAGAATATGTAGACCATAACCATGTATTGCCCTTTAGATGGATGTGACATCTTATGATTACATTTTCCCCTCACAAAAACCTAGACGTTAGTAGCTTGATAACTTTTTTTGGGAAAATAATTAAGATCAAAGAGTGATAAAATTGTTTGGTAAATAGCTATAATGTTGCACACTGTGGTTTATTTGTGTTGGTAGTAATTTCCTTAGTATTGGTTCCAAATAGGAATGATGTGTCTATTTTTTGTCACACCACTTAGATGTTAGCGAATAGATGATAGTCGACCCGAAGTTGGAATAACAGGGATCAAAGTATGGTATAATTACTATACTAAAATCAGGTGAAAATGTTTGCCGTATATTGTATGATTTCTGTACTGTATTGTCCTGTGTATGGCAGTTATTTAATTGTGTGAGTGCGCGTACTGATACATAAACACATACTCCATAAATACAATTCATGTGTTTTCACAGTTTATGCTAAATTACCAGGCAAATACAATTCATGTGTTTTCACAGTTTATGCTAAATTACCAGGCATAGCTATTAAGCATGCTAAATTATTGCTGGAAGTCGTGGTAGCGCAGTGGATGCGCGTTCACTTCAGGTGCGAAAGGTGTGGAGTTTGAGCCCCGCTGGAGCCGTTACGATTGTGCCGTGTCATTATGCAAAGCATTTAAATTCCACATTGCCTCTTCTCTCTCCCTCGAGGCGATGGATTCCACCAGAAATGAGGTCTCGAGAGTGATTAATATAAGTTGAAAGAACTTGTTCCGTTCCGCAATCGAGCTAACAAATAAAATTTGCATAAACTAAATATGGCTGATAAATTTAAATTTAGAAATTTCCTATCAAATACGAAATGGGAGTAAAGTGGCAGAAATAATGTCAACGAGTGGTGATATATGATTAATGTAGCTGATGAAGAGAGTAAAATAATGGTCTCGACTTTTTAATGAATCTTTTCGAAGAACAGTGTCTCCGATAAATGATGAAATTTAAAACGCTTCAGGCATTAGTGTATTTCATCTCTTTGGCACACGCCAGGGCACACGTTCCAAACAATACGAAAATACTTGACAGGAACGAAGCAGACGACATTGAAATGATGGGCGGAGTTAAATGTACAGGTGCGCATGTTGTCACGGATGCGTGAATCTCCCGCTGCGGTATGGGTTGTGACCGCCTCAGGTAGCACGCGTTGTCGGATGATTGACAGATGGGTGGAGCTTATCTCTACAGTGGCGCGTGTGGCGGGTTGATTGACGGGATACGGTTGTATGGTCACATATATCGCACCTGAGTTTATAATATCGACTTGTTTCACTAGGGTCATATTCGAACGAACTGTTATCAGAAGCGAATACCGCACACTTTGGGCACACGACAGTCGCGCGAATTAGCATCTACATACTTGCATAGACAATTGCATTGATTTTATTTTTCAATGATAATATTTTTATAGTTTCGCAAAGTATATATTAAAATGGCAGCAACAACACTGGGATTTATACCACTTCAGTTGATACCGACGAATGCCATAGGGCATTACAATTTCGATAAGGGATTTCCTGCGAATGGGACTTACGTTGTAGTCAAAACACCAACTGTAGCCCAGCAGCTGCAACTTACGAAATCTCTGAAAGAAATGCAGAATGGAGGCAAAGAGATGAACAACAATGAGAACTGCAACAACAAACCGGTGTTACTGCGGTGCAAGCGCAGGGTGGATTTTACTGGACTTGGTTGTAAACTTGTAGACTCTGCGACTCCTTCCGTCTCCAGAAGAAATGAGCGGGAAAGGAAACGCGTGAAAATGGTGAATATGGGGTTTGAGACACTAAGACAACACGTTCCTGTTGGAAGAAAGAATAAAAAGATGAGCAAAGTAGAAACACTGAGATCTGCTGTGCAATACATAAAACAACTGCAAGAGATGCTGGATGCGCATGATGGCGATATGGAGAATCCGCTTCTTGAGAATGTGGATATGGATGAACTTGAGAATAAGGTGACTGAAATGATTCAGAATGCCAATGCCAATGACAGCAACAACAATATGAACATAGATAATGGTTTAGATTTGAGCCAGGACAATATGCATAACATGAATGTTTCACAAAATGTTGACATGCGTTTAGAATCGACGACATCGAACTATTACTCGGAACACAATTCACGCACGCCAGAGTGTTCACCGGATATTCCACAGTCACCAAACCACACCCAAGGACACTTTTTCCAGAGTTATCAGAGTTGTGAAACAATTTACACAGCACAATATGACAATGTGTCAACGCCATCTGCAGCGGGGTCGGTGATGTCGTATTCACAGGCATCTCCCGCTGGATCTCTGCATTCTCCCACATCTAGTGTGGTGTCAGACTCAAGTTACGACTCGGTTGGCCACGAGGATGACGACATGTTGGCCTTCTCTACATGGTTTTGAGAGCATCACATGATATCACGTAAATTCTCAATAGTACCGGTAAGTTGTCTACATCTATACATAACTCATTAGCATGTGCAGTTAATCATAATCTTCTCGTACTTCTATATTTCTCATGTCTTTTCAACAACTGTCAGACATAATGCATACATCGTAAAAGCTTCTTAAATATAACATACAACATTTCAGTTGTAATATAATTCTCGTACATTAAGTTAACTGAATTATTCACGTAATAGGTAAATAATATTTAATAACTCATTTATCATACCCTGTTGTAGTTTATTCTGCAAAGAAACTACTACTGCTTTGAATGGTTGCACGATCTTATTGCATTCTAATAGCTTGCATTTATATATCAACATTCAGTATTTTCAATCTTAATGTACCAATCGAGTAATTCTATTCTATACATGTGTGCGTGTCCGTAAACGTGTTGTAGGACTGTTTATTAAATATTTCAGAGTACGTTTAAAATAATTTAAAAATGTAAATCAAACACTTTTGAAAATAGTTTTTGAAATGAAATAAAGATATTCAATCAGTGTGTATATTCTTACAATAACGTCCGTTTGACTCAAAGTTTGCTATATTTGATGCATTTGAAGCTATTTACTTTTAATTTCTGAGCGTATTTTTGAAAGGATTTCTTTGTCACACCTGTATTTAGTCTAAGCCACCAGCGAAAGAAGGACGGTGTAAATTTACAGGGAAATTAGCGTAACTATTACTGTCCGTGAAAAATAAACAAATTTAAACCCTTGTAGGGTAACGAGAGAGGTCTGACGTTTACTTTTGGATTTGAGAAGTAAATATTTGAATCTAGAATGATTTCCACGACAGCAAATTGAAAATCTTTTTCAGCACTTTCAATTCGTTCAGGACTAATTATGAACATTAAACAAAATTAGCGAAAGATTAAAAATGTCCGTCGTCCAATTACATTATGCGTTGTGGGAACGATTTGTATTGTACTCTGCACACAAACGATGAACATAGCCACTTGAAGGTTGAAACTGTTCCCATTTATTTATCTTCTATCATCGAGAAACACTTAAGTCGTGGAAGAAGAATGGATAAAATTTAGGATTTGCTCGTTTTTCACATTTACTCCTATAGTTAAATGTTCTTTTTGATAAAAAAGCTTTTGTGAGTTGGGCGTACTTGTCTAATATATTTGGAAATAACTTTAGTACTGTCTGTTGATGGGTTTATGTACTCTACAGTGTAATTAGCTATTTCGATGTTTGCTCAGCGACCCACTTTACAAGGTTTTTGCTTAGTATGCCTTTTGTAAATATTGAATGTCAATACAAAGTGCCCGGTCCTTTAGGAAAGGGGCTGTGGACCGACTGATATTTTTTTGTATCGCTGTAATTCATACATTTAATTTTCTTGTTAAAGCGTACAAACGTCACAGTGCGCAAAATGCACTATCGTGCCAATGCATTACTATCCAGACTTATAGAGTTAGTTTTAATATGTTGATACCATACATGACTACTTTAATAAAAGAAACTGATGTTTAATATTTCTATCTTGCATCGATATTTAATTGAATTTTAAATCCGCACATCTGTATATTTCTCAGACAATATTAAAACTTATTTCCAACCAATCAAATGTTGAGTTTTTTGTTCTCGCGCGAGATGGCGCGTGCGGCACACACGAGAACGAGATTTTTTGTCGCGCGAAGATGTTAATGTGTTGATAAAATGACGTTTAAATCGTGTCTGAAGTTTACTGTGGTTTTCATAATACTGTTGCATCAAACAAAACACGTAATTAAAGGCAGTATATCACTTTTATGACTGCATGTCAACACAGAGTTGTCGCTTGCTTGGTTTTTATCACTATTCATTCAACTTTTGCCAATTTGGTTGCATACCACGGCCAAACGGATGAGGTTGAAATCTTTTATTAAATTGGAAAATAATTTGTGTGTGCACACATCGTTTTTATATATTGATCTTATTTTCCGAATTTAGAGTTGTTTGTATAGGTTTGGGGTTCACTGACGCTCAATGATGTCAGTTTGAGTGTATTCGGTGCGGAAAGAAATCTTTTTAAATTAATAATGAACTGAAAGCGTGGCCGTTAGAAAGTTAAATAAAAAATAAAACCAGAACCTAACATGCTCAGTGTAAAGAGGGTGAATTGGGTGGTAGCTTTGACAGAAAATGATTTAATAATCTGTGAAAGACTGAGTATATTTGCTTTACCCGTGAATGATTAAGATAAAAATTTGATGAATAAATTATGAAAATTTATATTGTGACTTTATTCTTTTCAGAAGATTCGATGGGTCGTACTGTCGCAGTCGCTTAATTGCGGATTACGATTTCCCCGTGACGAAACGACAGGAATCAGCTGAACAGTGAGGCGTACGCCGTGAATATTGAAGGACTCGAAATGAGCGATTGCAAAACGGGTTGCGTTGGCAACATCACTCATGATGCAGTACCGTAATGCAGATGGATTACTGAAGAACACTGGCGGTTCCCATAGCAACGGGCAACCAGCAACACACTACTGCCTTATAGTGCATAAATAAACACTATTTATTTATTTATAATGGGTGACAAGTCAGAGAGATGGAGGGGGAGGTAGAGAGAGTGCCTTAATTAATATGTATATTTGAATACACAAAATCATTAAATATGAAATATTTATTCATATATTATTATATAGTTAATTAAGATTAGATTAGTGAACTATTCCGTTTTATGTCCTTTTTTATTGTGTTCATTAATTAATAATCACTTTTATTAAATCAAATACAATCTAAGTGATACTACAATCAAGCGAACAAATGGTTTAAAGGGGTAGTCATGAACTTGTTCAATAGTTATATACATTTCTGAACAAAAACTTACATGAACAAAAATGTGCAATTGTCAATAATCCCAAATGTGTTCATTTGTATTTTGTTATATTTTTGCATTAGTAGCAGCAGCTCAATTTTCATGTTTTGCTTACTATTGTGTAGAGTAGGACGCGAGAATGAAATATATGTTTCAGTACCGGTACCTTGCCATTATTAAACATGACGTCGACGAGACTATAGCGCCTTCCACTAGTCACGTGATCTGAATTTTTTAGACAGCGATAATCGCGACAAGTTGTCGAGTGTGTTTTACGTTTATTTATCGTCGCTACCGGTTGCCCATATGAGCGACGCCTCAAGTTGTCGAGGAAAATGGCGACTGTTTTATAACGGTTGCTGAAGGTGTGTCATTTTATCGATCGCTGATTGGCTTATCGGATTATCGCTGGCTAAATTGATTGACAGCTCGCGTCATGTTAATTCCGAGTCGTATCATTATATAATATGCGTGGTGACAGTCCATAGTATGTGTTCAAATTAGGAATGATTATCTTATACAAAATGTGTTCTTTGTTATAAATGTTTTCATCATAATCACGTTGATAACACCATATTGGTTCTTCCCTTGTACTAGTAGCACGTCTATGCATCTGATACAGTAACTTTCATCTGACCAAGGGAATACATTCATTGTCATATATTAAACCTTTTTTGCATGTCAGCATTTAAATTCAGGTATATAGTTGTTACTTAGTATTTATAATGCGATTATGACGGATGGAGCCACGGCTGAGGTCGGAGGTATGATACATATATAGCCACACATTAATACAATCTTGAGTCAACGATGGAGACCAAACTGCTATATTGTAACGATATATAAGGGTCGTTGTGTGTGTTTTACGTTTATTTATCGTCGCTACCGGTTGCCCATATGAGCGACGCCTCCCGACGAGATTAGTCATTGTATATATTTGGAGGATAGTGCAATGATACAGACAGATACCCATTCCAGAGTCTCCTCTGGTTCTTTTACGTGCACGATGTAAAGCACCGACACGAGACCTCGGTTTAACGTCCCATCTGAAAGACTGTTAATTTTATTAGGGTCAGACGGGTGATCGAACCTGCGATCCCTGTATTACCAGTCCAGTGTGTTACCACTGGACCACATATCCGTCTGTAGGAGACCAAACTGATATATTGTAGCGATATATAAGCGTCGTTCAATTGATGCGTTTGTTTTAATAGTAGTAAATCACATCAATTACACACTCGAACGAGCCATGTTGTAATATTTATGGGTTTAAGGACTGTATTAAAGTGTCTAGTTGTTGATTGTTATATGTGATTGTTAACGGTGAGTTATATGGGTCCACTTTAAAGATATATGCAACCAAATGGTTAGTGCTTCCACTGTTTTACATGTACATATATCCTATTCTATTTTTATGATTTTTACATACATTTATGACTGATTGTATGAAGAAAAACACAACACAAACACACACACTGTTTGTATAGTTTTATATGGAAATGTTTGAATAAACTTGTGTTCTATATTATAATGTCTCAGAATGAGATGAAATAAAAGAAAATTAAAACTGATATTCTGAATTTGTTTATTTTGTGCTCAATGATTCTCAAAGGTCCGGAGTTCGAGCCCAGCTGGAGCTGATACGATTGTGCCCTTAGGCAAGGCATTTAAATTCCACATTGCCTCTCTTCTCTCCTTCATGGCGATGAAATCCATCAGGAACGAGGTCTCGAGAGTGATTAATATAAGTTGAAAGAACTTGTTTCGCAATCGAGCTAAAATAAATTTGTATAAACAAATGATCATCAATATATGACATAATTCTATTATGGCCCTACTTCCGGTTTTGACCCTACTTCTAATACCAAGCTGACTTCCGGTGTTGACCATACATCTAGTGTTGCCAACGTTCCTGTGGTAGTCTGTACGGATCTGTAGTCTAGTGGTAACACGCTGGACTGGTAAGTCAGGGATCGCAGGTTCGATCCTCAGTGTGACCCTAATAAAATTAACAGTCTTTCAAATGGGACTTTAACTCGAGGTCTCGTGTCTGTGCTTTACACCGTGCACGTAAAAGAACTATAGGATATTCTGAAATGGTTCTCTGTCTATATCATTGCACTATCCTCAACAAATCTATTATGACTAATCTCATATGGGCAGCCGGTTGCTACGATAAATAAACGTAAAACACAATGTATCAGTCGCTATATAGGCATGTACAACAGCATATATGTGAAACATAAAGTAAGACAATAAGGTTGGTGCACCAAATACTGGTTAACCGCTGGAGCCTGTCCAGGAAAGGTGTTGTTAGGTAATGTGCCCGTCGCTCAAATGGGCAACCGGTAGCGTTGTTGAATAAACTTAAATACTAAATAAATAAAAACGAATATATCGCACACAAGGTCCCGTACTATATAGAGGTCAATGTTACTCTGACACATTATTTATTTTACAACGATTGCGAAACAAGCTATATATATTAATCACTCTTGTTGGTGTAGCCGAAAGCGTACATGTAAATTCGAGTGGGAGGAAACCGGAGTACCCGGAGAAAACCCACCTGTCCGATCTGGCGACCACAGTGGCATCTCATATACTTCCCGGTCCGAGGATCGAACCCGGGTTACATGTGTGAGAAGCGAGCGCGCTAATCGGACAGCCTAGATATGTTGATCACTATGCCATGCAACAGTCAAGGCCGTACCTAATGGCAAGTTTGCCAGGTCCTCCTATATATGAACATATCACCATGCAACAGTATGTCAAGGCCGTACCTAATGGCAAGTTTGCCAGGTCCTCCTATATATGAACATATCACCATGCAACAGTATGTCAAGGCCGTACCTAATGGCAAGTTTGCCAGGTCCTCCTATATATGAACATAACTCCGTATATATAAAGTTTATAAACGCTTTGCCTGCTGAGTAAATAAAATCACATTTGCAAACAATTATTATTATTATTATATACCAAACTTATATAGCGCTCTTTTCATCTAAAAATAAAACGTTCAAACGCTCATTACAGCCTAAAATATCACAAATATTGATACAAACTTCCACATACAATGAGATAAAACAAGACAAAAATAGCAAACACAATTACAATGGATTCTAAATATGCTATACAATATTCGGATCTAAAGTTATAACAATTAAAATATAGGTAATAATTAAATAAAATGTGTTCATTTGCAGTCTTAATCCTGATTGAGCACAGACACAGTTCGATATTTATGTTCCATATGAACATTTAAAAAGGTG
>CM026387.1:34967485-35075493 GCA_014843695.1 Archivesica marissinica
TCACATATTTTCAATGACAGTAAGCTTTGTGTTTAAAAGCTCACCAACGGATAGTCCTCCGATCAGTGTTTCGGACACGGACGGCACCGGGTAGAACCACCGACTACCCCACACCAGCTGGATAACTGCATCTTATGAAATAATTCGACACACCCGGTGGGATTCGGATGGGGAAATTGCTTTGAAGTCATCGGCGTTAACAACTTGTTCACGGAGCGCGCTCAATGTTTGTAAAGAAATACATATATTAACTACGTTATATAATTAAAAAAATAAATTATATACTTAATTGGCAAGCTTTCGGGCTTAGATTTACCCAATGGATTCAGGGAGGTACTGGTTATAGTATTATTATTATTGGGAGAGCATCACAATTGATGTGTATCACAGGATCGCTTTTGGTGTTAATAAATTACCACACTATACATTTTTATATCTAAAATACATTTTGATATCGAAACATCAGACATTTCTTTTGTCTGTTATCATTTGAGGTCACGTACAGATCACGCGTGCATGAGATTTCGAATTCGAGAGTCGCCATTGGCACGTCGCCATATACTAAGTAGAACAAAACAGGACTACACTGTCATGCACAGCAGGTGCGTGTGCGCTGTCAAATTTTAAATAAAGCATACTCACGATGGTTATCAAATTTTCAATAAATTTGCAACAAACTAATGGGATATCGCAGTAGCTTCTGAAATGATCACACGAAACTCTGGAAATTGAGCACAGTATGAAATTGAACGAACATATGTAACATTGACGATTTCAAGTTCTTGTGAACCTCTTGAACGTTATTGAACTCCATTACTGAAGATCCAACAACAGACAACACAGATAGCTTGTCCAAATCAACAGATGGCTTACCCATAATCATTCCTTAACTCAGTCTCGTAGTATGCAAATCTGCGCAGCAATGGTTTAATTAATATTCCTATTGGTTTATACCAATTTATTTGAGCTCGATTGCGAAACAAGTTCTTACAACTTATATTAATCACTTTCGATACCTCATTAGTCATTACTGATTGAATCCATCGCCACGAGGGAGAGAAAAGAGGCAACGTGGAATTTAAATGCCTTACTTAAGGACATAATCGTAACGGCTCCAGTGGAGTTCGAACTCCGGACCTTTCGCACCTGAAGCGAACGAGCTACTACTGCGACTTCCACCTATCTATATGCCTGTTGTTAAATATTTGAAGGTCCTTCCACCCGAAGACGCTCGAAGATCTATATATTGGAAATCATGAAATAAAAAGAAGAGTTGTGTTTATTAGTGTAATAATGCCACTAGTGGAAATAAATGTGTCGGTGATCACGAGATGAAATAAAATCCTATCTTACACTAATGAACACAAATACCCTCTATAGCTTTAACATATAAAGACAGTATTTAAAATAATACTGTTAATACTATCAACACCTTAGCAAGTCACTATTTACATAGGTATTTCAGATCCATTTCAGAAATAACAGCCACCATATTTTTGTTCTTACCTTCCGTACTGACTTGTCATAGACGGAATAAATGCCTTAAATGATTGAATACGGAACACCTTGAAACTTTGTGGTATGTAGTCCATTTCGTATCCCCAGCGAGGATTTCTGAAATCCCACTTAATCACACCTAAACGATTTATCGTGTTTAACGAACAAACGACGTAGTAGAAGTCAAATTATTAATAATTAATTCATTTGGTATCTAGGATACATTTATATTTTATGAAAATGTTACTTTGGCCGCGTGAAGAGATAAAAGGACAAAACAGCATGCGAATTGAAACTAATATTACCGTGTCCACGTGATATGATACTTTAACATGACTACGTTTGTTGTTGCAACTATGTGTAAACCCTTTAAGGCCATTTAGGGGTCATTCCAGGATAGACCCGGTCATTATACAATTAATAAGTACCCGAGTACTGCTGCACAACGCCTAAAATATACAGGAAACAGTATTATCTTAATTTATAATCATGGTCTTTTTTGTGCAAATGAGATTTATTTAATATATCGAGAGTAGATCTACAAGTAATTCAATTACTAGCTAAATTAGTGGGTTAAACAATAAATGGGCTTCTGGGGAAACGTAAATTGATTGACTGCACTATTTAATTACATTATTAGGATAGTTTTTCAACTTTATTACGATATGAAAGATATAAAAAAATACGTCGCCAACAATATCTCCATATTTGCTACTGCTAATGCCAATGTGCCAAGAGCGTTTGTATTATTGGAATATCATTTTTTACCAAGATGTAAATATAACTATCGGGTGACAGATCTCTACTGACATTTTAATGGCAGATCATCTAGCGGATCGACACTAATCAACCAGAAACAAAACCAATCAAACCATATAATGAACAAAACGTATATCGTGAGAATAAACATAGTGAGAAATAGTCCCGCATAAAACCAGAAATAGTAAAACGATACGGACATACAATTACGGATATTGGGATAAATTATGCCCCAACGTACCACTTACCCGCACTAAAATGATGCGGCCATTATTCAAAGCGTCGAAGTACCATGATTTTATATCACGTGACATAATAATAAGGTTTTCCGGATATTGTGTGATTTGTTGAACAAGCAATTCGCTTCGGCTACAAATATATCGTCATAGGATCCCCCTTTTCTACCTATGTTGTAAAGGGTTCGTTTTAAGGACCGGATGTCCTATATTATTCTATGTAAATGAGAGAAGGCGCTTTGAAAAAGGGGACAATATGAAGAGGAAATCAGATGCTGGAAGGAAACCTACCCCCTTTTATGCTTGTCAAAATTACTACACTTCAACCCCTCAGCGGATCTGTAAACTGACCCTCTGTCCTGAAAGGACCTGTCACGGACCAATTGTATCCACGGTAACAGAAATCAAAAAGGTGTTTTATGAAACGAAGTACAAGGGGATAAACCGACCATTCGACTACGTACAAATAGTGGGTGGATTGGTCATTTAAAACATAAAATGATGGTGTACAAATTGAACCCAAAGCCTATTGCCCGTAGTAATATCCATTCTGTATCCATATACTAGACAGAGAGCGCACAATCTGCCGCCAATTCTCATAAACCACTTTATATAGGATTGACACGGGGACAAAAAAGTAAAATATAGAATTTATGACAGTTGAATGACTATATATATGCATGATATATGATCAAATTATATGTTAAAAAGACAAACCTGGGTTATAAAAGCCGATGCGACTTTACATCTTTTTACGGTGATCATGTATTAATGACGTTCATTGAAGCTGTTTAATTAACTCCATGTGTAAGATGTATTTAACTATCTGAATGGCAGGTAGACAGTCGGGTAGATTCACTGCAGCTTTTCTTTCGTTAGAGATGTCATTAATATCGATGAAGACTGCTGATACGTTCAGAGACGTTGCATGACGACCTTTCATTACATATCTATTAAATAAAATACAAAAGAACTGGATGCCATCTCTCGGCTATTTCACTGTGACAGATAGCCCGTAAAATCTCCACGATAACGGAGGTTAGTGTACATATTTGAAATCATAACAATAA
The DNA here is from genome assembly GCA_014843695.1 of Archivesica marissinica. Taxonomy (NCBI): domain Eukaryota; kingdom Metazoa; phylum Mollusca; class Bivalvia; order Venerida; family Vesicomyidae; genus Archivesica; species Archivesica marissinica. The sequence continues at coordinate 34,971,048 of CM026387.1, forward strand.
TAAACCGGACTTCAAAGACAAGTGTTGGCAATATTATCTCAAAATATGATTTTGAAAAAATTCTTGAATCTCTAATTAGGTTTAACATTGTCACTCGGACAAAATAACGATGCAAAACAGATAGGGAAACACTTAAACATCTGTTTCATGTGTCGTGGCCAATGGAAATAGCGTATACGATGTTTGCATTATATATTTATCTAATATCACCACCACCACCACCACCATCACCACCACCACCACCACCACCACCACCACCACCACCACCACCACCACCACCACCACCACCACCACACCCACCACCACCACACCACCACCACCACCCACCACCACCACCACCACCACCACCACACCCCCACCACCACCACCACCACCACCACCACCACCACCACCACCACCACCACCCACCACCACCACCACCCACCAACACACCCACCACCACCACCACCACCACCACCACCACCACCACCCCACCACCACCACCACCCCACCACCACCACCACCACCCCCACCACCACCACCACACCACCCCCACCACCACCACCCACCCCACCACCACCACCACCACCACCACCACCACCACCACCACCGGAGTCTTTCAGATGTGATTTTGAACCGAGGTCTCGTGTCGGTGCTTTACACTGTCCACGTAAAAGAAGGAGACCTGGAATGCGTCTCTGTCTGTATTATTGCACTATCCTACAGGCTAATCTCTTCAGGAGGCGTCGCTCAAATGGGCAACCGGTAGCGACGATAAAACACGTAAAACACACACACCACCACGACGTTTGTCGCCGCCACTACCAACATAAGCACCATGTAGATTCCGCGAGGATAACTGTATGTTCCAGGGTATGATATAAGTGTGGCTGGCTGGGTAACGTTGTTTGGTGGGACACTTGATTGGAGTAGCTATTACAGTTACATTTCCTAAACCCTTTTTTTGCTTTGTTTATTGTTGTTTTTTGTTTCTAAATTCTTATTATCTAAAATGTTGCTTATTCTCTTAATCATTTTACCCTTTTTCTATTAGTATCATTAAATTTAGTAAAGTACTAGCACAACTCTTGTATTAAGTCTCTTTGTTAATTACAATCTAGTCTTATGGGGAGGGCCGTAACTAATGTTGTTAAAACTTGTGGCCCAACCCATTTGCTTCAACATATAATGACAATCCTTGAGCAAACAATGCAACGAATCATGCATTATGGATAGATATACAAGTTTGTTCATTTGTTTTGTATTGTACACTGTATATATAGAATGCAATAAAATATGATTAAACTAAGACTATGGCTAATGTGTTGCACACAGTGTTTGTTAGCATAATATCTCGACCAAGATCGACAACCAGCTGGATTACTCCAGTCACTATGCATTTATGACCATTGAATTATCAAAATGAGTATCTGTTCTCTAGCCTTAATAGTTCCAATATCTTCACCAAACTTTTGATTTTCTCTTTGGAACCCACATAAAATCATATTTACCCATATAAAATCATATTTACAATAACACGGCATATGTCAGCCGTCACATATTATACAAATATGAGTATATATACGCAATGTATTGATACAGTATATCATTGACTGTTGCATGCCCGTTTTTACATTTATAATACAATACAATATAATGTTATATTACGAGAGTAAATCAGAAAGACAGGTTTAACCAACAGTTATATATTCCAAAATATCCATGGTATATCTTTACAGAGCACAGCCATAAACATTAGTGAAGGACAGCCACAAGCACAGCTGTGGGCATAGCTTTGTCGCAGTTTAAAAATAAACCATATACATCATTGCCATTTGAATGTGTACACGGTGTACAACCTCACATGATCATGTAGAACAAACACACAACAAGTTGTGTGTCTATTATGTATCGTCACCTAACTTATACACACTGTTGACATACTATCTCGGCCAAGTTCGATAATCAGCTGGATTACTCCCGTTACTCCGGAGTTCTGACCCTTGAAATGTCCGGAATTGACAACATTCGTACAGTTCACTCTCTACATCGAACTCTTTTTGCTCAATCTTCACCAAACTTGCACATAATGTTTCTTGGCATACTATTTCAGCCCTATGTCCAGGCAGATCGGTCCAAATATATAAACTTCTGTCCAAATATATAAACTTCTGTCCAAATATATAAACTTCTGTGAAACATAAGAGTAGGTGTGCGAATCATTGTTCATTTTCTTATATTGTGGCTTACCCAAACCTAACTATGGCTGTCAGATTAGCGCAGTGGTTAGCACGCTCGTTTCTCACAAATGCAACCTGGGTTCGATCCTCAGATCATGAAGTATGTGAGATGGTACGGTGGTCGCCATATTGGACAAGTGGGTTTTCTCTGGGTATCCGGTTTTCTCCCACACGAATGGCCATATTTACGCTTTCATCCGCTAAACCAAACCTATATAGACCCGTAGTTTGTCTCTTGTTTTGTAAGTTATTTATCGTCGCTACCTGTTGCCTATGAGCGACGGGCAGTTTACCTAATAACGCATTTCCTGAGCAGGCTTCAGCGATTTACCAGTACTTGGTGCACCAACCTCATATAAAGAGATACTGTCTGAGCGGAGCGCCGAACCCGTGACCATCAGTCAGAGACCATATCCACTCCACCACGAAGGCAGACGCTCTTGTTTTAACATTTGCACAGTACTGTACTAGAGGACATAGAAAACGTACACCTACATTATATGATTATTATTACATGAAAACGAAATACGAAGGATTCCATAAAAGGTATATCACATCTTTATTGCAAAACACAAACTGAACAACTCAAATATTCCAAACTGTTTAAAACTATGTATTTATATAGTTATTGTTTTTCATGTAAAACACACTTATCCGAAGTGTGCGTTTTCTATGCCCTCTAGTATATAGTTACAATTGTGTGTACGTTGGTTGGTTTGTGCACTTGTGCATGTATATTCTGCATGTTACTATGTTATGCAAGTACCATGCACATACAGTATACACGTGCCTGTTTGTGAATAATAATAAATTATTCCCGTCATGTTCAGTATTGGAGGAAACACAATTATGTGTGTGCGTTTTACGTTTATTTATCGTCGCTAACGGTTGCCCATATGAGCGAAGCCTCCTGAAGAGATTAGTCGTTTTTAGAGTTTTGGAGGATAGTGCAATGATACAGACAGATACCCATTCCAGAGTCTCCCCTGGTTCTTTTACGTGTACGGTGTAAAGCACCGACACGATACTCTCGGTTTAAAGTCCCATCTGAAAGAATGATAATTTTATTAGGGTCAGACGAGGGATCGAACCTGCGATTCCTGGATTACCTGTTCAGCGTGTTATCACTGTACTACAGATCCGACTGCCAGAAGAAACACAATTCTATATACGAGTAAGGTCTAGCTGAGAGATCCCGTAACTTCACCCCCCCAGAAGATTACATTCTTATTAATTTTAGTAATTTTACATAATAGAATGTGATTTAATTTAATCTAAATAATTAGGTCTAAATATAAATGTGTTCATTTTGTTCTCAAACTTGATGTATTTAATTACAGAGATTGTTCATCAAAATTGAATATGATCAAAACAGAGAATGTAAATAAGAACCCACGGGCTCCAATTTGGAATATATTTCCCATTTGTACGCATACATTGCGTTATATTACATGTTTGAACTTTTAATCATACACTCCTATTCCCAATAAGCCATAAAAATTAAAGGACCGATCAACTCAAAAGATATAAAAACCCTTTACTTTCCCTTTCAAAGTTATTTTAATTTGTATCCTTTATCGATATTCTGTCCACGAGCATGTTTAGATAATCAAGACCATTTTAGGAAGGAAATACTCTAGGGATAGTATTAATATCGTTTTGATAGCATTTCAATATCAGTTATAAATACAGCTGTTTAAACAAGGGCACACGACGGCGCTCACTCCTGGAATGCTGGGCAACGTCGTTCTATACCTGATCACGGGGACTCGTTTCTAAGTTGCCTGAATACGTTACTGTGTAACTGTTCGCCCAATCCTAGCTGTGCTGTTGCAACTATTCCTATGTTATGTACCATTCTTGAATAAAATATTGTTTAAATTATGTTGCCTGGTTGATAAATGCCCTACTTGTAATGGCAATGTTTCTGTGATTGGGTATATGTATTAGATAGTCTTGTCAATAGCCAACTCGCCCTCCAACTCGCCAAGACACTGCATTACACATGTAATACCATACGCATATTATGGCTGCGAAATTTGGTTTAAACTTTATTTTTTTACAACGATTGCGAAGTAAGTTTGAACAACTTATATGAATCACTCTCATTGGCGCGGATGAAAGCGTATGTGTTGTCATTCGTATGGGAAGAAACCGGAGTACCCAGAGAAAACCCACCTGTCCTATCTGGTGACAACCGTACCATATCACATACTTCCCGGTCCGAGGATCGAACCCGGGGTTGCATTGGTGAGAAACGAGCACGCTAACCTCTGCGCTAATCGGACAGCCAAAAGTTGGTTCAAACTGAACTATGACCATTATCCATTATACCCAGCATTGGTACAGAATACTTATATCACGGTGTGAGAGCGTCACATAGCGTAACCAGATAGTCTTTACAGTGTATACTTGATACAACCAAAAACGAAAATCGATTGAAATTAACCTTAACTCACAAAATCAATAAACATGGTCGTTATTGACATGTGGTCGTTTTGGGCATGTTAAAAGGTATTGCTATTATTTTGAAGAGAAACTGAGATGAAGTTCTACAGAAACAGTTGGCCTTTATCCGGAGGTGGGTTCTGGATTGGCAAATTAATAGAGAATATTTGCTTTTTTCAGTGTATGATCGAATTATATTTAACAGGATGAACATGGAGAGCAATATGTCAACGAGTGGTAATGCTAGTTTTCTATATTCATCCATGACATATAATTTGATCATTCACTTAAACGAACAAAACGAAAAAAATAAGTTTTTCGTTTGAGGCTTAAACATGTTTTTATGATGAAAAACGCTGCCACAATGCAGCTAGAACCTCGAGTTTACATATGGCGGCTTAAGTCAAACAGAGTTCACGTTGAGCAATTATTTGCATCAGAACCAAATGCATGCATGTAACTGTTGCAGGCACACTCTATTACATACCTTTACAACTATAGAAAACATCATTTTAAACATGGTCTTAACAGCTTTTATTGGAACATATTCGATATTTGTAACCTCCTCACATACAGGCAATATGGTTTATACATTCGAACATATTCGATATTTGTCCTCACATACAGGCAATATGGCTTATACATTCGAACATATTCGATATTTGTAACCTCCTCACATACAGGCAATATGGTTTATACATTCGAACATATTCGATATTTGTCCTCACATACAGGCAATATGGTTTATACATTCGAACATATTCGATATTTGTAACCTCCTCACATACAGGCAATATGGTTTATACATTCGAACATATTCGATATTTGTCCTCACATACAGGCAATATGGCTTATACATTCGAACATATTCGATATTTGTCCTCACATACAGGCAATATGGCTTATACATTCGAACCTATTCGATATTTGTAACCTCCTCACATACAGGCAATATGGCTTATACATTCGAACCTATTCGATATTTGTAACCTCCCCACATACAGGCAATATGGCTTATACATTCGAACCTATTCGATATTTGTAACCTCCTCACATACAGGCAATATGGCTTATACATTCGAACATATTCGATATTTGTAACCTCCTCACATACAGGCAATATGGCTTATACATTCGAACCTATTCACTATTATATACAGTCTACATCCGTTATGTCGAATTTAGTCGGAACGAACAAAATACTTCGACATAACCGAAGTTTAACTTAACGAAATTCGATATAAACAGATCCAGTTATATGTAAAATGATAGTGTCTGAAACTGGACTTTGATCCGACTTCTAAATAACCGAAGAATTCGACATAACCGACGTTGACATAACGGATGCAGACTGTATGTACCAAATGTGTCCTATATCTACACACAACAACAGTCCTAAATCGGTCACCTTGTATTTTATAATATTTGAAGCCAATTAATAATCATACTATATAAATACTTTTTTATTGTTATTAAATGCATTTTATCCGAAATGATTCTGCAGAAAATCACACATAACAATCTATAATAAGTTAATAACATATAACCAAGTTGGCCGCCACATTGGAATACATTGTCCACAGTGACAAATGCCAACATCAGCATTATTATACTGAAGATAATCAGAGGTTTGTTTATACTCATAGGAACCGTCCCCGTCTTATATATTGTATATGTATGCATGTATTGTATATGTGTGCAATGTATTGTATATGTGTGCATGTATTGTATATGTGTGCAATGTATTGTATATGTATGCAATGTATTGTATATGTGTGCAATGTATTGTATATGTGTGCATGTATTGTATATGTATGTATGTATTGTATATGTATGTATGTATTGTATATGTATGCATATATTGTATATGTATGTATGTATTGTATATGTATGTATGTATTGTATATGTGTGCAATGTATTGTATATGTATGTATTGTATATGTATGCATGTATTGTATATGTATGCATGTATTGTATATGTATGCATGTATTGTATATGTATGTATGTATTGTATATGTATGTATGTATTGTATATGTATGCATGTATTGTATATATATATGTATGTATTGTATATGTATGTATGTATTGTATATGTATGTATTGTATTGTATGCATGTATTGTATATGTATGCATGTATTGTATATGTATGCATGTATTGTATATGTATGCATGTATTGTATATGTATGCATGTATTGTATATGTATGTATGTATTGTATATGTATGCATGTATTGTATATATATATGCATGTATTGTATATGTATGCATGTATTGTATATGTATGCATGTATTGTATATGTATGCATGTATTGTATATGTATGCATGTATTGTATATGTATGCATGTATTGTATATGCATGTATGTATTGTATATGTATGCATGTATTGTATATGTATGTATGTATGTATTGTATATGTATGCATGTATTGTATATGTATGCATGTATTGTATATGTATGCATGTAATGTATACGTATGCATGTATTGTATATATATATATTGCATGTAATGTATATGTATGCATGTATTGTATGTGTATGCAGGTATTGTATGACGTATGCATGTATTGTATATGTAAGCATGTATTGTATAGGTATGCATGTATTGTATATGTATGCATGTATTGTATATGTATGCATGTAACGTATACGTATGCATGTATTGTATATATATATATGATGTAATGTATATGTAAGCATGTATTGTATATGTATTCATGTATTGTATATGTATGCATGTATTGTATATGTATTCATGTAATGTATATGTATTCATGTAATGTATATGTATTCATGTATTGTATATGTATTCATGTAATGTATATGTAAGCATGTATTGTATATGTATTCATGTAATGTATATGTATTCATGTATTGTATGACGTATTCATGTATTGTATATGTATTCATGTATTGTATATGTATTCATGTATTGTATGTGTATGCAGGTATTGTATGACGTATGCATGTATTGTATATGTATGAATGTATTGTATAACGTATGCATGTATTGCACTTGTCTTGCATTTTCATGTTCTATGTAACCTCATGGGCCTTATTGGCTTGATGGAATATTGAAACTAATCTTGTCAAACTATTAATATATTATTCATTATCTACCTACAGTGTTGCTCTAAGATTATATAGTTTACTCTGTTAAGCTTTCATGACATTTGAAACCCCTTCTGATCCGAGGTCTACCGCTCGTTTGCCACATACGAGGTTCAACAATCTCATTTAAGTGATGTGATGTGCTACATGTCCCTGTGAAACAGGTCCCAGTTTATCGAAGAGTACCTGTGTTAGCTTAACACTTGATTTGTCTGGTAGAGCGACGGTCTTAATGGAATCTCTATCCGTAAGTGATAAATCAAACCTGCATTTTGTTATTTTATTCACCCTATTTCATTAATTCTCTTCTCAGGATTACAAGCCAGCTTAGACATAAGCTGGTGGATTTTGTTTCGAATGTACCCTTTATTTATTTTTTTATAACGATTGTGAAGCAAGTTTTAACAACTTATATTAATCACTCTCGTTGGCGCGGATGAAAGCGTAAATGTTGTCATTCGTGTGGCAGGAAACCGGAGTACCCGGAGAAAACCCACCTGTCCGATCTGGCGACCACCGTACCATCTCACATACTTCCCAGACCGAGGTTCGAACCCGGGTTACATTGGTGAAAAGCGAGCGCGCTAACCACTGTGCTAATCCGACAGCCAACATGTTTTGAATGTAACATTAACAAAATATGCTTTTATTGAAAGAAAGATTTCTAAAAGGCCATATTTACATAGAAAGATATATCTTGATCAAATATGCGCTTTGCAGTCAGAGTTGAATACCGCTAAATCAACCTGATACAACAACGAATCTTTACAACGAATCGATGATACAACGGAAACGGAAGGTATGTTATACATGACAGTCATGGGGCCCGTTTCACGAAGCATACTTATGACAAAGCTTGTAGCTATGAAGGAACTTGTCATGCCGCTAAATACATTCATATTTACAGAACAGAACATAACTTTATTCATGACGTATATAAGTACATAGTCATAATATATACATACAGCTATATATAATTCTAACACGACCCAGCTAATAACATACATACTTGTAGAGTAAAATCTACCTCTGGTTATTCTGCGATATACCTACCTTGAACTATGCTGCGCGCGCACCGTGTTTTGGCTATTCCATTTATACAATTCGTGTAAAGTTTTATGAATGAAAGTCACGTGATGTTTGTAAATACCAGCGTGGGAATTCGCGGAAGTGAGCTATTTTTAGAATCAGATAATCTCTTGTCCGTCTTGTTTTTCTGTTAAATAACGTTTCAGTTACTATTCTGTACAGTTTTATTTGACAATATAAATAAAATTATTGATCAGTTACAACTTGTGTTCATTTATGCACTAGATTGATATTTTCCATAAAAAATAACGTCATCCCCCCTTACGCGGGAGGAAATTTCGAAAGCCAAATGCAGCGGAGTATCACGCGTTTGAAGAAAATACTCCTTTGATTATCGTCTAAATTTATTAGAAGTAAGTCGTGTTAGAATCGAAATAATAAGTATCAACCGTGGTATATCGCAGAATAACTATCGTTTATCGTTCTTATGCGTAGAAATATATCACTAAGGCCTACGCATAAGAACTTCAAACTCGGGTTATTCTGCGATATACCACGGTTGATACTTATTATTTCTTAAATATACAAGTGATCAATAAAACTGTCGTATTGCTACCGTATTCTAATTAACTATATAGAAGATGAACATTCTAGTTGGTGTGTTTGCGTAATTAAGAAGATAAAGCATTCGGTATGGTGTTCCTTTTGTATAAACTTTATAAAGCTTCTTAAGAAAACGAGCCAAGCTTAAAATAGTTAATAACACCTTTCTGTTATCACTGTTCAGTAAAATACAAAATGTATACATGCTTGGTCTCGTGTAGTAGTACTTATTAATGAGTTATTTCCTCAAATCTGACACGGACACATGAACAAAAAATGATACTCATCTTCAATGTCTCTCTTCGCTTACATGTATCGTTAGATCGGCTCTTTGTAGACACGTGCACGTATTCCTTCAAGCGCGAGCTATTGGCACGTACATATGCGGATAATGTTATATTTATGTTATATTTCGGGTTTTACGCCTGCATCAGCACCATTTCGGGCTATATCGCCGGCGGGCAGTTTACCTAACAACACCTTTCCTTGGCAGGCTCCAGCGGTTAACCAGTACATGGGTTATATGCGGATTAATTCAGCGGCATAAGACATTGATTTACTTTTGGGAACATGAGCAGAGAACCAGAGAAAAAGTTATTCAAAATTGACGACCTCTAACCACATGCAACCGATACAACAAGTCGTCTTTGCAGCATAGTGTTGATACAACGAATCAGGACAATCGATTGAACCAACTGCATATATGGCCTTTAATGATTTCAATTAATTTTCGTATTCCGTTGTACTGTTTTACAATAAAATGTGCGTTGTTGTATCGATATCAGATTGCCAATATGGCAGAACTCTTTTCTGGAAAAGAAGCTCAATTTAGTTTAAGGAGATTTTCTGGTGGAGACAATTGTCTAATGTTGCTAAACCACGTGGCCAAAATCATTTGCATTGTCGTACTGTGTATTGTAGCTGTTCTTGTATGACATATACTTTTGGTTTAGCTTAGTTTATGCAAATTTACTTTAGCTCGACTGCGAAACAAGTTCCTACAACTAATATTAATCACTCTGGAGACCTCATTCCTCATGGCGATGGATTCCATCAGGAATAAGTTCTGAAGATCAATGAACGTAATGTTTTAAGAAATTTGTTTCGCAATCATGGTAAAATAAAAATTAGAATAATTGTTTTAATATGTTGTGTTATATGTGATATAGTGTGCATATATAATTGGATATGAGTATAGGGTGTGTGGTATGTTGTCTTTGTATCATATATCTCGAATTATAGACGAGTGTAGCATAGGGTGTGTGATATTTGTACCGTATATTTAGAATTAGAGGGGAGTGTTTAAACATAGTTTATTTCAAACCATACAGTATAATATTATACAAATATACAGCTTACACACATTTAGATACATGAATGAAAAGGGATTGGAACCGAAAGCTAGTATAGCTTATAGATGTCTTCTCCTATAGCAAGGTACTTAATGCAATTGCGATATGACAGTGTTGTTCTATTTTCTAAACTATTAATTTAAATTTGAAATAATGGTAGGTAAATGTTTTAAAGCAGCATTACATCGTAACATAGTTTATTTCAAACCATACAGTATAATATTATACAAATATACAGCTTACACACATTTAGATACATGAATGAAAAGGGATTGGAACCGAAAGCTAGTATAGCTTATAGATGTCTTCTCCTATAGCAAGGTACTTAATGCAATTGCGATATGACAGTGTTGTTCTATTTTCTAAACTATTAATTTAAATTTGAAATAATGGTAGGTAAATGTTTTAAAGCAGCATTACATCGTATGAAATAAAAGATATTTGAAAAATTCAATTTTTACGTATGGGTAGCAATGCTGCTACACATTCTAACATTATACTTTGTATGCTTATGTTCATTTGGTAAACAGTGTTTTTTTGCGATAAAACAAATTCGAAACCGAAAGTACGACTTTCCGAGTCGATCGGTAACGCACTTGTTTATAATCAGAACGCATCGTCCGCACTTGTTTACATTCGGAATACATCTCCCCATTTGTCCCACGTTGTCTTTTTTAATTAAATTACTTGATATGTTGATTCATACCTCTGTTAGCTATGTCTTTTAGGGACATTTCTACATCCCCGCGAGGTGTTCGACATTAGAGGAAGATAGATAGATAGTCTTTCATGTTCAACATATATACTTTGTTTTCTACATCCTCTGTTGTTTCACGCATGCGCGCTGTGCGTGTTTACAGTTCGTGTGTTGATAAACAAATTCGCGTATACGACGGTTTAAATTTATTGGAATTTTATCGTTTCTGAGCGACTATTTCGATTTTTGTAAACACACACACATTAGTATTTATATTTTACCCAAAACATCCTTTATTATGATGTAATGCTGCTTTAATCATGAACTGTAAATTAGAATATAAATAACATTATGAGATTATTGTAGTATAGGGCGCGGATGAAAGCGTAAATGTGGGCATTCGTGTTGGAAGAAACCGCAGTACCCGGAGGATCGAACCTGCGATCCCTGGATTACCAGTCCAGCGTGTTACCACTGGACTATATATCCGTCTGGCCATTCGTGTTGGAAGAAACCGGGGTATCCAACAGAGAAGGCAATTGCATTGGTCAGGTGATACACATCATTCCTTGTTCGGTGTCATCGGAGATGAGTTTGCAAAATGACGCCTTATAACGGTGATGATGATTATTATTAGAAATGGCATCTAACAGAGTGGTTGCGTTGCTACTATATCGACAGTCCTTTGTTCGAAACTTTGATTAAACTGTTTACCCGAAAACCTGCGAAATGAACGAATTTTCATTATCAACATGTTATATTTACCGATCATATTATTGGCAAAATCTTATCTGTGACACTCTACAGAATTGTTCAGCGAAAACAACATTGTATTTGAATAACAGTTATTCCGACAGACACGTGTCACACGAGGTATCTCGAGACAACGCGAGAACGTGCGATAACCACCATGCGGAAGGTGTTGTACAATACCATCCAGCTTATTGTCTATTGACACTTTCCTATCATTCCCGACCACAGTCTATTATAAACCGTTAACTAGTATACCTGTGTTTATCGATGTATTGCAGCAAAGTGTGAATATGTACAAACACTGAAGAATGGGTCTGCCGTTATCACAATCTATGACCGTATGTCATCGCCTACTCTGTATATAGAGACTTTGTAATACTGTGATTTACAGGTATGACACGCTCCCGTTTTTGTGGGTAATTGGGCTGTATTTCATATTAAATTGCATTTCATATAATAATCACAGCGTGTTAGGATGTCATTATCATTCCATAGCATAGATAGAGTACACAAGCTTATAGTGATTCGAATATATTATCTCTATATATTGAAATATATATAAAAGTGTATTTATCGTCCCTACATGTTGCCCATATGAGCGGCTGGCGTAATATTTCAATGTGCAGCAGTGCGCGCTTTGACATCATTGCGATCAGGTCAATATATTTGTCTCTCTCTTTTATTAAATAACTATAATCGCGGCTTGGTATGGCGTTACTTTGTATAGATGTGCACATCTATGTAGGCAGAGCAGCTGGCCCTGAATAATGCTAAACTGGGACATTTCTGGCACAGAAATGAAATTTATGTTTTCATATAGTTCAATGTCCATAGAATCCTGCACCATAAAGTTCCCAAAAGTTCCCACTTGGGAAACTGAACAATCCAAGATGGCCGCCAAGATGGCCGACAAAAACAGAAAAATACACAATTATCTAGATAAAGATTTAAATTCTTCTGGCATTTTGAAATGACTATATTTTATTATTCATAGTGATGCTAAATGCATGTAACTACATAACAATAATGCATTTTCTTACCTTTTTTGTATATTTTCTGAAAAAGTTGACGTTATCCACAGAAAAAGAGGTAAAACATGCTGTATTTTGAAGACACACCTAAAATCATTTCTTATAAAACTCACATATATTGACATATCATCTTAAATATGATATAGAATCATGAGTTGGAGAGACTGGACGTAAGTTTAAGTGGTTAGAGATAGATATGTACTGTTTTCTAAAAAATAACGGCCATAAAAGTGGGTGGGGTAAATTGACTCCTGAAAATGATAATAAAAAATATATTAAAACTCAATTTATTTAATAGTTTTTCATACTTCTATATTACAATTATTCATTTTATAAACGTGTACATCCACTTCCATTGTTCACTGTTTAAGAACAGTTTATAAATAGTCTATTAGAGTGATGTCTGCGGGAAGATGATACCATTTGCCTCAGGTAAGCTTTTACTGTATATCCATTTCAATAGTACTGCTCTTTTATAATTCTATTTAAAATTATACAAATGCATGGGGATCATGGCAGCGTTCACCCCAGGGATAAACATGAATCGGAATATACCTCGAATTAATGTTACATCAGCCGACATTGTAGCTGTGGGGAACATCGACATCATCTTTAAAGATCCAGTCCGATGTTTCCCAACTGTATTTGAAGCACTGCCACAATCAATTGCCCATGACAAGACATACTGTGGAAAGTGTCTTGGCTGTTAAGACCGAACACCCCCCAGTGGAATGGCACCATGCAGTTGGTGCATACCGGTCACCACCCTGGAATATCGACAACAATGTTCCAGCCAATGATCGATATGGATCCCAGTAATGACTCGTGCATATTATCCACGCTCTCATATGTTACGAAGCTGGCGTTGACATACAATGTGGATCCTATCATTACATTTGACCAGCCATTGTGGTACAAGGCACAAATGATTGTTGACACACAACCACCAAACAGTTCGCTGAGGCGTATCATCTGTCGCCTCGGAGGTCTCCACATCCAGATGAGCTTCCTTGGTACCATTGGAACCATTATGACCGACTCCGGTCTCGAGGAGTTATTGGAGACCGTGTATGCCGAGAACGTAGTTCCACATCTCCTGAGTGGAAAGGCCATCAGCAGAGCCATTCGTGGGCATTTACGGGCAGAGTCAGCCCTGTGTTCGCTGTTAGCAGCGAATATATTCAATATTGAAATCCCTCATAATAGTAATAACCGAAAGGAGGATAATGATTCAGCTGTAGATGTATCTAGTGTTGAAATAGAAGAGAAGGACATAACTGACAATGGATGTAACACTAATGTGGATGAAGAAATGAGTCAGAGTTGTGATGAAGGTGGTCTGGTGATTGCAAATGATGTAGTAGACATAAATAATAACAGTCCCAGTAAATCCCCAGGCGTAAATGGTGTTGAGCCAGACATGAATGCTGAGAATGCTGAATATGATGAGTATGGGGACAATGAGCATGAGAACGACAATAGTTCACAGTTAGAAGAAGCGATGAAAGTTCTAGATGGCCTTTTAGCTGCGGAGGTAGACATTGACTCGGTTGTGAAATCTACATGTGTTGAACAAATGAAATTCAAGATGCAGAAAGCCATTTCAAAAATGAAAGAAAGCCGAACAGCCCAGCTATGGCTCCAATACATAGAATTGCTAGACATCCTTAAGGCATTTATAAAAGCAGAACGCACAGGTGATTGGAACCTTCACCTTCAGTCATTGTTAGAAATGCTACCATTTTTCGCTGCCACTGGCCACAACGCATATGCAAAATCATCGTACATATATTTAAACAAAATGCTTGCCCAATCAATAACACACCCCATTGTTCACAGTATGTTCATGGAAGGTATGCATGTTGTACGAAGATCGGACCGATACTGGGCTGGACTGTCAACGGACCTCATCATCGAGCAGATGCTTATGCGTAGTGTGAAGACAGTTGGAGGCCTAACTCGGGGGCGAGGCATGGACGAAACGCAGAGAGCACAGTGGATCCTCTCAAGGCCAGCGTGTTCTGAAATTAACTACAAGATGCAAGAGCTAAGCGGACACAGGTATGAGACTAGTGAACAACACAAGGAATGTGGGGAGACCAGGCAAAGCAGAGACAGAGATGATATAAAAAAGATGGTAGATTTTCTTATGGATAGAAATCCATTTGAATCCACAGAAGAGTCATTGAGAACTATAGCCAGTGGTGTAGTAGCCGGGGACAAGGTAAATGTGGACAAAGGGCGGGAAGTGGGCATGAACATTCTGAAAGATATGGAGGGGAAGAAAGTGGGTGACTTCAAGTTCAGTAAGAAGGCCCAAGTAACCACTATGAGTGATAATGCTAGTGTCAGTATTGGTGGTGGTGATGTGGAGATTGACCCACAGCTTCTTTTCCAGCGATTGGTTGCTGCTGCCCAGGGCGCTGTACCAATAGAAGATCTACAGAATTTCTTTGCATATGCGCTATGTACCTATCCGCCTTCCTTGTTCGAGAGCAAACAACTATTGAGACAGGCCAATAAAGCAACACTAGCACAGGAACTAACAAAACAGTTACTGACTGATGACAGTGTCCCTGACCAACAACAGGAAATAATATATGTAATTGATGGCGGTTGCCTTATTCAAAGACTCAACTGGCCAAGAGGCAGAACATATAATGAGATATGTTCAATGTACATAAAGTATGTAAGAGAGAACTACACCAACAGTCATATTGTGTTTGATGGCTATATAGCTGGTCCATCTACTAAAGATAACACCCACATAAGACGTAATGGTGGACGTGTTGGGGCTGAGGTCAGGGTTCAAGAAGACTTAACCATGAATACAAAGAAGCAAAACTTCTTATTGAATTCTAAGAATAAACAAAGGTTTATAGACATGGTAGCTAGTAAGCTAGAAGATTCTGGCATTGAAGTCACTCAAGCAAACGCAGACGCAGACTATGATATCGTCATGACGGCCATAGACTGTTCGAAGTATATGAACACTGTGGTGGTTGGTGAAGATACTGATCTGTTAGTATTACTGTGCCATTATGCAGAGGACCATGGCTACTCCATTCATCTCAACAGTGAAGGACGTAGAAAAAAGTCTGTAAACATACTAGAGTTAAAGAATAACCTAGGTGAGGTAGTATGTAAACACATCTTGTTTATTCACGCATTACTGGGATGCGATACGGTATCAAGACCATACGGCATTGGTAAACTTGCAGCGTTAAGGCTAATACAGAAGTCGGCAAGCTTCAGAGAATGTGCTGAACAATTTGATAAACTTCCCCATGAAGTATCACACAGCGAGATCCTGAAAACTGGAGAAAACGCACTCATTCTCACCTACACAGAAAATGAGGTTGAATCTATCAATGAACTCAGAATGAGATTATTCCTGGACAAAACAGCAAGAAACTCTGTATCAATTGACCCTAAAACATTACCACCAACACATAGTGCAACCATATATCATTCGTTGCGAGTATACCATCAAATACTGCAATGGAAAGGGTTGGAAGAAGATCCTTGTGATTTTGATTGGGTGGTATCACATGGCATATTGATTCCCAGATTGTCGGACATGCCCCCAGCACCTGCCAACATTCTAAAAGTTGTCCGATGTGGATGCAAGACAGGTTGTCGTAGTATGTCATGCAGCTGCAGAAAGCTTGGTCTGAATTGTACAACAGTGTGTCGCAACTGTGATGGACTTTGCTCCAATCAACCAGAAATAGCAGAGTACTGACAAAGTCAAACACTGATCCAATGAGTAGATTATGACCCAAGATAATATTAACAGCATTGCTAAAATATTAATCAGCTGCTAGAAATCTTAATTACAGTGAATATATTCTAGATTTGCTATAGAAATACATTGTGGATATTGGCATATTGAATGAGCATTTCTCCTAATTATATATACATATAATGTATATACGTGTATACTATATACAATATACTTCTCTCTTGTAATATAATATACACTGAGTGGACATGTGATCAATGTATAAACTGCAATGTATCAATTGTATGTATTTTAATTCATGTGTTATACACTAAGTTTATAGAGTTAGGTATGCTTCCAACATTCAGATTATATATGTATACCCATTCATGACAAGATGTTATTTTATCTCATTTTATGGACATCTGACCTCAATTTGTAACCTTAACCTTAAATATACTTACCATATTGCTTATCTTTATAACTTCGTCTGGAGTTAACTTAAATATTAGAATGAAATATATGAGCTACCAATCATTAGAAGTGAAAGTATGGCGCATATCCATATTTTATTGAATTTTTGTAACTTTGACCTTGAAATGTGACCTTGACCTTTCATATACAGACAAAAATAAACATTATCATATTCTTCCTAAGGTGGTTAATATATGTGTGTAGTTTGTTCAAAATCCATTAAGCGAGTTTGGAGATATGATATTATTCCAGAAATTCCCAATGAAAATGTCAAAAATGCCCCAATTTTTTTTCCCGGACAGGAACTTTTGGGAACTTTGTGATTTAGGATAGCCTATACTATTTCCAGCTTATATGCAAAACAATCATTTCTGTGCCACAAATGTCCCCGTCAAATCTCAGCTGCTCTGCATATATGTATTATGCTGTGCAATGTCAGGTAATTGGTTTCATATATACAGTTCATTATTGCCATGCAGTAACTCACTTACATGTATACTTATGTTATTATGCGCTTAATGATTATGGTACCTTTGTGCGCTGGGCTTTATTTGGAGATGTAGTTAGTTATAGAATAAAGCTATCTGTGCATCATTACCTTGGTTGTTTCTTTGTTTAAAGTAGAGATGACAACGAATAGCCATTTTACTATTCGAAATAATTCTATCTACTCAAAATCACCCAAACTCTTATAAAAATGCCAAATTAAGCTACCAAACTTCATCTTCTTCCTGTAAGGCCATGTACATATGACGACGACTCATTCAGTTATTGTTATCGGCCACTATACATTCATGGGCGTTTTCACAAATAAAGCCGATGTCACTTGAACTGCCTTCCGTTGAAGGGTGTTTGTTTTTCAAATGATTATTCAGATTAATGTTGTACATTAAGTCATGTATCGGGTTAATATATATGTATATCATGATACTGTATCCGATTATAGTGCATGGCAGGTGGTTGCTTTCGACAAGAAGGAGAATAATGAAGCAAGTATTCTGTTCAAAATTCACGTTTTTTTATGTATTATTGTTCAACGGTTTATATGTATTATTGTTCAACGTTTTATATGTATTATTGTTCAACGGTTTATATGTATTATTGTTCAACGTTTTATATGTATTATTGTTCAACGTTTTATATGTATTATTGTTCAACGTTTTATATGTATTATTGTTCAACGTTTTATATGTATTATTGTTCAACGTTTTATATGTATTATTGTTCAACGTTTTTTATGTATTATTGTTCAACGTTTTATATGTATTATTGTTCAACGTTTTATATGTATTATTGTTCAACGGTTTATATGTATTATTGTTCAACGTTTTATATGTATTATTGTTCAACGGTTTATATGTATTATTGTTCAACGGTTTATATGTATTATTGTTCAACGGTTTATATGTATTATTGTTCAACGGTTTATATGTATTATTGTTCAACGGTTTATATGTATTATTGTTCGACTCTATATAATAGAGGTGACCACTAACACAGGTTTGACTCTATGCTAGAGGTGGTCACGAACACAGGTTTGACTGCATAAAATATGTGACACTAACACAGGTTTGACTATAAGAGACGTGACCACGAACACAGGTTTGACTGCACAATAAAGATGACCACTTGCACAGGATTGATGGCATAATAGAGGTGATCACTAACACCGACATGACTGTATAATAGAGGTGACCACTGTCACAGGCTTAACTGTATAATAGAGGTGATCACTGTCACAGGCTTAACTGTATAATAGAGGTGACCACTGTCACAGGCTTAACTGTATAATAGAGGTGATCACTGTCACAGGCTTAACTGTATAATAGAGGTGACCACTGTCACAGGCTTGACTGTATAATAGAGGTGACCACTGTCACAGGCTTGACTGTATAATAGAGGTGACCACTGTCACAGGCTTAACTGTATAATAGAGGTGACCACTGTCACAGGCTTAACTGTATAATAGAGGTGACCACTGTCACAGGCTTAACTGTATAATAGAGGTGACCACTGTCACAGGCTTAACTGTATAATAGAGGTGACCACTGTCACAGGCTTAACTGTATAATAGAGGTGACCACTGTCACAGGCTTAACTGTATAATAGAGGTGACCACTGTCACAGGCTTAACTGTATAATAGAGGTGACCACTGTCACAGGCTTAACTGTATAATAGAGGTGACCACTGTCACAGGCTTAACTGTATAATAGAGGTGACCACTGTCACAGGCTTAACTGTATAATAGAGGTGACCACTGTCACAGGCTTAACTGTATAATAGAGGTGACCACTGTCACAGGCTTAACTGTATAATAGAGGTGACCACTGTCACAGGCTTAACTGTATAATAGAGGTGACCACTAACCCACTAACACAGGCTTGACTGTATAATAGACGTGACCATTAATACATGCTTGACTGTATACTAGAGGTGACCATTAACACAGGCTTGACTGTAAAATAGAGGTGACCACTAACACAGGCTTGACTGTAGAACAGAGATGACCACTAACACATGTTTGACTGTATACTAGAGGTGACCATTAACACACGCTTGACTGTATAATAGAGGTGACCACTAACACAGGCTTGACTGTAAAACAGAGGTGACCACTAACACATGTTTGACTGAATAATAGAAGTGACCACTAACACAGGCCTGACTGTATAATAGAGGTGACAACTAACACATATTTGACTGTATAATAGAGGTGATCACTAACATTGGTTTGACTGTATAATAGATGTGACCACTAACACAGGCTTGACTGTATAATATTGGTGACCACTAACACATGTTTGACTGAATAATAGAGGTGACCACTAACACAGGCTTGACTGTATAATAGAGGTGGCCACTAACACAGGCTTGACTGTAAAACAGAGGTGACCACTAACACATGTTTGACTATATACTAGAGGTGACCATTAACACATGCTTGACTGTATAATAGAGGTGACCACTAACACAGGCTTGACTGTAAAACAGAGGTGACCACTAACACATGTTTGACTGAATAATAGAAGTGACCACTAACACAGGCTTGACTGTAAAATAGATGACCACTAACACAGGCTTGACTGTATAATAGAGGTGACCACTAACACAGGCTTGACTATATAATAGAGGTGACCACCAGCACAGGCTTGACTGTATAATAGAGGTGGCCACTAAAACAGGCTTGACTGTATAATAGAGGTGACCACTAGCACATGCTTGACTGTATAATAGAGGTGACCACTAACACAGGCTTGACTGTATAATAGAGGTGACCACTAACACAGGATTGACTGTATAATAGAGGTGACCACTAACGCAGGTTGACTGTATAATATAGGTGACCACTAACACAGGTTGACTGTATAATAGAGGTGACCACTAACACAGGTTGACTGTATAATAGAGGTGACCACTAACACAGGATTGACTGTATAATAGAGGTGACCACTAACGCAGGTTGACTGTATAATATAGGTGACCACTAACACAGGTTGACTGTATAATAGAGGTGACCACTAACACAGGCTTGACTGTATAATAGAGGTGACCACGGTTGTGTTGTGACCACTAACACATGCTTGACTATATAATAGAGGTGACTACTAACACAGGCTTGACTATATATTAGAGGTGACCACTAAAACAGGGTTGAATGTAGTTGAATGCTACTGACAATGGCAGTGGGTCACGTACGACATTTTATGCAAAACGTTCTCTTTGTAAAGGTACTTCACCTCAGCCTAATCTATTGTCGGACCGAGCATTCAACTAATGTTACCGATCAACACACCATACCCATCTTTACCTTTAATGGTAAGACAAACTACGATTTAAAAGAATTATAAGGCTGATTAAAAAATAAATATAACACTGCCTTGGTTACGTAACGCCAATTAGATGACATCAGAACAATTTGCGCTGACTATTGGCGCCAAGATGAAAGTAGCAACGTTATCATCGCCATCGTCATGATCGTCATGATCGTCATGATCGTCATGATCGTCATGATCATCATCATCATCATCATCATCATCATCATCATCATCATCATCATCATCATCATCATCATCATCATCATCATCATCATCATCATCATCATCATCATCAACGCCGTCATTCACTGTTTCCAAGCGGTTTTTCATTGAGAAAACTATATCATTCATTCGAAAGCTTAAAAGAAATACTGTTCCATTTTTTAAATTTAAGTTTATTTAACGTCGCTACCGGTTGTCCATTTGAGCGACGGGCAGTTTACCTAACAACCCATTCCCGAGCACGCTCCAGCGGATAACCATTACTTGGTGCACCAACCTCCGTAAGAAACTGTCAACGTGTTCATATAAACAGACACGGTCTGAGCGGGAATCAAACCCGTGACCATCAGTGATGATAGGTTACAGTGGTATACAAGTCAGCGACCTTAACCACTCATCCGCGTACATCACTTTAAGTACCAATGAGAGCGTTCCCCCATCACAAGACTTAGCATAACACCTAACGAAAGAAAACAAAAGTGTTCTCATCAATCAAACATGACCATAAATCAAATGGCCACAGATAATGATATACATTAATAGGTACTGTTCGTAGATTACTATCATATTGAGTGAAAACAATGCCGGAAAAGTAGAATTTGTTTTCAACGTCATTTAATAAAGGTGTGAACTTTAACCATTAAACTTTATTTATTTTACAACGATTGCGACACAAGTTCTAATAACTTATATTAATCACTCTCGTTGGCGCGGATGAAAGCGTAAATGTGGTCAATTCGTGTTGGAGGTAACCGGAGTACCCGGAGAAAACACACCTCTCCAATCTGGCGACCACCGTACCATCTCACATACTTCCCGGTCCGAGGATCGAACCCGGGTTGCGAGCGCGCTAACCACTGCGCTAATCGGACAGCCAAATAATGTTTTACGTTTATTTATCGTCACTACCGGTTGCCCATATGAGCGACGCCTCCTGAAGAGATTAGTATTTTATATTTTGGAGGATAGTGCATGATACAGACAGAGACCCATTACATAGTCTCCTCTGGTTCTTTTACGTGCACGGTGTACAGCACCGACACGAGACCTCGGTTTAACGTCCCATCTGAAAGACTGTTAATTTTATTAGGGTCAGACGGGGGATCGAACCTGCGATCCCTAGATTACAATAATTAGTGTTGTTGGTAAAGTGTCCCATTGATGTATACATATACCCTCTGGCATATTGCCCAATATTTTGTTTTGATTTGTTGATATATTTTATTGTAAATACATGTAATATATTTAGTTTAATCATATTTTATTGCTCGATTCGTTTTACATAGAGCACATGTGAATACAAAACATGACACATTAAATAAAGGCAAACGCGTCGGGCCACATATTCTATTCTTACACAGGCGGATCTGTAGTCCAGAGGTAACACGTTGGGTTGGTAATCCATGGATCGCAGGTTCGATCCCCCGTCTGGCCCTAATAAAATTAACAGTCTTTCATTGCACTATCCTCCAAAAATCTATAATGACTAATCTCTTCAAGGAGGCGTCGCTCATATGGGCAACCGGTAGCGACGATAAATAAACGTAAAACACACACAAATTCTAGCAACATCAGTTACGGCCCTTCCCGATATATGTAATATATGTTCATGCGAGTCTTTTGGCGACCTTAGCCCTTTCATTCATAGAGATTTAGGTTAATATACTATTGTATCTCCATACAAACGACAGCCATTTAGCTATCATGCAGTGGATAAGTAGTTGCCATATCTATCCCACCTCCATATATATTACTGGGACTACATGATATTCTGGCCTTTATTATGAACATTGGTTTGGCTACTACATTGTCAATGTCTGTCGTATTGGTAATGGCGTTGAGAGGTGCTTCTATGAGGGAAAGAGTTAATAGCAAAATCCCAAAACGAGTTTCATAAAATATGATATGAAATCAACATGAGTTTAACAACCTTTTTATTACATTACCATATTGGGTTTTAATCATATTATGTTTGCACAAAATAACGCTGCTACTTTCAGTTTGGCACCAAGTGTCAGCTCAAATTATCATGACGTTACTAACTTGTAGGGATGGCAACGAACATTCGACTATTCGAATATTCGCTCAAACGTCCGAATATCCGAATACTATTCCAGTATTCGAATATTCGGGAAAAATATATAATATTTGCAAAAATGATATAAACTGTCATAAATCCGATACATTGCTTTCTTTTACAGTAAATTATAGTAAATTGTCATGACGTCACTACGCAAAGCAGCGTTATATTTAAGTGTTAAACAGCGTTATAAGTGCGTCGATACTTCTTTTACATCGTAGTTTGCCTTACCATTAACGTTATGTATACCAATTCAAATAAAAATATGCATTCTTTAAAGTTTAATTTACAAATTATGAGGGTTATTGTCTCAACCAATGAGAATGCTTCCAGGTGTTATTACACGTGTGTACGAGATGACTGTATTACACTGAATACAAGCAAAGTTATGTGATAAAAATAGATATGTTATGTCTCTATCTTTAGTGAAAAATTAGCTCTATTGTGAAACAGGTTCTTACAACTTATATTAATCAATCTCGAGACCTCATTTCTGATGGGTTCATCGTCATGAGTGAGAGAGAAGCGGCAACGGGGCATTTAAATGCCATGCAATCGTAACGGCTCCAGCTGGGCCTTTCACACCTGAAGCGAACACGCTACCACTGCGCTATCACAACTTCTACTAGGATGTAAGAAGGACGTTCACAATACGATACTGTAGTGAAGATCGGAATACAATGTATTATTCGGTAACGCCCCGGAACAACCCGAATGGTTCATCGAGTCGGACCGAGCTGCCTGGAGGTGGCGCTATCTATCGGATGGTTGGCACGGATCACTTTGACTGCGTTCGTTGAATGGTAAACATCGAAGACACTATTGACTAATACTACACGACAACAGAAGTAAGTATCCACTCTGGTTGTACACACTTTAATACTGTCATTAGAGTTGACACTTACCATATCAGTCTGTTACTGTACTATAAATACATTACAGAGGAAACATTTTTATTAAAGCTACATTTAGCTTCCTACGTAATCCTTTGCATTATGTATTATATATATGTCGTTGTATGTTATATGTGATCTATGTCTTGCAATACATATTGTTTAAACCAAATACATTTCAGTATTTCCCATATAACGCGCCTCGTGTGACCTCACGGCCACAGACTATTGGAGTCTGGACAAATGATCCCAAGCTTGGCTGTTTTAGGAACATTATGATACACCATAGGCTTGATACTACATATATCTACACACACGAAATTACGCGATATCCAAGCAAGTTTAAAAATGACACCCCATCACTATCAAAACCATACATTCGTACACCATCGCAGGTTCGATCCCCCATCTGACCATAATAAAATTAACAGTCTTTCAGATGGGACGTTAAACCGATGTCTTGTGTCGGTGCTTTACACCGTGCACGTAAAAGTACCAGAGGAGACTCTGGAATGGGTCTCTTTCTGTATCATTGCACTATCCTCCAAAATCTAAAATGACTACTCTCTTCAGGAGGCGTCGCTCATATGGGCAACCGGTAGCGACGATAAATAAACGTAAAACACACACGATCTGTGTACACTATATAATGGTAAGCCTGGATGATATGGAACGCAATAGTTGCCTTGTAGAGCGTAATTATCTATTGTTCTGAATAAATGCCAATCTGTTCTGTACATGCATCACGAGTAACTTCTGTACAGACTTTCGTATGTTTTACAACAGACCATGGGGTCTGGTCAAATGGTTTCGGGTTCAAAACCAACACACATGTTTTTATTTTTCTATTTTTGTAAGAACGCTATGATACACTATAGACTTGACACTATGCGTACACTGTTCAAGGCCATTTCTAAGCATTTTTAAAAATATACTGCTTTGATAGTTACGGGGTGTAATTTTTAAGCTTGCTTGTATATGGCCTAAAGAAATTGTTTGTGTCAAGCCTATCATAATGTTCTTACACATATTTTTGGGTTTTGAAATTGAAATCATTTGTCCAGACCCCAAGCGGGTGTGTGTGTTTTACGTTTATTTATCGTCGCTACCGGTTGCCCATATGAGCGACGCCTCCTGACGAGATTAGTCATTTTAGATTTTGGAGGATAGTGCAATGATACAGACAGAGACCCATTCCAGTCTCCTCTAGTTCTTTTACGTGCACGGTGTAAAGCACCGACACGAGATCTCGGTTTACCGTCCCATCTGAAAGACTGTTAATTTTATTAGGGTCAGACGGGGGATCGAACCTGCGATCCCTGGATTACCAGTCCAGCGTGTTACCACTGTACTACATATCCGTCTGTGTGTGTGTGTTCTATAACAAAGGTATGAGCAATACCTCCGGCTTCTCTCCGTGTGCAACATTGCCACGAAATGTCAAAATGGTGGAACTGTATGCCGTGAATGTCGATTTTGAGTTCAATACATTGTCGCGATGAAAGTTACTTCCAGATTGTGTACAGATCACTCCACAGGTGCTACATGTCATAATATTTACCACACCTTTGGTGTCCATTGTTACGTCATAAGTACACATATACCACTATATTACAAGATAACTCCGCTTAATCTCAATTATTGTACCCCATTTCTTCATTCTGACAATATTTTACTAAGCAACATAAACACAAGTTTATATTTATTTACGATCTAAATGCAAACACGATGAAGCGATAATTTGTCCTACTGTTGCAGATAAGAACGTGTTGACACCGGCATTTATTGTACCCGGTTTTTGGTGATTGATGACCCCTGTAGTTGTAAGACTGAGAATAGTCACACACTGAACACTATATAATAAAAACAGACGGATCTGTAGTCCAGTGGTTAACACGTTGATCCAGGGATCGCATGTTCGATCCCACCGTCTGACGATTATAAAATTAACAGTCTTTCAGATGGGACTTTAATCCGAGGTCTCGTGTCGGTGCTTTACATCGTGCACATAAAAGAACCAGAGGAGACTCTGGAATGGATCTCTGTCTGTATCATTGCACTATTCTCCCAAACATCTAAAATGAATAATCTCTTCAGGAGGCGTCGCTCATATGGGCAACCGTTAGCGACGATAAATACACGTAAATCACACACATAATTAGCTAGCCAAATATGGTGTCATATAGGTAGCAATTAACTGTAGTCAAAGATTAGCCGACATAGATTATAATCACATTGTTCACGTTGGCTAAGCAGATTGAACCCAGGAACATAGATATATCAAATAATGCCGGTCCCTAATATTCCACATTGTATTAACAACAAAATACGAATACTTGTGGAAGTCGTGATAGCGCAGTGGATACGCGTTCGCTTCAGGTGCGAAAGGTCCGGAGTTCGAGCCCCACTGGAGCCGTTACGATTGTACCCTTAGGCAAGGCATTTAAATTCCACGTTGCCTCTTCTCTCTCCCTCGTGGCGATGGATTCCATCAGGAATGAGGTCTCGAGAGTGATTTATATAAGTTGAAATAACTTGTTTCGCAATCGAGCTAAAATAAATTTGTATAAACTAACAAAATACGAAAAGTAAGTTACTTTTTAGAAGACATTATCTGTGAAATGTGGGTTGTGATCTCTGCTTCGAGGTGCTACTATTACTAGCTGGCTATGTGGCTCTAGTTACCTCCCCTGCCGTTACGTTATATAAGGATACATCCGCTATGTCGAATTTCCTGGGACCGAGCAAAATACTTCGAAATAACCGAAGTTTGACGTAACGAAATTCGATATAAACGGAGCCAGTTATATGTAAAATGATAGTGTCTGCTACTGGACTTTGACCCGACTTCGAGATAACAGGATAATTCGACGTAACCGATGTTGACGGATGTAGACTGTATATGTTAATGACGTAATAATGACGTCCACGTGTAGGACTAAACCCATTACGCACATGCGTACTAGATGCACTGCCTGTTTTACGTTTATTTATCGTCGCTACCGGCTGCCCATACGAACAACGCCTCCTGAAGAGATTAGTAATTTTAGATATTTTTGGAGGATAGTGCAATGATACAGACATATACGCATTCCAGAGTCTCCTCTGGTTCTTTTACGTGCACGGTGTAAAGTAAAGCACCGACACGAGAACTCGGTTTACCATCTTTGGAGAGTTTGCACCATGTATGGTGGTTAGCTTACTTTAGTTTAAACAATATTTTATTTTTAAAAATGGTACATAACATAGGAATTGTTGCAACAGCACAGATAGGATTGGGGGAAAAGTTACATAGTAACTTTTATCCTACCTTCATGCGAAATAACGTACACAAACGACCTGCCTAATAAACTTTGCTTTATTAGTCAGTGCCTAATAAAGCTTTCGTGACGTCATAGGGCTAACCGTGGATATAAACAGAAACATATTACCAAGTGCATAGCGAGTTTGTAAGCTGTCATGGCTAGTTTGTTTGTTTTTTGTGTCGTGTGCACACTCAGAATGTAGGATAAATAGAATATTAGGTTACTGTCTTATAAATTTTTTATTAGGCGAGTCGGAGAAAAAATACAAGGCGAGGCGAGCCTCGCCTTGTATTTTTTCTCCGACTCGCCTAATAAATTAAAATTTATAAGACAGTAACCTAATATTCTCTATATTCGAATCACATTCCTTACTTTGTAATTGCTAGTTGACGATAGCTTGTATAGGTATTTATCAAATTACTTTGTATTCGTTACCAAAATCAGTACTACAAGTATTGCTGCATATGAAAATCAATTTTGTTTTACTGTTTAGGTTTATTTATCGTCGCTACCGGTTGCCCATTTGAGCGACTGGCAGTTTACCTAACACCACCTGTCCTGGGCAGGCTCCAGTGGTTAACCAGTACTTGGTGCACCATCCTCCGTAAGAAACTGTCAACGTTTTCATATATAGAGACACGGTCTGAGCGGGGTTCGAACCCGTGCCCATCAGTGATACAGTGGTATACAAGTTAGTGACCTTAACCACTCGACCTAGGAGGCAGACTGTGTGTGTGTTTTACGTTTATTAATCGTCGCTACCGGTTGCCCATATACGCGATGCCTCCTCAAGAGATTAGTCATTTTAGATATGTGGAGGATAGTGCAATGATACAGACAGGGACCCATTCCAAGGTCTCCTCTGGTTCATTTACGTACACGGTGTACAACACCTACACGATACCTCGGTTTAAAGTCCCATCTGAAATACTGCTAATTTTATTAGGGTCAGACGGGAGTCGAGCCTGCGATCCCTGGATTACAGTCCAGTGTGCTACCACTGGACTACAGATCCGTCTATCAGAGGAAACACAATTCTTTATACGAGTAAGGTCTATCGGAGAGAGAACTTCGCACTCCCAGAAGATTACATTTTATTATGGTCAGACGGGGGATCCACCTTCGATCCCTAGACTACCAGGCCAGCGTGTTACCACTGAACTGTAAATCAATCCCTTTAAGCATACTCTTAAATCGTGATTGTAGGTTTGAAATGCGACGATCTGCATAAAATATGTCTGGACTGTACACGTTTTTCCTACTAAGCCTTTTGATATGCAATGATTCGGATACAGCAACCGGTCGTACAAAAACTATTTCATATGCACGTGTGATGGACTTGGCTGTGTAATGACAAGTTATTGGTTAAGAAATAGTGTTTACTGTTTAGTGTTTACACAATGTCAAACAAAATCTAGCTGAACCCCTTTCTATAATGTATTCATAATGTGGTATTGTTAGCTGAGGCTCCAGGACACTAAAATAAGACATTTTAAGACATTTTATCACCATCCCACAGCGTGCCCCCATTGATTGTAGTGACATATATATTTTGTAGTAATACTTTGTTTGGTCACATTGCCGATCTACTCTAGCAAGTTCCGGCATTGGAACTCTGTCTTTTGCGTTTTGCACTCAATCCAAGCTGATCCAGTTGGCCTTTAAAATAACGGTGTATGTCTTGCAAGGTTCACGTCGTTTGGCGGTCTGGGTACATTGTGCTAATAGGCAGTCATATAACGTACACCAGCACCACCAAGTATCAGGGTTGTCTCTGTCTGAATGTTTGTCTGTGCCACGTCTGTCGCCAATTGAAAAATACTGGAGCCAATTTAAAAAAACTTGGAGCCAACTAAGAGCCATATTGTTCACAAATAAATATATGATGCCATATATTTGACAAAACATGTGCCGAAAAAGAAAAAAAGAAAATTCTTTTTTAAAAAGTTGCGCCAAATATTGTCGCCAATTCACAACATGTTGCGCTAATATTTGTTTTTTGTCACAATTGGCGCCATTGGCGACCGACAGCGGGAACCCTGAAGTATAGTCAACATAGTCTATGTAAGCGTGTAACACATTTGTCAATTATATTCAGAATGTATGGGACGAACATTTATTTCTATTAGGAAATTAAGAGTCGTGATTGCGCTGTAGTAGTGCGTTCGCTTCAGGTGCGAACATTCCCGAGTTCGCGCCCAGCTGTAGCCATTACAAATGTGCCCTTAGGCAAGCCATTTCAATTCCACATTGCCTCTTCTATCTCCCTCGTGACGATGGATTCCTCCAGTAATGAGGTCTCGAGAGTGATTAATATAAGTTGTGGAAGTCGTGATAGCGCCGTGGATGCGCGTTCGCTTCAGGTGCGAAAGGTCCGGAGTTCGAGCCCCGCTGGAGCCGTTACGATTGTGCCCTTAGGCAAGGCATTTAAATATTTAAATTCCACGTTGCCTCTTCTCTCTCCCTCGTGGCGATGGATTCCATCAGGAATGAGGTCTCGAGAGTGATTAATATAAGTTGACATAACTTGTTTCGCAATCGAGCTAAAATAAATTTGTATAAACTAGTATAAGTTGTAAGAACATGTTTCATAATCGAGCTAAAATATATAATTTGTATAAACTATTAGAAAATCAGCAAACAACAGTCACAATGTGTACATGTACCACAAGTTCAGCAAACCATTCAACCATGTGACACTGGGTGGGGACGGGTGGAGAACTATTCATATATGACCAAAATAACACCGGCCTATAGTCGCTAGCTCCATTTAATCGGCAAAGATATAAGCGATAAGAAACATACATCAAGCTATTAGTTATTCACTGTAAATGGTGTAGAAATGATTTGAAAGATCAAACGTAAAGCTGCTACGGCGACATCGGACACACATCCATCAGACCATATAGCCCACCTAACTGAACAGTGTCATTACATGACTACTTGCCCACTGCCTTGCTAATTATAGCATACATTTAAAGCAACATTACTTGCCAAAAGTAACAACACACTTAATGGAAGATAATTTCAATTTTGAAGTGTCATCCGTAGTAATTACAGGGCAGTCCATAAGAGCATAATAGCTTTAATACGATCGTAATGGCCATTGGTTGTAGATACAATCTCATAAATACAAACTACGTATATATCAAAACCGGTAAGCAGTCTTATAGTGTATATGTGACCTTCTTGACAAATTAAGTCTGACTTAAGATGGTCGACTGAGTCGTGACTAGTGCTATTGTGTTATTACAACACTAAATTGATTTATGGATGCTTTGTGTTGAAACACCCTGGATTAAATGTCCAGTGACTCGAACATCGTGTTATAATTTGTACCTGTAGCATCAAATCTGTTTACATTGTTGAAACTTGAAAACTCATTTGTTTCTTGTTTTTATTTGCTGTGCAAAAAACGACGATGACGATACGGTCTGGAATGAACAGTGAGCAATTTACACCTGTGCATCTATTATACGAGGTGCATAACACGGTTTAGTTTAAAACAAATTAATTTTCGCTCGATTTCGAGACAAATTCTTACATTAGTTAAATCGCTCTCGAGCCCTTATTCCTGACGGAATCCATCGCCACGAGGGAAAGAGAAGATGTAATGTGGATTTATAACAATTATTTATTACAACGCATAGATCACATATTTTGACATACAACAACATACATAATTGCATAATGCAAGGATCGAATAGGAAGTTAAAATATAATTTATAAAAACCCTTTCCTTGTTAAATACTCTGTCCTTGTGGGATTTAAATTCCTTGCCTAAGGGAACAATCGTAACGACTACAGATGGACTCGAACTCCTGGCCTCTCACGAACGTGATACAACTGCGATATCACATCGTCCACATCTAGGTGCACAGATAGCGGATACAGACATGTACATATTTACGGGGTGTTGTCTACGTATTTTGGTACGATTTGAATGAGTCTCTGTCTGTATCATTGCACTATCCTCCACACATCTAAAATGACTTCAGGAGGCGTCGCTCATATGGGCAACCGGTAGCGACGATAAATAAAACGTAAAACACACAAGTGATACAGAAACATTAGCGTATGGGTAAACATATCAATACAAATATTCAATAAAAGTATTCAATAGTAATATTCAAGTTCTGATTTCAATTCATTGAATCATTTCTAAAGATAAACACGCTGTTATAACACACTAGCACATATATTATTACGCTATATTGTATGGTAACATGGGAAATACCTTGCACAATGGAGCTATGAAATTAATAGTCAGAAAGTAGTCACTGCAGCATTTCTAGAGCATTGAATCCACGATGCAGCCCTGTCTATTTAGATGATTTGCTCGTGCAATTAAGCAGACTGCATCGTTATTTCCAATTCAGCCGTCATTCAGTGGCGAAGTCCTTCTGTTCACGGGTAATTGCTCCCAGATTAACGTCAAACCCCCATGTTTATACCCTCTGACCTTTCTCATGAAATAGAGGCATTTGTCGCCATTTTGAGCATGCCTTTAGATGTCGCGGATTAATATTCCGAACTACTTGTCCGGATCTTCTTTGCTTACTTGACCGTGACAATCTAATCATGGCGATACATCTAAAAGACAAGCGCCTGTCAAATAAAGTCTGTAATAATTCATTTTCTATTCTTAATATGATAATTTAGAAGCAGGTATTTCGTTTTATGTCTATTGTCCGAAACACTGCCGGACTAAGCACGCGTGGATACATATCGAGATCACCCGGATGATGGATAGTGGACACATGTGTGGCCGTCACAACTTCCGGTGATTACTACGCCGCTTATATCTTATGTATTTCAAGTTATGTGTGTGTGTGTGTTTTATGTTTATTTATCGTCGCTACCGGCTGCCCATATGAGCGACGCCTCCTGAAGAGATTAGTCATTTTAGATTTTTGGAGGATAGTGCAATGATACAGACAGAGACCCATTCCAGAGTATCCTCTGGTTCTTTTACATGCACGGTGTAAAGCACCGACACGAGACCTCGGTTTAACGTCCCATATGAAAGAATGTTAATTTTATTATGGTCAGACGGGGGATCGAACTTGCGATCCTGGATTACCAGTTCAGCGTGTTACCATTGTACTACAGATCCGTCTGTTTTCAAGTTGTACATATGTTTCACTGATTTATGTTAAGCAACTAGTCGCCTGGTAACATATTGTCTCGTGTGATCATTCCCACGCATCAGTAAGCTTGTTAAAACGTATTTATTTTCATTCATAATGTCATCATTTACAACACTAGAAATAAAGGAATTTTGCATAAAGTCATAACAATTTGTCAACAAGTCCAAGAGAATGTTGCCACAGCCGGTGGTAATATATTTAATAGCTGGTGTACGATATTTGATAGCAAAATGTAACGAGTATAAAAAACAGTGTAAATCTAGAAAACCACAAAGTTAGCATTTCTATAGATGTAAAGAAAAAAATGAATTCAATGAGAAAGCTGAAATATAATACAGTATAATATATAGTACAATAATTTATGCGAACATCACATTTGTTTATGATATACTATATTTGTACATATGATCTAATGGGCAATATGTCACAGCACACAGTAATATATTAACATAAATAAGACAGTATGTGTTTAGTATTCAGTATATTAGTTTAATCATATTTTTATTGCTCGATTCGTTTTACATATACATGTGAATACAAGCTACATGTTAAAATGTCAAGAGCAACCAAAATATAAATGAAAAATTAAATAAATAAAATGCCAAAAAATATCTCTTTGCTGTATAAAAAGTTGACTGCTAGAGAGCTGAAAGGTCAGTACATAATTATACGTCTAAACTCATTAAATCAGAAAACGCAGGAAATCGCTTCTATGCTTCTATGCTTCTATGCTCCAATAATTTTAAAGGGAGCATGCCACAGGACCCCCTAGCTTGCCTCGGTTGACAATTGCCTCTGGCTACGGACCTGTTCTAGCAACATTAGTTACGGCCCTTCTTCCCGAACTTGTATTTGTTATAAACATTGCAGTGTTTTATGCTAATACAAATATGTGTTTTGTGTTTGTATTAAAACTTACTGTATTGTTGATATGTTTATCAACAGCCGTTATATCGGAACGGAGTAATTGTTTCTGACTGTGTCTGGTATGTCCGTCTGTGTGTTTGTCTGTGTACATGATAACTATAATTAGTGGACATAGAAAACGCAAACTTCGGATAAGTGTGTTTTTACATGAAAAACAATAACTATATAAATACATAGTTTTAAACATTTTGGAATATGTTTAGTTGTTCAGTTTGTGTTTTGTTATTATTTGATATATCTTTGATGGAATCCTTCGTATTTCGTTTTCATGTAATAATAATCATATAATGTAGGTGTGCGTTTTCTATGCCCTCTAGTATATAATGTAGGTGTGCGTTTTCTATGCCCTCTAGTATATAATGTAAGTGTGCGTTTTCTATGCCCTCTAGTATATAATGAAGGTGTGCGTTTTCTATGCCCTCTAGTATATAATGAAGGTGTGCGTTTTCTATGCTCTCTAGTATATAATGTAGGTGTGCGTTTTCTATGCCCTCTAGTATATACTGAAGGTGTGCGTTTTCTATGCCCTCTAGTATATAATGTAGGTGTGCGTTTTCTATGCCCTCTAGTATATAATGTAGGTGTGCGTTTTCTATGCCCTCTAGTATATAATGTAGGTGTGCGTTTTCTATGCCCTCTAGTATAATTAAGTTGTAGATGGAATTTAAAGAAGCTCGGTAGAAATATAGGGGATTGGCACAGGAGGAAGTGATTAGGTTTGGGGAGAAATCGGTAGAGGTTTGTTGTGATGGCGTACAGCGACATTTCCGCTCCCATTGCATTGCGTGCACGCACTTAACGCGATGGAACCTGTGTTCGGCGTATTCCTATGCTCGACGTATTTGTCAATTTACATCCGTATTTAAAATATTTAATTAATTCTAACCTAAATTCGCTGACAGAGCTGTAACATGGTTCATAGTATTCCATTGCGCTTACCGATAGCCTGATGCAACTATCACGTGACTGGTTCAGCAGACGAATATAAACAAACAAATCGTTGGGAGAATTTCCCCACCCAAACTGACGGTTTATGGCAACTGCGAATATTAACAATATACAA
Organism: Archivesica marissinica; assembly: GCA_014843695.1. NCBI lineage: Eukaryota > Metazoa > Mollusca > Bivalvia > Venerida > Vesicomyidae > Archivesica > Archivesica marissinica. Next base: position 35,005,948 of record CM026387.1, read on the forward strand.
CTAACCAGAACAACATTTTCTGATGAATAATAAAACTGTTAATTATTGATGCTACTATGTGAAAATAAGATATTCAGCAAGTACGATATATAAACGTTAACACGTATGTCGTTCAAAGGTGCCATAAAGTATCGAGTTCCTCATCTAAACAGGTACTGTTGCGATAGCCAAATTGAGCAGCAAGGTTACGTGATGAAACTAAAACTGTCAACAACAGTGTTTTGAAAGTTGTTTTCACGACTTAAGAAAATATTAATACACGGCAAGTGTAGTTCACTTTATTGACCATGATATGTGGAATTTACGCCGAGCACAGGACACATATAATAATTTACGTATGTCTTTAACCATAATACACTGACACAGTGATTGTTGTAGTGTAGGACTTATATGGTACCAGGCACAGCTACTATAGTGTAGGGTACCACGCACTTATATACTGCATAGCATGGCTCAATAATCGAGCACTAGAGTCTAGTGTAATGGTACCAATATCGCTCGTGCAGTGCTCTTATTATGTTTCAGAATTAAATTTTATAATGTACATGAGTTCATTAAGAACCACACATGTTCCTCTTTCTTGTGACATGCATATACAACGTACGTGTCAATCGGCAAATCCGTTATTAGATCTCATTTCTGCCTACTATATTCTATTCCATTTTCATCCTTATTTCCTTTTTCTGTTTCTAAGACCCTATCTACCAATTCTCAGATATTTATAAGCGTTTCGATGCGTTTCCAATTTGAATTAAAGATATTTAAGTTCTTGTCATTTTCGATATTACGCCAAGTTATTAAAATTGCCATATATACCTAGTACTAACATCTAGTACGCAGTAGAAAATACTTACCGTAAGCTTTTAGCTTTCAGTTCAATCCACATATCACGATATAAATGTATGTTTCTGTATATTTCTCAATGTATATTACATCCTGATAAATAAATATGTCTAAACCACTATATAAATGTATGTTTCTGTATATTTCTCAATGTATATTACATCCTGATAAATAAATATGTCTAAACCACTATATAAATGTATGTTTCTGTATATTTCGCAATGTATATTACATGTATCCTGATAAATAAATATGTCTAAGCCACTATATAAATGTATGTTTCTGTATATTTCTCAATGTATATTACATGTATCTTGATAAATAAATATGTCTAAACCACTATATAAATGTATGTTTCTGTATATTTCTCAATGTATATTTCTCAATGTCCTGATAAATAAATATGCTTAAACCAAATCCGTTAATCTTTTATCGCTTGTTTTTATTTGAGGTGTGAGTGGGCGTACAGTCACACCAACATGGTAAGCCATATGCCGATTCTCCCGCTGTTATTGACGGTGGGGGATCTCAGTTGCTCCTCTAAGCAGTATTTCAGGCACGGGCAGGGCACCTGGTTAGAACCACCGACCTTCCCAAAGATCCCTAGCACGTAATAGGGCAACAAATCCTCTATGAGAGCATGAACGTACCCAAATGAACGAGGCGTTGAACCAGAAGTTGTCTTTCGGCGGTTTAAATTGAATTTAGTAAAATTTTATATAAAAGATTGCTTAAACGTTAGCTTGTGTGGTTGAATTTATATTCAATCTTACAACAATTGGTGTATATTTGAGAGTCTAGCTAAGCGTTGCAAATATCGCCTGTCATCAAGCAGACGACATGCCTCGTGCCTTACGAAGCGTGCTCTGTCGTGTGCATGGTAACACTTTATGGCTAAAAGGTTGCAATTAAATTTTCAAATTTAAGGAATATTAAGTTTGCAGTTTAGGGCGGCTAGCTTGTGAGATGAAAGAACACTAGCGCAGTATATGTGACATGATGTCCCGTACGTCAAATGGGATACGTCAGTAATGTTTGTATGGCAGTTTGTTCTATAATTACGTCTGCAGAGAATAACTTGTCGTCTGCTTTGAGGACACTCATAAAACTTTAGGAAATGGAAAGAGAACAGTCTAAATTCGATATGCCTCTGTGTTTTTACTTTGAAAACTGGCTCGTTCATCATCTATTGTCACACTTTTGTCACGCGACTAACAATTGCATTCCCCGTGACTCTGCATTCAATTAACTCAACTACGCTTTATTGTGCAATTTGCGTCTATTTACCACTTCTTTTCAGTGATTTGCGTAATGAGGTTTTTGCAATGATGTTTTCATCAATGTGATCTTCCACAATTCACAATTGATCAATTAGTAATTCTAATAAACCCTGTATGGAAAGGTGAATACATACTGACAACAACAAAAAAACACAACAACAAAACTACGTGCCCTTGCCTTAGAGGTAAAATTTATATCCTATTAGAAGACAAATATAGGCACCATTTCGACGTCTACGCGCTTAAATATTGGGTAAATTAGTGCAATGTGTGAAGGATTATTTTCTCCGCTCATTATAATAAAAGCCATAATTCTAGAATTTGTAATGAAAAAGTAATGCTCAACATATAAGTGCACACCAATACACCCAAATGTGTCCCTTTCAGGATTGTGTTTGAAGTGGATGATGTAGCTAGCTGTGGATATATTGTTAATACTGGCGTGAATCATGGTAATTAGTAATTTGGTACCCGGCCTCACTCCACATCGCTCCATATACTCGAGTGGTAGCACGGCCTCACTCCGCATCGCTCCATATACTCGAGTGGTAGCACGGCCTCACTCCGCATCGCTCCATATACTCGAGTAGTAGCACGGCCTCACCCGATAGCTCCATATACTCGAGTGGTAGCACGGCCTCATGCATCGCCCATATACTCGAGTGGTAGCACGGCCTCACTCCGCATCGCTCCATATACCCGAGTTGTATCCCGGCCTCACTCCGCATAGCTCCATATACTCGAGTGGTAGCACGGCCTCACTCCGCATCGCTCCATATACCCGAAGAGCGAAACTGATAATACACATTATACAAATACATAAATTACATGGCCACACATAGACACGTATAGTTACAAATTAATATATATAGATGAATATACATTTCAAAATACAGATACTTAAATTTACATTATTCATTTTTTGCATTAACGATGTATATATATTAAACATGTCATGTGTTGTATTCACGTATACTGTTTTTGAACTGGCCATTCAGAAGGCAACAACTTGGACAAGAACCATGTAACTATTAATAAGCAGAACACCCATCATAAACATTCTCTTGCTGAAACGAAATGCAAGAGAAAGATAGAGAGAGAGGGAGAGAGAGGGAGAGAGACAGGGAGATAGAGGGAGAAAGAGGGAGAGATAGGGGATATAGAGAGATAGGGAGAGAGAGGGGGAGAGGGAGAGAGAGGGAAAGAGAGGGAGAGATAGGGGAGATAGACACAGAGAGAGGGGGAGAGGGAGAGAGAGGGAGAGAGGGGATATACAGAGAGGAGAGAGAGGGGTGATAGAGAGAGAGAGAGACACACACAGAGAGGGGAGAGGGAGAGAGGGAGAGAGACACACAGAGAGGGGGAGAGGAAGAGAGCGAGGGTAGAATGAGAGAGACACAGAGAGGACGAGAGAGGGAGATAGGGAGAGAGAGGTGGGATAGCAAGAGAAAGAGAGACACACATACAGAGAGTGAGAGAGGGAGAGAGAGGTGGGACAGAAAGAGAGTGAGAGACACAGAGAGAGACACAGAGAGGGGGAGAGGGAGAGAGATTCAGAGAGAGGGGGGAGAGGGAGAGAGTGAGGGTAGAATGAGAGAGACACAGAGAGGACGAGAGAGGGAGATAGGGAGTGAGAGGTGGGATAGAAAGAGAGAGAGAGACACATACAGAGAGGGGAGAGAGGGAGAGAGAGGGGGACAGAAAGAGAGTGAGAGACACAGAGAGAGACACAGATAGGGGGAGAGGGAGATATATTCAGAGAGAGGGGGAGAGGGAGAGAGCGAGTGTAGAATTAGAGAGACACAGAGAGGACGAGAGAGGGAGATAGGGAGTGAGAGGTGGGATAGAAAGAGAGAGAGACACACACCTACAGAGAGTGAGAGAGGGAGAGAGAGGTGGGGCAGAAAGAGAGTGAGAGACACAGAGAGACACAGAGAAGGGGAGAGGGAGAGAGTGAGACACACACACATACATATAGTGAGAGAGGGAGAGAGAGGTGGGACAGAAATAGAGTGAGAGACACAGATAGACACAGAGAGGGGAGAGGGAGAGAGAGAGACACACACACATACATATAGTGAGAGAGGGAGAGAGAGGTGGGACAGAAAGAGAGTGAGAGACACATAGAGGGAGAGAGGGAGAGATATGAGATAGACAGAGTGAGAAACAGAGAGGGGGAGGGAGGGGGAAACAGAGAAAGAGGGAGAAAGAGAGAGCGAGAAACACCTTAACGTTATTACGGTATATAGCAACTGATACATGTACGACCTAACGATACTTCGATAAGGGTGTCAGCCAACCCGACGACTGAAATCAGCTAGCATAACTATCCATTTAAGGGAATAAAGGCTCATATAATGTAAATATAATGAAAATATATATTATGATATTATGTAGTTTCCTCTAAAGTAAAGTTTATATAGCATGGTATTTAAGTGTGAATATACTGCCGATTTCGTGTATAATAGGTATATAATGGGACGGTGTAATACAACACATTCCTGAAAGCATGAATACTGATGGCGTTAAAACCAAGCGAACACACATTAACTACGTTTAAAAATATATGGTTCAGGTTATAAAAAGCAAGTGCTATGCCGTCTCGCCGTCGGTGATGTCGATATTGGAGATTGCCATCAAAATCGGACGAAATTGCTCGGATTAACAGATTCACTTTTCGTTAATGTTGATGGTGTATGCTTGAATTGTAATGAGATCAAACGAACTTTTAGTGGGCCAAAGAAAGAAAACACGGAAAAGCCATGAAATTACTTGACTATGGTTTTAATATGCTGCAATTAAAACAATTGACATATTTTACACCCATTTTAGTTGTTGTAGAGACCATATCACTATAAATTTAAAGTTAGTTTAGCATAAAAGTATATATACAGACGGATCTGTAGTCCAGTGGTAACACGCTGGACTAGTAATCCAGGGATCGCAGGTTCGATCCCCCGTCTGACCCTAATACAATTAAGTCTTTCAGATGGGACATTAAACCGAGGTCTTGTGTCGGTGCTTTACACCGTGCACGTAAAAGAAGCAGAGGAGACTCTGGAATGGGTCTCTGTCTGTATCATGCACTATCCTCCAAAATCTAAAATGACTAATCTCTTCAGGAGGCGTCGCTCATATGGGCAACCGGTAGCGACAATAAATAAACGTAAAACACACACATACAAGTATTACTTTTCGTGAATGTCGTGATAGCGCAGTGGTAGCTCGTTCGCTTCAGGTGCGATATGCCCTGAGTTCGAATGCAGCTTGGGTCGCTACGATTGTGTACGTAGGTAATGCATTTAAATTCTACGCCCTGTGGCGATGGATTCCATCAGGAATGAGGTCTCGAGAGTGATTAATATAATTTGCAAGAATTTGTTTCGCAATCGAGCTAAAATGAATATGTATAAACTAAGACTATTGTCTTTCACAGTGTATGCATCGTTTTCGCCGTCTTATGTCTTGATGAACGACCATTTCAAATTAACAAAATCATTTTTGTTTAATCTAATTACATGTACACATGACTCTAGTTATTCCACCTAATTTTATTATTGTGCGCGTGTCTATGTGGGTGGTGGGCACAGTTGGTATTAAAATTTGCGAAATATTGGGTAAATTAGTGCAATTTGTGAAGGATTATTTTCTTCGCTCATGATAGTAAAATCCATAACTCTAAAATTGTTAACGACAAAATAACGCTCACTATAAAAAGTGCACATTTTGTTATAGTGTCAAATTATATATTTTAAATTATTTTTTGATAACAAGTACGTCTGTTTGTGGGGGTGGGGGTGGGGTGGGGTGGGGGTGGGGTGGGGGTGGGGGTGGGGTGGGGTTGTAGTAGCCTGAGAACAGGCGTTGATATATTTTGCCTGCTCAGTCATATCAATATATGTTTAACTCCGAGACAAATGGGCCGTATTGAGTTTCTGATAATATCAACTTCATTTTGCTTGAAATAAATTAGTGAAAACTCCACAGACTGGACCCCAGGCTAGCTTTGCATGCATGACCTTTGTGATTTACAGAGGTTGGGAAGGGTCGTTTTCTATGTTGGATACAACGTGTGGCCCGACCATTTGGCTATGTTACACAGATGTATGTATATGTGTCTTATAATTTGATATTTACATCGCTATTACATTTCCTTCGATGAACGTATGTGCCCTGATTGTATTCATGTTCGTATGAGGGTTTCCAACTAATGATATGCAGCTGACATCCGCACTCGAAGCTACGGGCATGCTCATTCGCAGTGTTAGGCAGCGTTCGTCGCGAGAATTTCAAGCTCTGTGAGTTACATTAATATAGCTCACAACGTATGCCTTAACAATACTCGGCGCAAAATAGTTCTATCGCAAGTCTTGCCCATTGCAAACAGAGTTTGTTTGAGTTGTATAAGTGGTTCAGTTTAGACAAGGTTTAATCTGTTCCAAGGATAATCTATTTACATGTTCCGGCACAAGGTAAGTTGCAAATCTGGACTGAACATCGTTAAATGCAAAGTGAGCTATATTTTCTTTGTATCATTGAAAAGAACAATATGGGCAAATATAAGTAATGAGTCTCCCAATGTAGTTCATATCCCGATGGAAACTGTTAACACGCGATTCATTCCTTAATTAACTAATTTTACACCTGATTCATGCATTTATGTAGGTCTATATAACATTGTATTGTCTAATGTATTACATATGCACTAAACTATGGTTAAATAAAAACTAGTGGCTTAATTTCGGAAATTAACATTATAGAACTATTAACTCAGTATAAGCTCATTGTTAAGTCGCTCTCCCTCGTGGCGATGGATTCCATCAGGAATGAGGTATCGAGAGTGATTAATATAAGTTCTAAGAACTTGTTTCGCAATCGAGCTAAAATAAAGTTGTATAAACTAATGTCGTTTACAGATTAACGTATAATTTATGTTTACACTTAACACATTTTCTTTTTAGTTTAATAATATTTTATTGAATTCATCATGATATAATATACAACACATGGTTACAAAAATATAACATGATAATACAAATGGTTTGGGCCACATGCTTTAACAACATTAGAAAACGGCCTGCACCAGAACGTCACATTTATGCATAATTAAACAAAATGACTGATGTTTGCAAACAAAAAATGAAAACACTCAAAAAAAGGCATAAATTAAACGAAAGCACTAATACAACCCCCATTTCCAACCGCTGTTCCATCCCACCACGCCATGACAAGAACCCAAGACCCAGATATAACCAACTGTGTGTGTTTAACGTTTATTTATCGTCGCTACCGGTTGCCCATATGAGCGACGCCTCCTGAAGAGATTAGTCATTTTAGATTTTTGGAGGATAGTGCAATGATACAGACAGATACCCATTCCAGAGTCTCCTCTCGTTCTTTTACGTGTACGGTGTAAAGCACCGACACTAGACCTCGGTTTAAAGTCACACCTGAAAGACTGTTAATTTTATTAGGGTCAGACGGGGAATCGAACCTGCGATCCCTGGATTACCAGTCCAGCGTGTTAACAACTGGACTACAGATCCGTCTATGATATCACCAACAAAGTGATGTAGTATTAATATAGGGCGACACTGCTTCAAAATCCGGCCAGTATTCTATATATATGTTTGTACTTAGTTTGTACCTGTAAGTGGTGTTCTCCTCGTCAGATAATGCCTCAATGCCATGAAGTCATTTATGTGAACTAAGTGGATGGAATATACGAGTATTGGTAAATAGAGAATGTCGTTCGTTCCTATAAAGGAATTTCTTCCCACTGAACTCAGGCCTTGCCGGTTCAACACTCCGCTATGCCGTACTAGACTGACTAGTGTCGTGGCCTTTGCAGGGTACTTTAACCCTTAACCTGCCGAATAAATTGGGCGGAATGTGCAAACAACGTAGATCCAGATCAGTTGATCAGGATCTATGTTATTTGCTATTCAGACAAATGTTTTAGCTCCACTATACGAATAACAAACAACATAGAACCTGATCAGACGGCACGTTCTGTATCGTCTGATCTGGCTCTCTGCTGTTTGCAAAAGCGAATGCAATTGTGATTGGCAGGTTACGGGTTAAACCCGAGATCTCCGCGTGTCGGTGATTTAAACTGTATACGTACACGATTCACAGGAGACTCAAACCTCAACTGTGAGGTATAGCTGTAATATTATACAATCCTCCAAAATCTAAATGAATTGTGACTACAATATATATATATATATATATATATATATATATATATCTGTATAAGTGTACAATCCTTCAAATTCTAAAATGCTCTATCTTTTCAGAATGCGTCGTTGATGTGGGCAACAGGTAGAAGACGATAATTAAAATGAAAAACACACATTTATTTAAACATCTGCTTGCAATCGTTATGTAAGTTACACAATGTACAATGCACCAACCTATCGATGTATGGTAATGGCGCACTACACGTGATACAATCGCACATACTAATATGTGTATATACACCCTGATACATTTCTGTAGTTAATGTAGATAAACCACTGATAATAAACATATTATCATTATAATTTATAACTTAATCGAGTAGCACTCAGCATTAACAGTACATTGCTATATATGTGGCTTAAAGGACTGCTTAGAGTACTTTCACATGTCGTACCTATGCATTAAAGTGATGTACGCGCGCGCGCGTGCGTGCGTGCGTGCGCGCGTGCGTGTGTGTGTTACGTTTATTTATCGTCACTACCGGTTGCCAATATGAGCGACACCTCCTGAAGAGATTAGTCATTTGAGATTTTTGGAGGATAGTGCAAGGATACAGACAGAGACCCATTCCAGAGTCTCCTCTGGTTCTTTTACGTTCACGGTGTACAGCGGTGTGCAGCAATAGTTTGTTCGTGACCTCGGTTTAAAGTCCCATATGAAAGACTGTTAATTGTATTAGGGTCAGACTTGGGATCGAACCTGCGATGCCTGGATTACCAGTCCAGCGTTGTTACCACTGGACTATAGATATATCTGCGTTATGTACGAGGATGAAAGGAACAATATATATACTACTTACTTTCCTCATGCTACATGATAAACTCACTTGTAACTGTTCTAACTGGCTATAATATTTGCAGTGTATATTTTGAGGCCCCAACATATTTAGTTTTCCAACCAGCAATATTTAACATTCAAATAAAATTATAAGTTTTCAACAATTTATTGATTATCTATATCTCTGCCTGGGCCTCAATTTGTTACTAGTATTGGTAGGTAATATAACAGTAAAACCCATGCATTGCTGTATGTTCATCTGCCAGACTTGTCCAGGTCGACCCACTGTTCTTAAGGTTAAATTGTGGTGGTGGTGGTGGTGGTATGTGTGTGTGGGGGGTAGTGATGGTGGTGGTGGTGGTGGTGGTGTGTGCGTGGGTGGTGTGGGTGTGTGTGGGTGGTTGTGGTGGTGGTGGTCTGTGCGTGGGTGGTTGTGGTGGTGTGTGCGTGGGTGGTGGTGGTGATGGTTGTTGTGGTATGTGCGTGGGTGGTGGTAGTGTGTGTGTGCGTGGGTGGTTGTGGTTGTGGTGGTGTGTGCGTGGGTGGTTGTGGTAGTGGTGTGTGTGCGTGGGTGGTGGTGGTGATCGTTGTGGTGGTATGTGCGTGGGTGGTGGTGGTGTGTGCGCGTGGGTGGTGGTGTGTGCGTGGGTGGTGGTGGTGTGTTCGTGGGTGGTTGTGGTAGAAACAAGCTACAAAGCTACGAATAATACAATACATGAACAAACAAGTGCGTTGTCCTCCGAAGACTACACTACATGAGCACACTAGTGCACTGTCCTCCGAAGACTACAATACATGAACACAATAGTGCGCTGTCCTCCGAAGACAACACTACATGGACAAACAAGTGTACTGTCCTCCGAAGACTAAACTACATGAACAAACTAGTACACTGTCCTCCTAAGGCTACACTACATGAACACACCCGTGTACTGTCCCCCGAAGACTACACTACATGAACACACCCGTGTACTGTCCTCCGAAAACTACACTACATGAACACACCCGTGTACTGTCCTCCGAAGACTACACTACATGAACACACCCGTGTACTGTCCTCCGAAGACTACACTACATGAACACACCCGTGTACTGTCCTCCGAAGACTACACTACATGAACACACCCGTGTACTGTCCTCCGAAGACTACACTACATGAACACACCCGTGTACTGTCCTCCGAAGACTACACTACATGAACACACCCGTGTACTGTCCTCCGAAGACTACACTACATGAACACACCCGTGTACTGTCCTCCGAAGACTACACTACATGAACACACCCGTGTACTGTCCTCCGAAGACTACACTACATGAACACACCCGTGTACTGTCCTCCGAAGACTACACTACATGAACACACCCGTGTACTGTCCTCCGAAGACTACACTACATGAACACACCCGTGTACTGTCCTCCGAAGACTAACTACAGAACACACCCGTGTACTGTCCTCCTTTGTTCTGTCCGAACTACACTACATGAACACACCGGTACTGTCCGCGACTACACTACATGAACACACCCGTGTACTGTCCTCGGAAGACTACACTACATGAACACACCCGTGTACTGTCCTCCGAAGCTACACTACATGAACACACCCGTATACTGTCCTCCGAAGACTACACTACATGAACACACCCGTGTACTGTCCTCCGAAGACTACACTACATGAACACACCCGTGTACTGTCCTCCGAAGACTACACTACATGAACACACCCGTGTACTGTCCTCCGAAGACTACACTACATGAACACACCAGTGTACTGTCCTCCGAAGACTACACTACATGAACACACCCGTGTACTGTCCTCCGAAGACTACACTACACGTACAAACTATTGCACTGTCATCCATAATATACAAGCATGATATTAAAAGGCAGTCTTATTGTGTTTTCTAACTTCAAAAACCAATAATATCAGAATTATAAATAATGGTCGATAATTGTATTTTTTCTCAAATTCACTCCAAAGGAAATTGGAACGAATAGAGACATGTACATACATTATATATGTATTTTATAGCAACATTAGGAAAGTTAGAAACAATTGAAAAAGCTATCAAGTAAATATTCTCTGTTGGTGCTTTGGTGGATTTTCGAAGTATGTTTGTATGCACTTTTTGTGCAGCATTTACTTACGCCATGAAGAAAAATGATGGAACAGTAATGCAAAACAGAAACGTAAATGTTGTAAAGGATAGGAAATGTGTAAAAGATGAATGCAAATAAAAAAGCTCACTGCTGCACGTTATTTGTTAAAGCGAACTGTAACTGTGTGTGTGACGGGTGCATGGGGACCTGCAGTGCAACGTATAATGCACAGCTATCATAAAACTAATACTTGTTTTCAATAGGCATCAAAACCATACGAGTAATTGTATTTATTAAAGTATATATACATTTGATTTAAATCTAGTCAACAGCTTGTCACCAGACACTATATGACACTGTCACATATTGACGAAAACCCCAACATATGCTTTCTTTATTTAATCGTCAACTTAATGCTTTAAACTATTTAGAGACTGACATAGACTGGCCTAATCGTTGCAGCATACGGTGACTTATTCAAGAAAGTCGATATGCATATGTTTCATTGGGTCTAGTGATATTAAAATATAAAAGTTTAGGATTTCGAAATGCTGTCATATTCTTTTGTATATTTGTGCTTTTGATGAAATCATTAATAATAATAACAGCCCATGAACATACATACATCAAAAATAATTTGGCAGAAACAAGATTTTTTGTCATGATTTATGTATCGTGGTATTAACGTAACACTGTTCTATGTGTTTATAGATACGAATTCAGATAAAACAGTTTCACACTTGTCCCCCTGTTTCTTCGTTGGCTAAACATTTGAAGCGGTTTTAGTTTGTTTGCTTTTGTGGGTTTAAAGCTGCACCACCAGCTCAGATCAGATGATGACTCAAAAGCAATTATTGGTTGAGGAAGGTACAGGGTGCATCGCTGAATAGTAATTCAGGCGCACACTGGCATCCCAAGAGAGAACTACCGACCTTCCAAACGCCAGATGTATAGCTTCTTCGCATGAAATATGTATACGCTCCCAGCGGGATTCGAACATACAACGGTGAGGGCAAGTTATTTGAAGTCAGCAACCATATTCAACTCAGCCACGGAGGCCCCACTTCTGCAAGAAATATACATGAATATGTGAATAATAATGTGAATAACAGTGGCCATAGATCTACAACCATAGTCAATACATCGTCATTAACCGTGAACACGTGAATATCTACTGTAACTCCTCATCAACATTAATATCTACTGACACATCTCTAACCCCTCATCAACACGAATATCTACTGGCACATCTCTAACTCCTCATCAACATCAATATCTACTGACACATCTCTAACTCCTCATCAACATGAATATCTACTGGCACATCTCTAACTCCTCATCAACATGAATATCTACTGACACATCTCTAACTCCTCATCAACATGAATATCTACTGGCACATCTCTAACTCCTCATCAACATCAATATCTACTGACACATCTCTAACTCCTCATCAACACGAATATCTACTGGCTCATCTCTAACTCCTCATCAACATGAATATCTACAAACACATCTCTAACTCATCATCAACATGAATATCTACTGACTCATCTCTAACTCCTCATCAACATGAATATCTACTGGCACATCTATATCTCCTCATCAAAATGAATATCTACAAACACATCTCTAACTCCTCATCAACATGAATATCTACAAACACATCTCAAACTCCTCATCAACATGAATATCTACAAACACATCTCTAACTCCTCATCAACATGAATATCTACAAACACATCTCTAACGCCTCATCAACATCAATATCTACTGACACATCTCTAACTCCTCATCAACACGAATATCTACTGACTCATCTCTAACTCCTCATCAACATGAATATCTACAAACACATCTCTAACTCCTCATCAACATGAATATCTACTGACTCATCTCTAACTCCTCATCAACATGAATATCTACTGGCACATCTCTATCTCCTCATCAAAATGAATATCTACAAACACATCTCTAACTCCTCATCAACATGAATATCTACAAACACATCTCAAACTCCTCATCAACATGAATATCTACAAACACATCTCTAACTCCTCATCAACATGAATATCTACTGACTCATCTCTAACTCCTCATCAACATGAATATCTACTGGCACATCTCTATCTCCTCATCAAAATGAATATCTACAAACACATCTCTAACTCCTCATCAACATGAATATCTACAAACACATCTCAAACTCCTCATCAACATGAATATCTACAAACACATCTCTAACTCCTCATCAACATGAATATCTACAAACACATCTCTAACTCCTCATCAACATGAATATCTACTGACTCATCTCTAACTCCTCATCAACACGAATATCTACTGGCACATCTCTATCTCCTCATCAAAATGAGTATCTACAAACACATCTCTAACTCCTCATCAACATGAATATCTACAAACACATCTCAAACTCCTCATCAACATGAATATCTACTGACTCATCTCTAACTCCTCATCAACATGAATATCTACTGGCACATCTCTATCTCCTCATCAAAATGAATATCTACAAACACATCTCTAACTCCTCATCAACATGAATATCTACAAACACATCTCAAACTCCTCATCAACATGAATATCTACAAACACATCTCTAACTCCTCATCAACATGAATATCTACTGACTCATCTCTAACTCCTCATCAACATGAATATCTACTGGCACATCTCTATCTCCTCATCAAAATGAATATCTACAAACACATCTCTAACTCCTCATCAACATGAATATCTACAAACACATCTCAAACTCCTCATCAACATGAATATCTACAAACACATCTCTAACGCCTCATCAACATCAATATCTACTGACACATCTCTAACTCCTCATCAACACGAATATCTACTGGCACATCTCTAACTCCTCATCAACACGAATATCTACTGGCACATCTCTAACTCCTCATCAACATGAATATCTACTGACACATCTCTAACTCCTCATCAACACGAATATCTACTGGCACATCTCTAACTCCTCATCAACATGAATATCTACTGGCACATCTCTAACGCCTCATCAACATCAATATCTACTTGCACATCTCTAACCCCATTTACTCGTCTTGATTTCAATTGATGTTCGTGTTCAGTTGTATCAATTATTCAAATTAATGACGTGTATGTTGCGTCGGGCTTCTTTCGATGTACGTTGTCCACCTGTTTACAGTTGTTGTTTATTGGCTATATATAACCCTCACTGGTTCGCTACTGTTTCTGCGTGTGGCAAAGTATGATGACGCGTTGTTGTCCGATTCGCGTATCAACCCCGCAAGTGTGACATGAATGCTTGTATCCGGTTCTAATGTGGTTAACCAACGACTAATAAGCTTGCATCGGAATAATTCCACAACATGTACGATTATAGCATGCATACCCTGCATGCACCGTTGCTGCTTCATGGCCTCTTAAATATTGGGACAATACAATAATAAAACTGGAACGAAATACGGAATGGGATACAGATAAAAGGAATTAGTACACTATATGATCGCCTGAGAAACTCCACTAAAACGTATACCAAGATGACCCACCAACAAATCTAAAACATCACCAAATCTTGGAATTCTTGGAATTATCACTGAGATGTAGGTCAAACTATGTGTCGCTTGACTCCCGATCCACATAACAGTTAGCAGCGACACTCTATAGTTAGCTACGACTGGGGTCAAACTATGTATCTCTTGTCTTCCGATCCACACTACAGTTAGCAACGACTGGGTCAAACTATGTATCTCTTGTCTTCCGATCCGCACTACAGTTAGCAGCGACAGGGTCAAACTATGTATCTCTTGTCTTCCGATCCACACTACAGTTAGCAGCGATTGGGACAAATTATGTACCTCCTGTCGTCCGATCCACACTACAGTTAGCAGCGACTGGGTCAAACTATGTATCTCTTGTCTTCCGATCCACACTACAGTTAGCTGCGACTTGGTTACACTTTATATCTCTTGTCTTCCGATCCACACTACAGTTTGCAGCGACTGGGTCAAACTATATATCTCTTGTCTTCCGTTATACTATATATATCTTGTTTTCCGATTCGCACTACAGTTAGCAGCGACTGGGTAACACTTTATATATCTTGTCTTCCGATTCGCACTACAGTTAGTAGCGACTGCGTTACACTATATATATCTTGTCTTCCGATCCGCACTACAGTTAGCAGCGACTTGGTTACACTATATATATCTTGTCCTCCGATCCGCACTACAGTTAGCAGCGACTGCGTTACACTATATATATCTTGTCTTCCGATCCGCACTACAGTTAGCAGCGACTTGGTTACACTATATATATCTTGTCCTCCGATCCGCACTACAGTTAGCAGCGACTGCGTTACACTATATATATCTTGTCTTCCGATCCGCACTACAGTTAGCAGCGACTTGGTTACACTATATATATCTTGTCCTCCGATCCGCACTACAGTTAGCAGCGACTGCGTTACACTATATATATCTTGTCTTCCGATCCGCACTACAGTTAGCAGCGACTTGGTTACACTATATATATCTTGTCCTCCGATCCGCACTACAGTTAGCAGCGACTGCGTTACACTATATATATCTTGTCTTCCGATCCGCACTACAGTTAGCAGCGACTTGGTTACACTATATATATCTTGTCCTCCGATCCGCACTACAGTTAGCAGCGACTTGGTTACACTATATATATCTTGTCTTCCGATCCGCACTACAGTTAGCAGCGACTTGGTTACACTATATATATCTTGTCTTCCGATCCGCACTACAGTTAGCAGCGACTTGGTTACACTATATATATCTTGTCTTCCGATCCGCACTACAGTTAGTAGCGACTGCGTTACACTATATATATCTTGTCTTCCGATCCGCACTACAGTTAGCAGCGACTGGGTTACACTATATATATCTTGTCTTCCGATCCGCACTACAGTTAGCAGCGACTGGGTAACACTTTATATATCTTGTCTTCCGATCCGCACTACAGTTAGCAGCGACTGGGTTACACTATATATATCTTGTCTTCCGACACCACGCCGATTCACGCAGAAGTAATTCGGTCAACCATAGACACAACAATACACAGGCTGAATAAATAAACATGTCTTGTACAATGTAGTCTTGGGTGATCCTTTCCTAATTACTCTATAATAACAGGGCTCTTTAATATCTTCCGAGCCAGTACAGCCCCCTGCTTATAATAAACGTGTACGGCAGAACAAGGAGAAACGCTCACGCAACGTGATGCAAATGCTTGTCCTTAAATTGGAAAGGTTGTTATAGCCGAACACGAACCATGTTTGTAACAAACTGAGCGTAACATTTTTTTTTTTATAAAACCAATAAAAAAGATTTTAAAAAAAACAACCCCAAACAAAACAAACTAAGAGTGAGCTACATTTGTTTCACTCGCCATTTCACAGTGATGACACTTTAGTTTAAACATTATTTATTTCAGTATTTTTACATGTAATCAAGAAATGAACATTTTACATTTAACAGATAGAGATAGATTTCTTTATTTATAGAGGGTGACCTAATTAGTTCTGAACTAATCTTCCTTAGGGCCCTTTTAAATTTCTTAGCACTATAGCATTAATGCACATACGCAATAATTATAACCAAAGTACACAGTTATGCAATGCAATATACATGTATAATGTTGTACAATGTAACTTAAACAAATCAGGTAACGTTATCGAAATACAAAACGACATAAGCATATTGAATGACAATCATTATAATATTATATATAACTTTCTAGTGTCTATCGATTAAAAAGATGTTGTATCCATATTTTACATTTTGTCTTGAACATATTTAAAGATCTGGACGTCTTAATTTCCAATGGTATACAATTCAATATCTTTGGACCGGAGTATTCTAAAGATTTCTTGTACATTTCACATCTAGTTCTTGGAATAACAGCAGTAGACTGAACGGGGTTATAGTTTATACACATTTATTGTAGCTCGATTGCGAAACAAGTTCTTACTTATATTAATCACTCTCGAGACCTCATTCCTGATGGAGCCCATCGCCACGAGGGATAGAGAAGAGGCAACGTGGAATTGAAATGCCATGCCTAAGGGCACAATCGTAACGGCTCCAGCGGGGCTCGAACTCCGGACCTTTCGCACATGAAGCGAACGCGCATCCACTGCGCTATCACGACTTCCACTGAACGGGGTTAGAAGGGAAGAAGACGCATAGCTAGTTCTTCCCCGACACTTTGTTGTATCCTGTTGCTGTTAGTCGCGCGTCTGATTACGTATTTACTCATTCAGTTTTTATTCAAATTCTATTGCATTTAATGACTACTTAAGTTAAGGCGAAGGTATTGTATAGATGCATGGAAGCTTTAAACCTGAAATATGAACATTATATCTTATATAAATCACATGTAGAGGAAATAAAGCACTGATTTACAAGGCAATTTTATTCAATAAGTGTTTGTTGAATTGGTCACAATTTAAATAGTTGATACGCCTGTTAAATGTAAATGTTCAACTATACTTTATTTTCGAATGCAGCTCTGCCGTACATACATCAAAGTGTATTCGTGCAAATGAAAATTTCATGCCCACAAGTAACTGTTTGAAAAGTCTGTATTTCAAAGTGATGATATGTGCCATTATTTATGGCACATGATTATGTATTCACGCGATTGCTAAAATGACCATGAAACAGAAAATATACGTTTCTTGTCAAATTTTAATAGTATTAAAATAATAACAACCTACTATTTTTTATTATTTGTGAGTATTAAGGCAACGCGACCATACACGCTTCAATTAGATCAATGATACCTTAAGGCCTTGATCAACATTCCATCCATCGTATTTAATTGTGCCGCCTCTATTAACGATCCGTGTATCGATATATACTCATTTCGATGAGCAGGTGTCACCCGTTTGTGTTGAACATGCATGTTATATTAGAATGAGCAAATTATAATGATCTTAGAACAGTACTCTTTGAGAAAGCAATATTAATTGACCATAATTTCTATAATATGACAAAACGTGATTAATTTAAATTTCTCTTCAGTAAACTGTCAATGATAAGACTTTGTGCCAAAACCTGTTTTAATATACTACAGCTTCGATACTTTTACATTTGTAAATACTGTCGTCATGCTGTGCGCATGTTCGATCCCCCGTCTGACCCTAATCAAATTAACAGTCTTTCAGATGGGACGTTATACCGAGGTCTCGTGTCGGTGCTTTACACCGTGCACGTAAAAGAAGCAGAGGAGACTCTGGAATGGGTCTCTGTCTGTATCATTGCACTATCCTCCAAAAATCTAAAATGACTAATCTCTTCAGGAGGCGTCGCTCATATGGGCAACCGGTAGCGACGATAAATAAACGTAAAACACACACACGTCCTCATTTGTTATTATTATATATCTGAGTTTACATACTACAGGAAGCAGCTGCTAATTAGATCAATCTCTTGTTTTTCAATTCATGTTTGTTTTAAATAATATTTAAGTTGAAATTAACAACTGTTTCTTGGCCTGTGATTTTTATAATATGATATGCTTTGTTTGCAATATTTCTCTTATAATTCTATTCTAATTCAGAATGGCTATGCACTTTTAATATGATTGTTTAAGTTTGTATTTGCACGAGAGCCCTGCCCTGCCCTGCCCTGCCCTGCCCCGCCCCGCCCCGCCCCGCCCCGCCCTGCCCTGCCCTGCCCTGCCCTGCCCTGCCCTGCCCTGCCCTGCCCTCCTGGCCTCCCTGTCTGTCTGTCTGTCTGTCTGTCTGTCTGTCTGTCTGTCTGTCTGTCTGTCTGTCTGTCTGTCTGTCTGTCTGTCTGTCTGTCTGTCTGTCTGTCTGTCTGTCTGTCTGTCTGTCTGTCTGTCTGTCTGTCTGTCTGTCTGTCTGTCTGTCTGTCTGTCTGTCTGTCTGTCTGTCTGTCTGTCTGTCTGTCTGTCTGTCTGTCTGTCTGTCTGTCTGTCTGTCTGTCTGTCTGTCTGTCTGTCTGTGTCTGTCTGTCTGTCTGCTGTCTGTCTGTCTGTCTGTCTGTCTGTCTGTCTGTCTGTCTGTCTGTCTGTCTGTCTGTCTGTCTGTCTGTCTGTCTGTCTGTCTGTCTGTCTGTCTGTCTGTCTGTCTGTCTGTCTGTCTGTCTGTCTGTCTGTCTGTCTGTCTGTCTGTCTGTCTGTCTGTCTGTCTGTCTGTCTGTCTGTCTGTCTGTCTGTCTGTCTGTCTGTCTGTCTGTCTGTCTGTCTGTCTGTCTGTCTGTCTGTCTGTCTGTCTGTCTGTCTGTCTGTCTGTCTGTCTGTCTGTCTGTCTGTCTGTCTGTCTGTCTGTCTGTCTGTCTGTCTGTCTGTCTGTCTGTCTGTCTGTCTGTCTGTCTGTCTGTCTGTCTGTCTGTCTGTCTGTCTGTCTGTCTGTCTGTCTGTCTGTCTGTCTGTCTGTCTGTCTGTCTGTCTGTCTGTCTGTCTGTCTGTCTGTCTGTCTGTCTGTCTGTCTGTCTGTCTGTCTGTCTGTCTGTCTGTCTGTCTGTCTGTCTGTCTGTCTGTCTGTCTGTCTGTCTGTCTGTCTGTCTGTCTGTCTGTCTGTCTGTCTGTCTGTCTGTCTGTCTGTCTGTCTGTCTGTCTGTCTGTCTGTCTGTCTGTCTGTCTGTCTGTCTGTCTGTCTGTCTGTCTGTCTGTCTGTCTGTCTGTCTGTCTGTCTGATAAGATATAAGGTGATTTGACGTATTCGTACAATGGTTATGCACCCTCAATATCTAACATAGCATAATTATAATATAGCTTATACAAATTTATTTTTGTTCAATTGCGAAACAAGTTCCTACAACTAATATTAATCACTCTCCAGACCTCATTCCTTATGGAATTCGTCGCCACGAGCGAGATAGTGAAGCAATGTGGAATTTAAATGCCCTATACCCTTCTTTTGTTTTACATGACCAACTACAGATCAAACATTAGACGACAATGGGTGACATATGGCCTCAATGATATCGGTAGAGAATGTAATGGCAGCGCACTATTTATTTGAATTTCTTTCGGATGGGAAGTTTTCAAGTATAGTTATACTGACCACTTCAAGTGTCAACTTCATGCGTAGGAATACATTACAGTTGTGTGATTTTAGCCTGGCCATTACATGTTCATTACACTTCATATGACGAAATCCGGTCTTAGAATTCAAATATCTGTCAAATGTCATGCTTATTTACACATTTCTACTCGATTTGACCAATAAGGGCCATATTGAGAACCCCTCCTAATGACGAAAAAGGGACACAATGCACTAATGAGGGTTGGGTGATAATAAAGGCTGTCAGAACGGTTAAAACAAATTGCTGACGTTTAAGACACATGATAGAAAGTAAATCGTGCATGTAGAACTTAAAACGAGATACACTCGAGAGGCCTTGGTCATCATGGCAGATTAAGTGACAGTGGTGGATCCATATAACTTAATTTACATGTACAATAAGAACGCCACATGGTCTGAAAACGATTTGAATATGGGTTTGGTCTTCATGAATCTCATCTCGTCCTAGCCCGTATTGTTCCCGGTGATCTATTGTAGCTATCTCCAATGTCCTGTATATGTAGTGTAACATTAACCGTTCCCAGTTAACCCAATGTCCTATGTACATAGGGTAGCATTAACCGTTCTCAGTTATCCCAATGTCCTATCTATATAGTGTAGTATTAACCGTTCTCAATTATCCCAATGTCCTATCTATATAGTGTAGTATTAACCGTTCTCAATTATACCAATGTCCTATCTATATAGTGTAGTATTAACCATTCTCAATTATACCAATGTCATATCTATATAGTGTAGTATTAACCGTTCTCAATTATCCCAATGTCCTATCTATATAGTGTAGTATTAACCGTTCTCAATTATCCCAATGTCCTACATACATAGTGTAGCATTAACCGTTCTCAGTGATCCCAATGTCCTATCTATATAGTGTAGCATTAACCGTTCCCAGTTAACCCAATGTCCTATCTATATAGTGTAGCATTAACCGTTCCCAGTTAACCCAATGTTCTATCTATATAGTGTAGTATTAACCGTTCTCAATTATCCCAATGTCCTATCTATATAGTGTAGCATTAACCGTTCTCAGTTAACCCAATGTCCTATCTATATAGTGTAGTATTAACCGTTCTCAATTATCCCAATGTCCTATCTATATAGTGTAGTATTAACCCTTCTCAGTTAACCCAATGTCCTATCTATATAGTGTAGTATTAACCGTTCTCAATTATCCCAATGTCCTACATACATAGTGTAGCATTAACCGTTCTCAATTATCCCAATGTCCTATCTATATAGTGTAGTATTAACCCTTCTCAGTTAACCCAATGTCCTATCTATATAGTGTAGCATTAACCGTTCTCAATTATACCAATGTCCTATCTATATAGTGTAGTATTAACCGTTCTCAGTTATCCCAATGTCCTATCTATATAGTGTAGTATTAACCGTTCTCAATTATCCCAATGTCCTATCTATATAGTGTAGTATTAACCGTTCTCAATTATACCAATGTCCTATCTACATAGTGTAGTATTAACCGTTCTCAATTATCCCAATGTCCTATCTATATAGTGTAGTATTAACCGTTCTCAATTATACCAATGTCCTATCTATATAGTGTAGTATTAACCGTTCTCAATTATCCCAATGTCCTATCTATATAGTGTAGCATTAACCGTTCTCAGTGATCCCAATGTCCTACATACATAGTGTAGCATTAACCGTTCTCAGTGATCCCAATGATCTACATACATAGTGTAGCATTAACAGTTCTCAGTGATCCCAATGTCCTACATACATAGTGTAGCATTAACCGTTCTCAGTGATCCCAATGTCCTACATACATAGTGTAGCATTAACCGTTCTCAGTGATCCCAATGTCCTATATACATAGTGTAGCATTAACCGTTCTCAGTGATCCCAATGTCCTACATACATAGTGTAGCATTAACCGTTCTCAGTGATCCCAATGTCCTATATACATAGTGTAGCATTAACCGTTCTCAGTGATCCGAATGATCTACATACATAGTGTAGCATTAACCGTTCTCAGTGATCCCAATGTCCTACATACATAGTGTAGCATTAACCGTTCTCAGTGATCCCAATGTCCTACATACATAGTGTAGCATTAACCGTTCTCAGTTAACCCAATGTCCTATCTATATAGTGTAGTATTAACCGTTCTCAATTATCCCAATGTCCTATCTATATAGTGTAGTATTAACCCTTCTCAGTTAACCCAATGTCCTATCTATATAGTGTAGTATTAACCGTTCTCAATTATCCCAATGTCCTACATACATAGTGTAGCATTAACCGTTCTCAATTATCCCAATGTCCTATCTATATAGTGTAGTATTAACCCTTCTCAGTTAACCCAATGTCCTATCTATATAGTGTAGCATTAACCGTTCTCAATTATACCAATGTCCTATCTATATAGTGTAGTATTAACCGTTCTCAGTTATCCCAATGTCCTATCTATATAGTGTAGTATTAACCGTTCTCAATTATCCCAATGTCCTATCTATATAGTGTAGTATTAACCGTTCTCAATTATACCAATGTCCTATCTACATAGTGTAGTATTAACCGTTCTCAATTATCCCAATGTCCTATCTATATAGTGTAGTATTAACCGTTCTCAATTATACCAATGTCCTATCTATATAGTGTAGTATTAACCGTTCTCAATTATCCCAATGTCCTATCTATATAGTGTAGCATTAACCGTTCTCAGTGATCCCAATGTCCTACATATATAGTGTAGCATTAACCGTTCTCAGTGATCCCAATGTCCTACATACATAGTGTAGCATTAACCGTTCTCAGTGATCCCAATGATCTACATACATAGTGTAGCATTAACAGTTCTCAGTGATCCCAATGTCCTACATACATAGTGTAGCATTAACCGTTCTCAGTGATCCCAATGTCCTACATACATAGTGTAGCATTAACCGTTCTCAGTGATCCCAATGTCCTATATACATAGTGTAGCATTAACCGTTCTCAGTGATCCCAATGTCCTACATACATAGTGTAGCATTAACCGTTCTCAGTGATCCCAATGTCCTACATACATAGTGTAGCATTAACCGTTCTCAGTGATCCCAATGTCCTATATACATAGTGTAGCATTAACCGTTCTCAGTGATCCGAATGATCTACATACATAGTGTAGCATTAACCGTTCTCAGTGATCCGAATGATCTACATACATAGTGTAGCATTAACCGTTCTCAGTTAACCCAATGTCCTATCTATATAGTGTAGTATTAACCGTTCTCAATTATCCCAATGTCCTATCTATATAGTGTAGTATTAACCCTTCTCAGTTAACCCAATGTCCTATCTATATAGTGTAGTATTAACCGTTCTCAATTATCCCAATGTCCTACATACATAGTGTAGCATTAACCGTTCTCAATTATCCCAATGTCCTATCTATATAGTGTAGTATTAACCCTTCTCAGTTAACCCAATGTCCTATCTATATAGTGTAGCATTAACCGTTCTCAATTATACCAATGTCCTATCTATATAGTGTAGTATTAACCGTTCTCAGTTATCCCAATGTCCTATCTATATAGTGTAGTATTAACCGTTCTCAATTATCCCAATGTCCTATCTATATAGTGTAGTATTAACCGTTCTCAATTATACCAATGTCCTATCTACATAGTGTAGTATTAACCGTTCTCAATTATCCCAATGTCCTATCTATATAGTGTAGTATTAACCGTTCTCAATTATACCAATGTCCTATCTATATAGTGTAGTATTAACCGTTCTCAATTATCCCAATGTCCTATCTATATAGTGTAGCATTAACCGTTCTCAGTGATCCCAATGTCCTACATACATAGTGTAGCATTAACCGTTCTCAGTGATCCCAATGTCCTACATACATAGTGTAGCATTAACCGTTCTCAGTGATCCCAATGATCTACATACATAGTGTAGCATTAACAGTTCTCAGTGATCCCAATGTCCTACATACATAGTGTAGCATTAACCGTTCTCAGTGATCCCAATGTCCTACATACATAGTGTAGCATTAACCGTTCTCAGTGATCCCAATGTCCTATATACATAGTGTAGCATTAACCGTTCTCAGTGATCCCAATGTCCTACATACATAGTGTAGCATTAACCGTTCTCAGTGATCCCAATGTCCTACATACATAGTGTAGCATTAACCGTTCTCAGTGATCCCAATGTCCTATATACATAGTGTAGCATTAACCGTTCTCAGTGATCCGAATGATCTACATACATAGTGTAGCATTAACCGTTCTCAGTGATCCGAATGATCTACATACATAGTGTAACATTAACCGTTCTCAGTGATCCCAATGATCTACATACATAGTGTAACATTAACCGTTCTCAGTGATACCAATGATCTACCTACATGACCATACATGTCGTGTTCCATCTAAACGAAATATGGAACAATACACATGTATAGGTAAGGTTGTATATACGTAAATAGGCAGAAGTGCATCCGCATGTAGTCCCAATAACTAATATAGCTAACTTTTATTTTTGGTAAGATGCATTTTCATGACAGGCAGTGTATAGTTGTTGTGTTGTTTTTTTAGAAATGATGTGACTTGAGAAGACTTCAGACTAGTTGATGTGTAGAACAGATGTTGTATAATAATTCAGGCCATTGAAAACTGAAGGTTGGTATACTGTATTATTTGGCGGAGGAATACAGTGTGTAAACACAGTGACGTTATTCACAGGTGAGCACTGGCTATCCAAGTCATTAATTTTGGGATATATTTGCTATTTTCCAGTTTGATTTGTATACCTCTTCACAGTGAATGTGGTATCAGAAGAAATGAAAGATTGGAAATATAAATGAACAGACTGTATGCGTTTATTGTGTATTTAATAAGCACTATGTTTGTTGTTTTACAACCCTAACCATTCAGTGTTTTAGGAGACCACACGAAGCGTTCCAATCAATACATTAGTCCAAGACACTGCAATATATAACGTTAATGTTAACGAGTATTAATTGTATATGCCAGGATGTGGAGGCTACCACAGGCTCTCCACTGATTGGAACATACATGTCAAATGGACCAATCGGATAATTGATCATTCACATATATCATTGTCGCACTTATATCTGATGTATATTTCACAATATTCATTATAAATGGACTGCATTTCGGATATGTCGGATAGTCATCATAATTTGGTTTGGTGTCGCCCACGTGGTGGCGACACAATATGTGATTTTAATGGTGATTAGCTCTGGTGCAAAATGAAAGCAATTGATCAAATCCAGCTTCATTATACGCATCAATTCTATGTAGGGTGTTAAGGAACAATGTCACCCGTATCAGATTTAAAAGTAGCATTTTCAATTCTAACAATATATGTAAAATAAAAATATAATAACACAGGTATCGCTATAACTTTCGAGTGACAACATACCATATATAAATTTAGACACGATGGATTTGAAAAGTTTGTTACTTTCCCGAATATGATATTTATATCGTCTGCTATCAATGATACTATTGTTGTTTGCAGCAAGTCGCGTGGGGAGGTAAACATCCATAAATGTTTTTTCGATTGTTAAAATGATAACACGATGCTTTTCCGCTATGGAGTTGATTAAAAGTCAACACAGCGTTGATATGATCTATAGATGTCACAATATTGATTAAATTAGCATTAAAAGTGTATCTGTTTCAAGCTTTTTTTTTTACCATTTATAATGGTTTTCTTATAACAAAATATACCATCCAATGCAGAAAGTTGAAACCAATCGTGGTTCTACTTTTAATACGAGGACCTACGGTAACCTTAATAATTGCACTCGGAATTGGGTGAATAGAACACATCATGCGCCGGAGCTTTGTAATTGTATAGAAATATGATAATGCAGAACAACTAATATGCTTGACAGAGTCGTACCAATGTACTGATGTTTTGCAATGGTAGTGAAAAATGTGATAGAAAACCCGTCTAATAGTGTATGTAGCGTAACCGTTATTGTGTAAGGTTGCGTTGCAATTGTGGTGAAATACATGTATGTGTTAGAAAACCCGTCTAATAGTGTATGTAGCGTAACCGTTATTGTGTAAGGTTGCGTTGCAATTGTGGTGAAATACATGTATGTGTTAGAACACCCGTCTAATAGTGTATGTAACTTAACCGTTATTGTGTAAGGATGTGTTGCAATGGTAGTGAAAAATGTGATAGAAAATCCGTCTAATAGTGTATGTAACTTAACCGTTATTGCGTAAGGATGCGTTGCAATTGTAGTGAAATACATGTATGTGTTAGAACACCCGTCTAATAGTGTATGTAGCTTAACCGTTATTCTGTAAGGTTGCGTTGCAATTGTAGTGAAAAATGTGATAGAAAACCCGTCTAATAGTGTATGTAAATTAACCGTTATTGCGTAAGGATGTGTTGCAATGGTAGTGAACACAGTGTAGAACAAGCCTTACTATGTATATACATCCGCCAATCAGCTCAAGCCTGTACATATATGCATGCGCACACCAGTGAAAGCTTGGAACTAGTTCCCTGAAAACAATTGGACAATTGTAATACCTATAAGACGAATACATAGTAGTAATTCTTACCACATCAATTCCCATTCGCCCAGAAAACGAATACATGCGATTTTGCCCGTACTCGTGCAGCATGAACGATATAATGGTAGTTATACATGTATAGAACATATAATATATATGACATACTCATACACTGTACTTCGCAGATAGTTACATACATACGTTTTACAGATTACATAATATCATTGCTTAGAGCGACACTACACCGGTAACAAAATCAAATATCTTCCTATAATATGGTGGAAGTCGTGATAGCGCAGTGGATGTGCGTTCGCTTCAGGTGTGAAAGCCCCGCTGGAGCCGTTACGATTGGCACCTTAGGCAAGGCATTTAAGTTCCACGTTGCCCCTTCTCTCTCCCTCATGGCGATGGATTCCATCAGGAATGAGGTCTCGATATCGATTAATATAAGTTGTAAGAACTTGTTTCGCAATCGAGCTAAAATAAATTTGTATAAACTAAGCAAATAATATGGTATTATTTCCCCCCAAATATTTGTCACATAATCGGAGTGTTCATCTAATAAACAAGCGTCGTATACTTCTTCTTGTCGTTCGCGAATCACATGGACAAGCCGGCAGCAAACACGAAATGGGCCGTCCTCCTCAGATCCTCCCGGCAGCCATGTAACTTCGTCGGAGAGAAGTATCTGTTGGCCAGGTTGTTTTCCTCAGCCCATGAAGATTGGGACACTCCTGGAGGATGTGTTCTGCAGTCTGGTCCCCTACTTTGCAGCTGCAGGCAGTTGATGGAGCTAGTCCAAGCTTCCGACACATATGGAAGTTCAAGCGGTTATGCCCTGTTCTAAGCCGGAATATCGTGACTTGCTCCTGTCTGGTGAGAAGGTGGTAGTCATCCGTCTCGACTGTTGGCTTTGATGCAGATTTGATTATGGTGCATTTCTCCTTGTAAGTCAAATCTTTGTCTGGTTGCCTCTCGGTAGAACCTTGCTTGGCAAACTGGTCAGCAGCTTCATTGCCAGGAATGCCTATGTGTGCAGGTACCCACTGGAGGACAGTTCTTTTAGATACGCTGACTGTTCGAAGGGCTTCCATCAGGTGGGGTTCTTTGTTGTTAGACAGGGCATCCAGAACTGAGAGCGCATCAGCCAGGAAGACAACCTGGGCACACTCTACAGTGTTGTGTACTAGAGATGCTGCTGTTTCAAGGGCCTGTACTTCTGCCCCATAGTTGCTGCAGTGTACTCCAGTAGGTAGAGCAACTGACTGTGTGTGTCCATCTGGGTGTCGGACATACACGCCTGCTCCTCCGTTTGCTGCTGCTCTTGTGGCTGAACCATCTGTGTAGACTTGTAGCCATGCTTCTCCAGGATAACTCTTGTCGATGTGTGCTAGTGTGAGGGCACGTTTGACGTCATCATGTTGTCTATCTCTGGATGTCATGTATGGGATTGTACTGCAGATGGTAACCTTGGATTTATCGCTAGTCAACCATGGCTTGGATATAAATGGCGTTGGAGGCAATGTATTGGCTGGGAGATGGCTGGTGTGCTCTCGAGCAAGCTTCTTGGACTGGTGGATGAAACTGCTTCGCTTTAGACGATTCTTCGTTAGTGCCTCAACTCTCTGCTTCATCGGTTGTTCTTCCTGACATCGAAACTTCTCTGGCTGTAGAAGAATTCTTGTGTCGCGACGTTCTTGCGGTGGCTGGATGGAAGTAATTTTCTCCATGGCCTTGATTGGAGTGCTCTTCATTGCACCTGTGATCAACCTGAGAGCCTTGTTCTGAACCTTGTCGAGTGTCTGTTGGTTGGTCTTGGCTGATGATGTCCAGGCGGTGGATCCATATTCCAGGTGAGGCCTGACCACACCTTGGTATATAGTCTTCAGGATGTGATCATTGGCACCCCATGTGGTGCCAGCAAGCTTCCGAAGGATTGCAAGCTTGCGCTTGGCTTTGGCCTCTGCTTTCTGGATATGTTGCTTCCATGTCTGCCGTCTGTCAAATGTCACCCCCAAGTATGTTGGCTCGTTGTCCGTCTTCAAGGCAGTTCCACCGACTTTGATGGTTCCAGCTTTCTGTTTGGTGGAAAATGTGAGGAGTGTGGTTGACGACTTCTCCTTATTAATAGAGATGCACCAGTCTTCTGCCCATGCTGTGAGCTTGTCTGCGGCCATCTGCATTCTGTATGTGGCAGTCGTTGCATATTCTTCAACACACCACATGACCAAGTCGTCAGCATAGATTGCTGCTTTGATACCATGTGGCAGCTCTGCAAGCAAGTCATCGATGAAGATGAGGAACAGCGTAGGCGAGATCACTCCTCCTTGAGGAACACCGTGTCGGATGAGGAATTTCTTGCTCTTCTGGTTGTCAACAAGTACTCTGGCTCTGCGATTGTGTAGGAAGGATTTGGTCCATCGGAGCATCTTGTCGGCAAGTCCGCATCGTTGCATCTTGACCAGCAGCCCATCAGTCCAGACTTTGTCAAAAGCCTTCTGGAGGTCTATCCAGGTTGCAAAAACTACCTTCTGGCTTTGGAATGCATCCTCAACTTCCTGAGCGAGGTATGTTGCCTGGTCCTCTGTGCATCTGAACTGTCGGAATCCTGCTTGTTCCTTGGATAGGAGGTTTTCTGTCTCAAGGTACCACATGAGTCTCTTGTTAACTATCCTCTCCATTGTCTTGACCACACAGCTAGTGAGACTAATATGGCGATAGCTGGAAGCTTTCTTTCTATCCTTGCCGTTCTTGTAGATTGGGATAACATTGGCTTCCTTCCAGATCTGCGGAACTATGCCTTCTTTCCAGCTAAGATTGAAGATGTCAAGAAGTTTCAGCATGGCTGAGCATCCAAAATGAGTTAGCATCTCATTGGAGATTCCATCTGGTCCAGGTGACTTCCTTTTTTTCAGTTGTCTGAGCGCTGTGTACAGTTCCTGGTATGTAAGTGGAAGTTTCATGGAGTCTTGTTCCGTATGCGTTTTACTTCTATCCTTCTGTTCTTTCCGTGCCTCTCTTTGCTGTTGGCGTGTGACTTTGATGTTGCCCTCTTTCTGGTAGGCTTTGGCGAGACAATCTGCAGTCTCTTTGCCGGTCAACAGTTTCCCATCCTCATCCAACGTGATTTTCTGTCTGTTATTTTCTTCATCATTTAACTGTTTCGTGAGCCTCCACAACTTCCTCCCGTCCTTCTCAAGGTTCAGGGCAGCAGTTTTCTCCCTCCAACTTCGTTGGGTCCATGCTGCTTCCAATTCAGTAGTGGGACGACCATCCCCTACCCAGCGGGTCCTCAGGTGGCGGATAGGGGAAACGGCCCTCAGATATGGGGGTTAGCTGTGAATCAAATAAGCAGTCCCGGACCATATGGCGGTGTACCTACCAGGACGGGGCAGGATAGCACATGGCAAAGCTACTCCTATTAAATACTCCACGTGTCCCACAACGGGTGCATCAGGCGAACATATGGACCGCCTTAAAAGTCCTAGCCTAAGGGTGAGGTAACCCCAACATATACCTCGAATGCTGAAGCCGGAAGTACTGGGCCGCACGGCGCATTCTAATAAACCACGGTACTACGCATAACGCAACATGAATCACAATGGCGTCGTATACGACGTTTGTTGACTAACGCTATACAACACGTGAATCTTGACGTATATTTATATTATGTATGGTATATATTTACCATTATATCACACATTTGTGTATGTGTATATTTAATTTTAGACAATTCAGATTTCGATAATCTCTAAACGACGGTATCACGCGTAGCATATACTCCAATAATAAACAAACGTACCATTCGGGAGCGTGACTAACCGATGTTTGAAATCCTACTTTCACTCCTGAGAGTTGGTAGACCGCAAGAACATTGTTTATTGATTGAAAGTTATTGTTGGAATTAGTGGTAGAAGTGTTAACTATTCATAAAATACGTCGTTTTTCTCTCCTTTTTTTTGCGATGTAGTGTCGCTTTAAAGTATGCCAAGAATACACAATACTACACAATAATTGCCGTGAACGAGCTATTGGCATGTTGGGAGTTCTAGTCGAGCGATACGAAATCCTGGTTGATTTCGAATGACATGACACACCAACGATAAGCTCATGTTGTTGCAAATCTGCTTCCTGAGAATTTGAAAATAAAAACTGTAAAAATAAACAAACTGACTTGCCGAGTCGCGGACGTCCGCTTGTTTAAAACGTGATGGTCAATATCGCTATATAATGGACACGCATTTGCGCAATCGATCCACACTTACGCTGCTCCTATTGCTAACATATCTGGGCTTCGTAATAATCGAATTCAGGAATGGAACAACATTCCACTTACAGAACACTTTAGTCATGCCTGTTATTAAGTGGTATATTTGTTTAGCTTAAACTTTTATCAACTTATATTAATCACTCGCGTTGGCTCGGATGAAAGCGTAAATGTGGTCATTCGTGTGGGAGGAAACCGGAGTACCCGGAGAAAACCACCTGTCCGATCTGGCGACCACCGTACCATCTCGGTATGTTTGTTTGTAACCACAATCACACTTGATAAAATTTCGCCCAGCTTCTGTTAACCTATTGTCGTAATGTTTGCACCATACGATGCATCGTGGAGCACTCTTTTAAAACATGCATAACAAGTATCCATCATGTTTGTTTTCATCAAATTAGCAGAATTAGCCGAAGTTTCTTATTTTAGTTTATACACATTTATTTGAGCTCGATTGCGAAACAAGTTATATTAATCACTCTCGAGACCTCATTCGAACGCCCTACCACTGCGCTATCACTAATTGTGCGTGCCGTACATATACTTATGTGTAATGGACACACAGGATGAGCCTGTAAGATTTGTTCAAGATAATGATGTCTTGCATCAGTTGCGTGGGTATCTTGTCAATAAAACTCACTATGAAACAAGATTCTCATCAACTAATAAACATTAAATTAATTGAGCTTTGATAGAGTCTACTGTATACATATAACTTTGCTTGTATTCAGTGTAATGCAGTAATCTCATAATGTATTATATGTACACACGTGTAATAACGCCTTGAATGATTCTGATTGGTTGAGAGAATAATCAAAGTATGCATATTTAATTTGAATTGGTAATTAACGTTAATTGTAAGACAACCTATGATTCAAAAGATGTATATTATATATAAAGCGTAAATATAACGCTGTTTAACCCATTCAACACCAAGTAACTGACATGGACTGGTCCATGATATTTTTAGACCAATAAATTAATAACAAAATTACATTTGGATCAGTTCATTTATCAAAATGGGTAATTATTTTTCTAATAATAGTTATATTACTTGAAAAAAGTGCAGATCCTGATGAGACGGCTCGTCACGAGCCGGCTCATCTGGATCTACACTTTTGTGTAAGCCAATTTAGAGGTATGTGGTGTTGAAAGGGTTAAAACAAAAATATAACGCTGCTTTGCGCTGACAGTTGGCGCCAAAATGAAAGTATCAGCGTTATGTTGTGCAGACATGTGATGAAAATCCAATATGGTAATGTGATATAAAAAAAGATCTTACACTCGTGGTGATTTCATAACATATTTTTTAAAACTCGTTTTGGAATGTTTAAATTTAAACTTTATTTAAACGATTGCGAAGCAAGTTTTAACAACTTATATTAATCACTCTCGTTGGCGATGATGAAAGTGTATATGTGGTCATTTGTGTGGGAGGAAACAAGAGTACCCGGAGAAAACCCACCTGTCCGATCTGGCGACTACCGTACCATCTCACATATTTCCCGGTCCGAGGATCGAACCCGAGTTGCATTGGTGAGAAGCGAGCGCGCTAATCACTGCGCTAATCGGACCAGCCAACAGGCTGGCATAATAGCCAAGCTGCAAAACGAGTTTCATAAAATATCCTATGAAATCACCACTCATGTAAGATCGTGTAATAACATGTTACTGTATTGTTCTACGAACTATTTTAAAGGGATATTCAAATATGTTATTAAATCAATCGTCTTGATAGGACGATACGGAAGATGTCATCTATATCATTGTATGTAACATAAGGCTGGCGGTCCATAGATTAGTTTATTCAAATTTATGTGCATGTCAAATCTCAACTTTGCTCCTGTTCGCTTTCCCAAGAAATGGTAACGGTTCTTCGGTTGCGCTTTCCAATGCAGTGTTTCTGCTGTCAGTTGTATAAAATCGTTACTCATTCAAAAAGACATGTAATTTACACTGTCTAAAATGCATCTAAATCGATATTTAAACTTAATTAGATTTTTTAAAATAAAAGTGTCAGTTTAACTAAGTGTGCATTACTCAAGAGTGTCACAGCAGACGACAATAGCTAGATGAAGTGTCTGTCAGTTGCACACGGTGATTATCACGTGATTATCGGATTGCAGTCATAGAAAGTATCAATCCGCTGCAACTGTTCGTCTCCGTAATATATGCAAATAGTTGCATTTGTAGAAAATAAACGATTGGTATCGTCAACAGGATGGCCGCTTTTCTGCTAGCTTGAAGTTTGAACGGTCACCGGCTCAAAAAAGTCATGTAAATGATGGCATTTTAAGTGCATGTATGCCTGTAGCAATTCACACCATTTCGAGTTGGCAGCGGTCGTTAATAAAATGTTTTAGACAAATAAACTTACTTTTTTCAGACATTGCAAGATAGAGAATCAGCCATATGGACGCACCCGGTAGTTGATAAGCGAATACGGAAAATATGGCGCCTGTGCAAAATTGATTGACATTGGGATGTATTCAGAACATTTACAGACGCCATGGATGGCTACAGGTGATGGAGACCTTGTCATAGTAGTTGAAATGTAATTGTTGTTGGTCAAATGTATCTATTTAGTGGCAAACTATAGTACATTTATCAAAATTAATGACTTGTAGTTCATGGTTTATAGTTTCGTATTTGACTATATATTAACAATATACAACCTGTCGCCGCTGTCCGTAGACAGTGTTGCATATGTCATGTCTCGATTTGCTAATTGCACATACAACCTACATAGCAGGTTTGCAAATGAGAAAACAACTGAACACAATAAATAAACATGGCATAAATTGGGACGCTGATGTTATTTATTGTTTAAGTTTATTTATCGTCGCTACCGGTTACCCATATGAGCGACGGGCAGTTTGCCTAACAATTTCGTTGGCCGGTTGCAGCGGTTATCCATTACTTGATGCATCAAACACCGTAAGAAACTGCGGGGCTCGAACCCATAACCATCAGCGATACATAGGTTACAATGGCATACAAGTCAGCGACCTTAACCATTCGACCATGGAGACGGACTACAGAATTAAATCGACAATTTGTACTGTAAAGAAGGGAAGAAAATTGAAAGGACTCTCTAGAGAAGTCGGTGAGAGGTGTCACTTACCAATGACACAACATGAAGCAACACCGCTTTGATTAATTCAACCACGTGGACATATTGATTGTCTTATAAATTCCAACTTTCCAATGACGACATGCCCCTGACAACGACGAAGTGAACATAAAGGGATGAATTATGACCAGGGACAAAAATAAAAATTTGACACATTAGTTAAAATGATTATAATTTAATCCTTAATTTCCTTTTCCATATCGTATCGATTATCATCGACTCGATCTGTTCCGGGATAACCAACTACGATCATTAATAGTAACAATGGCTGGTGTTCAAGTGTCAAAATCTAAATACGGGTCCATAATGAAACTTGAAATCAGACTCCGGTTGGACACTATTAACTCCGCCATTCAGACTCTCCA
This sequence comes from Archivesica marissinica, assembly GCA_014843695.1. Lineage (NCBI taxonomy): Eukaryota > Metazoa > Mollusca > Bivalvia > Venerida > Vesicomyidae > Archivesica > Archivesica marissinica. Next base: position 35,040,576 of record CM026387.1, read on the forward strand.
GCCAGTTTCCGCCATTCAAGTAAGACTTACTGGAAATGAGAACGTTTATAACGATGACACTTGTGATTATAAACCGTCGTTCTTCACATGATAAGTCGGGTCGGAATAAGCGAAATTGATGGTGATTTCTATTATCTCCCTTGGCAGATACAAGTCCGAATTATGCCGAAATGTATATTGGTCATTTTAGTTGGAAACCTTTGTTTTTGCTGTTGCATAACCAGGTATATCGCTATGATAAAAATGCGATTTTATCAAAATTATTTTAATTAATTGATAGCATTTTTTTTTTAAAGTAAAGTAACCATTGGATACTGTACGATATCTGTCGTGATTTACAGATTTAATAATCCTAATAAGAGAAAACGGATGACAACAGTAGCATTAACTATAAATAAATAAAATAAAAAATAAATTTAAAAAAATACAATAATAAAATAAATAAAATTAAATAAAACATAAAATCCTTAAATAATAATTATATAAAATAAATAAATAAAAAATCAATGAATTAATAATAAATAATAATATAGATAGAAATTCGTCGGCATTATATATAATCGACACTATTAGCCCAGTAGCTTGGGCCTATTCATTTGTCGAATGTTACCTCTACTATCGTATAATTATATGATATCAACTATCTATTAAAATTGGGCATCATCTTTCCAAAAGTTATTTTGAAGCAGTCATTAAGCATAATTGTTACCAAAATTAGGAAGCATTCGAAATTTCAGTAAATGACCAGTTCTTGAGTGATGACAGGTTTTAAGTGCTATGCCGGAACCGGAACATAATTGATCAGTCCATTTACAAAACCACTATTGTCCCCGGTGCCAGTGTCACAGTCGCAGTAATCACGTATAAACAGCCCTTAAATAACTCCTTACATTGTCTTCTCTATAATGTACCGTAATTTTCTTCTAATTTGAAAATTTGAATGTACACATGGTTTTGGAAACGTGAGAAAATAGGACGCGGAACAAGTAGTATTTTGATAGTAAAATTATCGAAATCTTGATGCGCCTGAAATGCAAGCACACATAATTGATTGGCAAAGGTCAAATATAGCGACGAACGCAGATGTGAAATAAAATAACGAAAATAAAAACTGCGAAAATGCTTCGTTTCAAAAATGACATAACAATATTACACAAAATGGATACCATATTGCTAAACTGTCTAGGAAAATGTCAGACGCTTAGTAGTCCAGTTGTTAACACGTTAGCCTGCGAATCCATGGATCGCAGGTTCGATCCCCATTCTGACCCTATGGTCTTTCAGATTGACATTGGGTTGTATTCAGCACATATTTCAGATGTGACTTTCAACGGAGATCTCGTGTCGGTGCTTTGCACGGTGCACGTAAAAGAACAAGAGGAGACTTTGGAATGGGTCTCGGTCTCGGTCTGTATCATTGCACTAAATTGTAAAGTGGTGGAAGTCGTGATAGCGCAGTGGATGCGCGTTCGTTTCAGGTAGGAAAGGTTCGGAGTTCGAGCCCCGCTGAAGCCGTTACGATTGTGCCCTTAGGCAAGGCATTTAAATTCTACATTCTCTCTCCTTCATGGCGATGGATTCCACCAGGAATGAGGTCTCGAGAGTGATTACTATAAGTTGAAAGAACTTGTTTCGCAATCGAGCTAAAATAAATTTGTATAAACTAAATTCTAAAGTGACACATCTCTTCATCTGAGCAACCGGTTGCGATAAATAAACGTAGGAAAAGAAATCAAAAAAGCAAAACGACTTCTACAGATGCGGAAATTGAAGCATTCATTATATATTTTTTATTTAAGTTATTTAACGTCGCTACCTGTTTCCCATTTAGTATAGCATGCAGTGTCATTTAATATATGCACACTTCATGTACCCGTATGCTAGAAAACCTGCCCGGAGCCACAGTTTGGTTTTCTTTTATTGAAGTCTACTTAATATGCCAACAGATATGATCTTAATACAAACGCTAATGTTCAGGCGGAAATACATATCAATCAGAATAGTGTAAAATACTTATTATATTAACATGTTTGACCTGAAGCTAATTTGTTCATAGCAACTGACCTGAACTGACCGCACAAGTCAGCGGTGTTATAAATCAAATCCCAAAATCCACCTCGTGCTGAAATTAAATGTGTTTTATGCGGATAAAACTAATATCTATGTTTGTATAAACGATTTGTTGTATGTGTGTATAAATGGAAGTGTTGATATCGCAATACCATGATTGGTTGACACACCCCGACGACTAACCATCTCATGTAAGTGACGCACGCTGGCCATCTCGGACGACCAAACATCTCATGTAAGTGACGCACGCTGGCCATCTCGGACGACTAAACATCTTATGTAAGTGACGCTCGGACGACTAAACATCTCATGTAAGTGACGCACGTTGGCCAACTCGGACGACCAGACATCTCATGTAAGTGACGCACGCTGGCCATCTCGGACGACCAAACATCTCATGTAAGTGACGCACGCTGGCCATCTCGGACGACTAAACATCTTATGTAAGTGACGCTCGGACGACTAAACATCTCATGTAAGTGACGCACGTTGGCCAACTCGGACGACCAGACATCTCATGTAAGTGACGCACGCTGGCCATCTCGAACGACTAAACATCTCATGTAAGTGACGCACGCTGGCTATCTTGGACGACTAAACAAGTCATGTAAGTGACGCACGCTGGCCATCTCGGACGACCACACATCTCATGTAAGTGTCCCAAGCCCGCCAGCCCGCTATCCTGGACTGCTAAACATATCATGTAAATGCCACACTCCCGCCAACTCACCATCCTGGACTGTTAAGCTTAGCATGTAAGCGCCACACGCCCACCAGCCAGCCATCCTGGACAGCTAAGCTTAGCATGTAAGCGCCACACGCCCACCAGCCCGCCATCCTGGACTGCTAAGCTTAGCATGTAAGCGCCACACGCCCACCAGCCCGCCATCCTGGATGGCTAAAAATCTCATGTAAGTGACGCACGCTGGCCATCTCGGACGACTAAACAACTCGTGTAAGTGACGCACGCTGGCCATCTCGGACGACTAAACATCTCGTGTAAGTGACGCACGCTGGCTATCTCGGCATGTAAGCGCCACACGCCCACCAGCCCGCCATACAGACGGATATGTAGCCCAGTGGTAAAACGCTGGACTGGTAATCCAGGGATCGCAGGTTCGATACCCCGTCTGACCATAATAAAATAAACAGTGTCTTTCAGATGGGACGTTAAACCGAGGTCTCGTGTCGGTGCTTTACACAGTGCACGTAAAGAACCAGAGGAGACTCTGTAATGGGTCTCTGTCTGTATCATTGCACTATCCTCCAACATCTAAAATTACTAATCTCTTCAGGAGGCGTCGCTCATATGGGCAACCGGTAGCGACGATAAATAAACGTAAAACACACACACAGCCCGCCATCCTGGACGGCTAAGCTTAGCATGTAAGCGCCACACACCCACCAGCCCGCCATCATGGACTGTTAAGCTTAGCATGTAAGCGCCACACGCCCACCAGCCCGCCATCCTGGACGGCTAAGCCTAAGGCTAAGACAACTAAATATCTATAATTTAACTCAACGACTAGAAATCGTTTCACTGAGTAAAATTAAATGACTGCGCTAGTTTAGTTTGTAAATTCAAATAGTTGGAACACGTATCAGCCATATTTTCCAACCTGACATATCACATCAAGACAACAGTATGATCGGTACAATACTGGCTACCAAAGGGAACATATCACTTTAATAAAATTGATACTTGACCAGAGGTTATATAGAGTCGAGTAATTAATGATTTTCGTTTCGGCTGATATTTATTTGATCTTTTCTGTCAAGGGTCTATGACCGCCGCAATGAAATAAGGGGTCAGCCCCTAAAATGTAACAATGGCTGAATAAAGGGATTGAATAATAGCGTGAATTTGGGTCCTGTGTGATTGATACGTGGTCCCCGATTCGTCATCTCCTCTACGACAGTTCTATACAATAATGTGGCTTATATTTCAAAGAAGGATTTCTTCCCCATCGCAAGGGATCTAGAGGTTATATTTAAATGGGTATTGAGGAGCATGTAAAGTTTGAAATGTTCTGTTAAGGTATGATATTTGATAATGACAACGGGTTACAATTTCAAATACCATCTACTATTCATGTATCAACGAACATTAAGTGGACAAGGTTGACGGAGCCAACTCAATGATAAAGATCTCTTGGACAATGTCATATTTCAGGAGCTGAACCATTGGTGAAGATTCCTTGTACAAGGTCACGTTGCAATATCCCAACCGCTGGTGAAGATACATTGAATGGACATGGTCATGTTTCTGTATCCATACATCCCGTGACGATACATTGAATGTACAATGTCATGTTGTGGTATCCATACATCCCGTGACGATACATTGAATATACAATGTCATGTTGTGGTATCCATACCGCTTGTGAAGATACATTGAATGTACAATGTCATGTTGCTGTATCCATACAGCTGGTGAAGATACATTGAATGAACAATGTCATGTTGTGGTATCCATACCGCTTGTGAAGATACATTGAATGTACAATGTCATGTTGTGGTATCCATACCGCTTGTGAAGATACATTGAATGTACAATGTCATGTTGTGGTATCCATACCGCTTGTGAAGATACATTGAATGTACAATGTCATGTTGTGGTATCCATACCGCTTGTGAAGATACATTGAATGTACAATGTCATGTTGTGGTATCCATACCGCTTGTGAAGATACATTGAATGTACAATGTCATGTTGTGGTATCCATACCGCTTGTGAAGATACATTGAATGTACAATGTCATGTTGTGGTATCCATACCGCTTGTGAAGATACATTGAATGTACAATGTCATGTTGTGGTATCCATACCGCTTGTGAAGATACATTGAATGTACAATGTCATGTTGTGGTATCCATACCGCTTGTGAAGATACATTGAATGTACAATGTCATGTTGTGGTATCCATACCGCTTGTGAAGATACATTGAATGTACAATGTCATGTTGTGGTATCCATACCGCTTGTGAAGATACATTGAATGTACAATGTCATGTTGTGGTATCCATACCGCTGGTGAAGATACATTAAATGTACAATGTCATGTTGTGGTATCCATTCAGCTGGTGAAGATACATTGAATGGACAATGTCATGTTGTGGTATCCATACCGCTTGTGATGATACATTGAATGGACAATGTCATGTTGTAGTATCCATACAGCTGGTGAAGATACATTGAATGGACAATGTCATGTTGTGGTATCCATACAGCTGGTGAAGATACATTGAATGGACAATGTCATGTTGTGGTATCCATTCCGCTGGTGAAGATACATTGAATGTACATTGTCATGTTGTGGTATCCATACAGCTGGTGAAGATACATTGAATGTACAATGTCATGTTGTGGTATCCATACCGCTGGTGAAGATACATTGGATGAACAATGTCATGTTGTGGTATCCATACAGCTGGTGAAGATACATTGAATGAACAATGTCATGTTGTGGTATCCATACAGCTGGTGAAGATACATTGAATGTACAATGTCACATTGTGGTATCCATACAGCTGGTGAAGATACATTGAATGTACAATGTCATGTTGTGGTATCCATACCGCTTGTGAAGATACATTGAATGGACACTGTCATGTTGTGGTATCCATACCGCTTGTGAAGATACATTGAATGAACAATGTCATGTTGTGGTATCCATACCGCTTGGTGAAGATACATTGGATGAACAATGTCACGTTGTGGTATCCATACAGCTGGTGAAGATGCATTGGATATACAATGTCATGTTGTGGTATCCATACAGCTGGTGAAGATACATTGGATGAACAATGTCACAGTGTGGTATCCATACAGCTGGTGAAGATACATTGGATGAACAATGTCACGTTGTGGTATCCATACAGCTGGTGAAGATGCATTGGATATACAATGTCATGTTGTGGTATCCATACAGCTGGTGAAGATACATTGGATGAACAATGTCACAGTGTGGTATCCATACAGCTGGTGAAGATACATTGGATGAACAATGTCACGTTGTGGTATCCATACAGCTGGTGAAGATGCATTGGATATACAATGTCATGTTGTGGTATCCATACAGCTGGTGAAGATACATTGGATGAACAATGTCACAGTGTGGTATCCATACAGCTGGTGAAGATACATTGGATGAACAATGTCACGTTGTGGTATCCATACAGCTGGTGAAGATGCATTGGATATACAATGTCATGTTGTGGTATCCATACAGCTGGTGAAGATACATTGGATGAACAATGTCACGTTGTGGTATCCATACAGCTGGTGAAGATACATTGGATGAACAATGTCACGTTGTGGTATCCATACAGCTGGTGAAGATACATTGGACAAGCTCATATTGCAAAAGCAGAAACACTAAATATCACCCGGACAAAATAACATTGCATGAGTTTAATCACTAGTGAAGATAGTTTGGAAGAAGTTATGTTCCAGTAAGTTGAGTATGCTCAATAAGCTACAACCGATCAACATCTGAACAATTAATATGATGACAAGTAGCACTGATACAGATCAGCAAGGATATTAGAGACTTGATCAAGATTGATGACAATATATAAAATGGATTCAAAATAATATCTAAACTTCAACTAACAAAACCTCAAGCAGTAGATAAAAGTTGCTGTTTTTATCAACTTGCCGACACACGGATCTGTAGTCCAGTGGTAACACATTGGACTGGTAATCCAGGGGTCGCAGGTTCGATCCCCATCTTTCAGATGTGACATTAGACTGAAGTCTCGTGTCGGTGCTTTTCACCGTGCACGTAAAAGAACCAGAGGAGACTCTGTAATGGGTATCTGTCTGTATCATTGCACTAGCCGCCAAAAATCTAAACTGACTAATCTCTTCAGGTGACGTCGCTCATATGGGCAACCGGTAGAGACGATAAATAAACGTAAGACTTGCCTACCGTAATAATAAGACAAGCAGAAGAACATATCCAAACACACACGATAGTACTGCATACTCGGCCATCAACACTTTTCTCACATATAACTGGCAAGATATGTAAAACACCAACTACTAAATTTTACATTTGTACTAAGAAAACCCTAGTTTATTATTATAAGTATTCATTTAATTAACACGTGGAGTCAACACTCAAAATAAGTGTCATGCATACAAAGAAAACCTGTCGAACGTACAGAAAATAAACGAGTGAAATACTAATAAGATTCCTCCTTTAAGTATAGTTTCATTTCAAATTTCAATTGAAATAAACATACATTTGAATTTGCTTTGTAATCTGGAAGGGATGACAATTGCATATTGTCAATATCGTCCAAAATAAATAGTAAAAATATTTTAAAATTCATTTCCTGCGTAACCCTATACCCTTCAATATATTTACGTAATAAAATCACACTGATTTTCCCATGCTATTGAACTCAAATAAAAATACCTGAGGATGTTCGATTTCAAAAGAAATCAACTCAACTTTGTATACGTGTAACCTATAACCCCAAATAACTACATGTATTTCTTTTTAAATTGCCTATTTAAGGGTTATTAATGACCTAATGGAAACAAGAACAGCTCTGTAACGTGTAACTAAATCAGAATACAAAATACCTACAAAGTCAGTCAGAAACGTAAATTACCTTAAATTAATCTTCATTCATACAGTGAAGGCATGACAGTCAAATTTAAGACCTACACTGTTAACCATATCATCATTCGAGGCTTAGACTTTGCTTACAACATCCAAACGTTTATCTAAAAGTCAGTCCGTCTTCAAAGACCGTTTTATTAGGACGTATAATTGTTTTCACGGTAGTAAAATCGCGTACTGGACAAAAAGTGATAATTTCCACTGCTGTAAATATAGTCCAGAGGCCCATAAATAATGGAAACATGTGATTTACCTTTCCGCAGACGAAATGGGCAGACGACTTATAGAATCAAGTTACCCGGATGTCACATGAAGTTTTCTACCTCACTAGCGTTGCAAATTAATAACCCTGGTACAAGGAGAAGAACGGGATTAGTTCGTACGCACTGTTTTATCCTAATGATAGGAATCTCAACCATTTAAAAAGAGACACAAGTTCTTTCAGACACGACATTGAACGAGAAACAAGTGTTTACACATGCGCACAATTGATGTGTTTCGTTAATTTTGGGATAATTGTCTCAGGAACAAAATGCTTTGGTTGTAATTGTACATGAACGTTCATGTTTAGGGTTTATTTCTTTTGTATGTTTGGAACAAGAAAATCATGATCAGACCCATATGTTGATGCTGAGCCGTCGGCGGTCGCAAGCGGTAATTATGCAATGTCGATGCATATGAACCACTTTATAGAAATGTTTATAATAGGTTAGATCGGTTTCTGACAAGTTCCTGTAACAGTAACAGTGTGCTTTCCTTTAGACTGTAGTTTCCACAGCATATAGCGTGCAATCTTAACACAGTGTAGCCACATTGCGGGGTTCTTTTTCAATATTGGTCTATATCTGTAGCAGTTAGGTTGTTATTTGTTGGTTCTTTGTGCATGTTACTAAAACTTTCAAAAAAGTAGGTATTATGTTTGTACATGAACAAAATGAGTTTTAATATTATCTATGAGTGTGTGTTTTACGTTTATTTATCGTCGCTACCGATTGCCCATATGAGCGACGCCTCCTGAAGAGATTAATCATTGTAGATTTTTGTAAACCCATTCCAGTCTCCTCTGGTTCTTTTACGTGCACGGTGTAAAGCACCGACACGAGACCTCGGTTTAAAGTCTCATCTGAAAAACTGTTAATTTTATTAGGGTCAGACGAGGGAGCGTCTAGCTATAGGTATATGTGTGTACATGCAAAATATTAACAGAAGAGGGATCTATATAAGTAGTTTATTCTTTCTTCGCAATCCTGTTGAAACACTGTACATTATAAAAGACAATGTATGTACATATATTGAAATAAAATATTGTTTAAACTAATATATTACAATAATCTGTAGCAAGTAAAAACACTTCTGAAAAGAGGCAATGTACACGTGTGCTGCAAATGTATGCATTATCTGTGGTCGTGAACTCGAAAGAAATATATATACATATATATGTACACCCGACATGCATATATAAAGTGGAATTGATGTAATCACGTCGATTTAAAGAAGTTGCTGTAGTTTTGCAGTCAGCCATCGAAATATATACGTTTAGGATAGTATGAGATTATCTTTCATAATGATTAATATAGCAAACAGACAGCTCCACTATTTGTAATCCTTTTAATTATATCTTATAAAAGCAATGTATGTCAGAGAAGTATAAATGTAATACAAGCTTGATTGATTATATAGTAATTAGTATTATTATATTAATGTGTGTGGTAGACCATAAACTGTATAAGTGTGTGCTTTAATAAAATACAGACGGATCTGTAGTCCAGTGTAGTCAACTCACTAATCTCTTCAGGAGGCCTCGCTGATATGAGCAACAGGTAGCGACTATAAAATAGCGTAAAACACACCACACATTCATTTCATAATACTTTAATAAAATATTCGTCTTCATATATTACAAATATTTGCTTTAATTGAATTGAAATCATAAGCTTCTAGATAAGTAAACATTTTCACCGAAAGAGTGCGTGTCTCGTTCAATTGCGCATTCACTTGTTATGAAAATAAATGCTGAAATTGGGGAGTTGCCATTGAAGTATCTGTGAGCGAATGCCGCTATCTGCTATAGTGAGTGCACAGAAATGTGAACCAAACCACTTAATAGATTGATAATTAAACGGATACATTGACTCCTGTCTCTAGAATCCTCAACTCCAATGTTAACACGAAGTGAGTAAATATTATCCCCTTTACGGAAACAAAAGAACTCGTCGAACAACTCCTCTTGTAGTATCATTTCTCAGTGTCACAGCATGCCACACCTGTCAACACAGAAACAACAGAGGAGCTAACGGAATCTGGAGGCAAAACAAAAGATTCCAATACAACAATCCCAAGTAGTGTGCGTATAATTGTAAATGTCAGTCGCTGGAGTACAGAACCGTCTTAGCATGACCTCGAAAAGCTACAATGGCTCATATTTACATATTCAAATTGTGTCTAAATTTATGACTGGTCAATTTCTCGTTAATTACAGTCTATAAAAGCCAAGGGGTTATAAAGATATGGAGTTGTGTATTGTATTCGCTCCCTAGTTTTGTGTTTTAGGGTATATTCCGGGTTCAGCCGGGGACAAGGGAGGCTGGACCTCTTGTACCTGTCCACAAATATACATATCAATACTTGACACCCATGAAATATTTGTAAGCCAGCTTAGAAATCTGACCAGAAGAATTATGGGAAACCGAACAGCTCCTTCCTATTTAGAGCCTGCAAAAGTGCCCTCACACGGAAAATAAACTCTTGTGGTGACCTCTCAACAAATGACACGGTCAAAGGGCATTTCAAATTTGACCACCTTGATATTTGCACTAATTATTGGGTCCCTAAAGAAACCAGTCTTAAAACTTCGGTGGCATATCTATTACAATTTGTGATCAGTCATTAATGCACAAATGTTCGAATTAGATATTGAAACTGCTCCTTTCACTTTCGTCGTATTGTCATAGGAACTATGCATTTTTGGACAGTAATGGTTCCAGTGTCAGCATTAAAGTCAAGAGTATCCTGTACATATTGTACATTGTACATGTCCAATGTGGGATTCATGTTCATGTCAATTTGTTTACTTGTTTTTGTGGTTTAAAGTGACACATCCAGCTTAGGCGACTCTCCCGCTATTATTGGTGGAGGAACACTCCGGGTGCACATCCGAGTAGGGCTTCAATCACGGACGGGTACCCGGAAAGACTCACATACCTACTGCAATCCAGCTGGATAGCTTCCTCACATGCAATAATTCGACACCCCCAGTGGGATTCGACTCTAGAACGGCGAAGAGCAAGTGACTTGAAGGCAGCGCCCGTAACCACTCGGCTACGACGGGGACTTTATGGGAAGCTACAATTCTCATGGATAAGCCGGCATAACGTTTGGAAAAACCATAGCATCAAGCATACAGTAATCACAGAAAGTGGCTGCTTAGCACTGGTGGCTGCTTAATAGAGGGACACTGTATAATAATAGAACATATTGGGAATCTGGATACTGGCTGCTTCTGATTGGCTGCTTACTGGAGGTGGTAACTCATGTTTGACTGTAAGCATATTTTATTGTTAAATATACATGTATATATACAAACGGTGTGGTATTCATTACAATGCATATACTATTATATGCATCCATGTTGGCAACATAACAAGAACTAAAGCTTGGACATGATACGGTTCTTCTTCTATAACAAATAAGTGTGACTGGAAAGTGGATTGTAGTGTGTGCTTTACGTTTATTTATCGTCGCTACCGGTTGCCCATATGAGCGACGCCTCCTGAAGAGATTAGTCATTTTAGAATGTTGGAGGATAGTGCAATGATATAGACAGAGACCCATTCCAGAGTCTCCTGTGGTTCTGTTACGTGCACGGTGTAAAGCACCGACACGAGACCTCGGTTTAAAGTCCCATGTGAAAGACTGTTAATTTTATTAGGGTCAGATCGAACAAGCGATCGCTGGATTACCAGTCCAGCGTATTAACCACTGCACTACAGATCCGTGTGTTAGTCGATTGCATTTATAATCTGAACTATTTGTATATAATTATCCGATCCTATAAATTCATTAACTCAATCATATTGCAGGTTCGCACACCGCTGGAGCAGTTACGATTGTACCCTTAGGCAATGTATTTAAATTCCACACTGCATCTTCTCTCTCCTTCGTGGCGATGTATTCCGCCAGGAATGAGGTCTCGAGAGTGATTAATATAAGTCGTAAGAACTTGTTTCGCAATCGAGCTAAAATAAATTTGTAAAAATAAAAATAAAATTTGTATAAACTAACTAGCCACATTAAAATGACTCCAACAGTGCACCCTATACTCTTATAACAAGTTTGCAATTTATGACAGTTTGCACTTTGATAAAACGATGGTGGTTGGGGAAACCAAAGCCTCAAAGGTTATACAAACATTTGTTACCCAATCAATTTCAAGTGAAACAGCAAATAAAATTGATGTTAATTCACAATTTGCTTTATGCAATTAGTTTAGTTGGCTGTGTTTGTTATTTGAGATATTGTAGCAGATTTGCGACAGATGTGAGTTTCTGAGGTGATCATAACCCCCAAAACTGCGGTCGTGGCATGAATCCGCGACATTGTAATAATGTCAATATGTTTCATTGTCATGTTTGTCATAATGTAAGGTAGACGACCTATCAAGAACAGATAAAAAAGTGAACATGAACATATGTGGTTAATTATTGTAGTATATTTTAATGCCATGCTGTTTGATTTTGTTGCACTGTTCGTCTCTAAGTAGAAACTGTATCTGACTGTATTCCTCCGCGGCCGAATGGTTTTCGGTCGTTGACGTCAAATCACAGGCCCCTAGCCGCTGTATGTCCGAAGTCCACTTGTGTACTTTTGAGTAAGCATCTTGTTGGCTCGTGGAAGGTGTGTGCTTCTACATGTCTGAAATACTGACAGGAGGGCCACCCTGTATCTTCCTCCACCAATAATAGATGGATACCTAAGTTGTCAAGGGCGGCTTCAAACCCCACACACAACCAAGTAGTTGACGATACTTGGAACGGTTTTATCTTTGCTATCCTTCCAGTTTTCTGGGCTTGATATTACTAGAGTATGGTGTGTGGGCTAGCACACCCTGCATGGCGACAATTGATTAATACGAGTGAGCGTACTTAACCCTTTCCTTCATACAGATTTAGGTTAATATACTATTATATCTCCATACAAACGACAGCCATTTAGCTATCATGCAGTGGATAAGTAGTCGCCATATCTATCCAACCTCCATAGATATTACTGGGACTACATAGAGATTTAGGTTAATGTACTATTTATCTCATAAACGCAGCCTTTGCTATATGCAGTGGATAAGTGTGCCTATCTTCCAACTCCATAGATATTACTGGGACTACATAGAGATTTAGGTTAATTATATTTATCTCCATAGCGCCATTTAGCTACATGCAGTGGATAGTAGTCGCATACTTCCACCTCCATAGATATTATGGGCTACATAGAGATTTAGGTTAATTACTATTATATCTCCATATAAACGACAGCCATTTAGCTATCATGCAGTGGATAAGTAGTCGCCATATCTATCCAACCTCCATAGATATTACTGGGACTACATAGAGATTTAGGTTAATATACTATTATATCTCCATATAAACGACAGCCATTTAGCTATCATGCAGTGGATAAGTAGTCGCCTTATCTATCCCACCTCCATCGATATTACTGGGACTACATAGAGATTTAGGTTAATATACTATTATATCTCCATACACACGACAGCCATTTAGTTATCATGCAGTGGATAAGTAGTCGCCTTATCTATCCCACCTCCATCGATATTACTGGAACTACATGCGATTCTGAGCTTTATTATGAACATATGTTTGGCTACTACAATGCCAATGTATGTCGTATTGGCAATGACGCCAAGAGGTGCTTCTATGAGGGAAAGGGTTAAACTCGAAGTTAAGATACTGAGCATATATGTAATAAGTTGCGAATTAATAATACTTAGAGAGATTATTGAATGGCTAGTTTTATAGCAGCCTAGGTATCGAACCAAAGTAACTTGATGTCACACCGAGACCGAACGTTTTTATTACTTTGATATGAATTTGAACATTTAATAATCGAAATCATGCTCTCCGTTATCCATTTATCAGGAATAAGTCACAATTACTGAATTAGGTACATGAAGACGATTGAAATATTACAACGACACTACAAACAGCTGTCATATGTAAAATTTGACACACAGAGACGCTACAGGAAGTAAGCAAACTAGAACTGACAATAAGCAGTTGAAACACATTGTGAAGGTGCAATAGTACGACACAGTATACCACAACGTTAGCCTCACATGGGACATAATGCTGCTCCCTATTCATATTCCGGCAATGTCATTAAGGGGCGTAGCTTGTGCTTGGTATATGTGTAGGCACCAATAGGATTAGTGATCCGGGGGGGTCTACCCCGGAAGATATTTGAAGTATATATATCGCTGCAGTTGCATTCTAAGTGAGACATTTTAAGGCATGGATTGACGATACAAAAATAACATAATTTAATTCTAAACTCTCATATTTTCATCGTACACACAACCCCTTTGCCCTTCATTTTTATTGCATTCTTCGCATTTTCGTATTTTCAAGTTATGAATAAAATGTGTAGGCACGTGCCTACATTGCCTATCAGACGCTACGCCACTGGAATTACATAGGAAACCATAGTGTGCATGCACGCAGAGTCGCACACGTGGCAAAGTCCGGCCTAGAAAACACATTTTGTTTTATCTTTCGGTCAGTTAGTACGAATATGCAAACATTGTCTGACCATAAAACGACCATATTGTTATTCTTATTGCCTAGATTTGCATAATTATCTATTCAAACATATTCTTCTCCGTCAAGCATGTAAATTAAATTCTCATATATTATATTTGTGTTGACGATGCTGAAGAGATAAACGAGCTGGCTACAGGTCTGTCTGATAAAACATGGCAAACTCGACACTTTCCCCCATATCTAGCAATCTTTCTGGAGAATTATATTGCATGCTAATTACCAATAATGACTATAGTGTTATGGCATTCTTTCTAGGTTATTCTGTAATTGTATACTGTTCATAGGATTAGTAGGTAATTTATTCCATTTCAAGCCTGAACATGTCATACAGCGAATACATTTAAAGTGCTACTATAGCATGATTCGCATACGTTCACGCTCGCTTCTCACCAATGCAACCCTGGTTCGATCCTCAAACCGGGAAGCATGTGAGATGGTACCGTGGTCGTGAGATCGGACATGTGGGTTTTCTCCGGATTCTCCGGGTTCTCCGGTTTCATTCCACACGAATGACCACATTTACGCTTTCATCCGCGCCAATGAGAGTGATTAATATATGTTGTTAAAACCTCGTACAGCTGCAGACCGTCTCCAAAACGATATAGTCAGAATTTCTACATGGGCTAACAAATGGCTTGTAACTTTCAACCCAGCAAAGTCCGAATCTGTTCTCATCTCAAGGAAGCGAAATCAGCAACTACATCCTCCTCTCTTTATGTTTGACCAACGCATCCCTGAAGTGCCAGACCATAAACATCTTGGGATATTTCTATCTAACGACTGTAGTTGGCATTCGCATATGGACTATATTATCGAGAAAGCATGGAAACGAGTCAATATTATGCGGAAACTAAAATTCTCGCTTGATCGTAGATCACTTGAAATTATATAGCTTTCCTTTATAAGGCCTCTCCTTGAATATGCTGATGTTGTATGGAGCAACTGTACTAAATATGAGATGGAACAGCTGGATAAAATCCAAAACGAATGTGGCAGAATTGCCACTGGAGCAACTAAGCTCGTTTCTTTGCTAAACCTACACCTGGAAACCAGATGGGAAAGTTTAACGGACAGAAGAAACAAACACAAGCTTATTATGTTCTATAAAATGAACACCAACCAAACACCTGACTATCTCTCTTCATTGATTCCCCGACAAGCAGAAACCCGGTACAATTTAAGAAATTCAGAACATATCCACGGAGTGCATTCCAGAACGTCACTATACTATAATTCTTTCTTGCCTTCAACAATTCGGAATTGGAACTCTCTGCCTTCTACGGTTCGTAACTCTCCCTCAGTACAGACATTCAAGGCCAATCTAAATAGAAACAAGAGCAAAGTCCCTCCATACTTTTATGTGGGTACACGAAAACTTCAAGTCCTCCATACACGCCTTCGTACGAAATGTAGTGGTCTTAACTATCACCTTTTCCTAAAAAATATTACTCCTACAGCTTTATGTAATTGTGGTCAAATGGAGACAAACTTCCACTACTTCTTTGAGTGTAGAATGTACAATGTTTGCCGTACAACTCTAAATAACAATCTTCACAATTTCAACATAGATCTCGAAACCCTCCTATCAGGAAATCCGGCCCTATCCGACCAGGAAAACACTCTCATATTCACACATGTACATACCTACATATCTGATAGTAAGCGATTTGAATAATAGTATTAATAACGATTATTGTGACATGAGGCATACATTCTCTCCTCTCTTATCTTCTTATCACCTTCTTCTCACTACATTCTTTTCTCTCGCTCTCTCACTCATAATCCACTATATTATGATATTTATTAATGTTTAACATGTAGTTATTTTCGCATGTTTTCATGTTAAACCTTTCCTAACTCTATAACACAATTGCAAAAGCCAACCGAAATACATACAATCTTTGCAGAGGAGAAGAATTATATAAGACTCTGTCTTCCATTCTAATCCTGTTTCTGTATTCTGATTATGCGTGATGTATGCATTGTTCAATATGTATTATATTGGGAAATAAAATATGTTTAAACTAAACTAAACTTATTTCGCAATCGTTGTAAAATAAATAAAGTTTAAATTTAAATTCACATACGAACCCAGGGATAGGTATATATACGCACGCACGCACGCACGCACGCACGCACGCACGCACGCACGCACGCACGCACGCACGCACGCACGCACGCACGCACGCACGCACGCACGCACGCACGCACGCACGCACGCACGCACGCACGCACGCACGCACGCACGCACGCACGCACGCACGCACGCACGCACGCACGCACGCACGCACGCACGCACGCACGCACGCACGCACGCACGCACGCACGCACGCACGCACGCACGCACGCACGCACGCACGCACGCACGCACGCACGCACGCACGCACGCACGCACGCACGCACGCACGCACGCACGCACGCACGCACCACGCACGCACGCACGCACGCACGCACGCACGCACGCACGCACGCACGCACGCACGCACGCACGCACGCACGCACGCACGCACGCACGCACGCACGCACGCACGCACGCACGCACGCACGCACGCACGCACGCACGCACGCACGCACGCGCACGCACGCACGCACGCACGCACGCACGCACGCACGCACGCACGCACGCACGCACGCACGCACGCACGCAACGCACGCACGCAACGCAACGCACGCACGCACGCAACGCAACGCAACGCACGCAACGCAACGCACGCTCGCAACGCACGCAACGCAACGCAACGCAACGCACGCACGCAACGCACGCACGCACGCAACGCACGCACGCAACGCACGCACGCACGCAACGCACGCACGCACGCAACGCACGCACGCACGCACGCACGCAACGCACGCAACGCACGCACGCACGCACGCAACGCACGCACGCACGCAACGCACGCACGCACGCAACGCACGCACGCACGCACGCACGCACGCACGCAGTGTAACACCGTGTCCAGCTCCCATGGTATACACCGGATTATTGAACGGGTATTCATACCTACGTGGTTGAACACTCATTTTCACTGGGGTCGGGGGTTCATTGGCAGTACCATGGTTCGTGTAGTATACTGTACATTCATATACAGAGAGAGAGAAATAAAAATAGAAACAAAACGACACTGAAGTAGTGGCTATATTTTTTTAAAGATTGTCCGTGACTGACATCTTGTCACAATGGTGAATAAATCGTAAAGGAAATCCGATGTAGTTAATATATGTGAATCATTTGTGTGCTTTACGTTTATTTATCGTCGCTACCGGTTGCCCATATGAGAGTCGGTATGGGCAACCGGTATTGACGATAAATAAACGAAAAACACACACCACGAACCGAAGGCATTACCATGGAAATGGGATCCTAACCTCTTTACAAAATCATTTTGTTCTGCCCTATATGTCGTCAATAATTCTTTAGATATCAATCATATTCATCTATTTGTCATTTTGTTTTTGGGAAACACAAAATAGAAACGGGTATAAAACTAGAGATGAAAGGAAACCAGCATCGTTATTAAGAGAGCTGATCGAGCATAGCGATTTTTATGTGCTGATATTTAATCTCGGAGATGCCTTAACAGATGGCGCTATGTGTAGGAACTCGGGCCCACATCTGTGCGCTGAAACTTTAATTCTAGCCCCTAACCCTTCATCAAAAGCGGGGGACAATGACTTGATCAATATTAAATCGTGTTGAATATCATCTCCAGCAACTCTTGATTAATACAACGCGAAGCATGAACTGGGCCGCGCATACTGAGCCCTATTATAGTGATCAGATCTTAAAGTCATGTAAACCATAGATCGGAAAATTGTCGCTAACTTAATACGAGTAATTGGACAACTGCTCCGAGATGGAAGAATCAAAGGTCACCATGAGCGCGATCAGTGAGGGTCGGTCAGCATGTTCAATGTTATGTTTTTATTGCATTTATTATAGAGCAAATAATACTTGTCTTGTCGTTGATTATCAGCGGTATGGAGTTCTGATGGATAGACAGTTTAATCACACAGGCCGTATACTAGCCTGGGAACGTCGATATATTTTGCCTGGTCAGTCAAATAAATATATTTTAACACCGTTACTATTAATTCGGCCGTATTGAGTTTCTGATCATGTCATTTTGCCAGAAGATAAAAAGTGAAAAATCGACAGACTGGAACCCAGGTTAATAAGTATTCAAAGCACCGAGTAATTGCACATGTCGGTGGCCGAGTGGTAACGGTCGTTGACTTCAAATATCACTTGCCCCTTCAACAATATAGGTTCGAATCCCACTTGGTGTGTTGAATTCTTTCATTTGAGGAAGATATTTAGCATGAGATGCAGAAGGTCGGTGGTTCTATCCGGGATTCAGTTCATACCCTTTATGCTATCCATCAATTAGCCTGGGTTCCAGTCTGTCGATTTTTCACTTTACAATTCCTACGCATCAGAAACACGTGTTTTAATCGCTGATAAACAAAGGCAATACCATTATTATTGCCATTCTAACATGACCTGATATAATAGCACGAACGAATAAATGTGTGTGTTATTTTATCAGTGGAGTAAATTTCAACAGCCATAAAATAGACCGCCTCTAGCCGTTGTTTATTGTAGAATTAACAACGGTAGATTTGTTCTTTGTTTATAGGCAACACCCTGCAAACTACTTGACAAATTCAACATTTGCCCAGCACGAGGTTCATCCCCCACAGGCATGGAGATGGTCCATCATGATCCCCCTCCTATAGACTGTTAAGGATTCCAAGACGCGGCACGTTATCGCCACAGTAGCCGTACACGTCCGTTGTAACAATGGATATGATTGGTTCTTAAAATAGCCATCCAATGACACACGTCGTTACATCTGATATGCGACACGATACAAATGTATAGGTGCATATGGCAGCGTGTGATGCAATGCATCACCCTTAGTCAATTGCCTTTTAAACTTTATTTACTTTACAACGATTACGAAACAAGCTTTAACTACTTATATTTAATAACTCTCGTTGGCGCGGGTGAAAGCGTAAATGAGGTCATTCCTGTGTGAGGAAACCGGAGTACCCGGAAAAATCCCCACAACCTGTCCGATCTGGCGACCACCGTACCATCTCACATATTTGTCGGTTCGAGGATCGAACACGGGTACCATTGGTGAGAAGCGAGCGCACTAACCACTGCATTAACCGGACAACCCTTGGTAAGCACTGGGATACATGGCACCAACATGTTTTGGAGATAATCTCAATAATCTTTCAATTTAATCCAGTTTTGTTTTTATATACAATAGATATGTACGTGTACATTATGAACGAATACATACGCTTAAACCAACACGTTTTGGGATCATAGAAATGAAGTAAAATCAAGTGTTCATATCCCAATAATCGTCTCATTCAAATTAGTCTTACAACTGATGATAACTAAACAGGCAGTCCATTTTGAACAGCCCCTGAACTGTCGCCTTGTCACCAATCACCTAAATATAGCGCACAAATAAAGCCCGAAATTTGGACACGACTTAATATCCAATTATCAAATTTTACATCCATTGCACGGGTCAATCAAACATTTAATTAGAATGTAAATTTAAATTTAATAACAACATCAAAATGATTTTATGCTTCAGGGATCCGTAATTATATTGTCATACATTTTGAAATTAAAGGATGGATTTACAAAATTTTGCATTGTCCTTTTAGTACTTGGATCAAGGTGTGACTGTAATACAATCGATGTTCATGTAAAATGTGTTTGTTTACGTGGCCTCCATGGTCCAGTTGTAGAGCGTCGGATTTGGAATCGAACGGTCCCGGGTTCGATACTCAGTCAGGCCACGTATATATTGAGCACCTCACACACATTGCTTAGTACTGGTTAACCACTTAGGTCGGCTAAGCCTGCCCAGGAAAACATGTCTAGGTCCCCGCAAGGTGTTTGGCATTAATGGAACACACACACACACACACACACACACACACACACACACACACACACACACACACACACACACACACACACACACACACACACACACACACACACACACACACACACACACACACACACACACACACACACACACACACACACACACACACACACACACACACACACACACACACACACACACACACACACACACACACACACACACACACACACACACACACACACACACACACACACACACACACACACACACACACACACACACACACACACACACACACACACACACACACACACACACACACACACACACACACACACACACACACACACACACACACACACACACACACACACACACACACACACACACACACACACACACACACACACACACACACACACACACACACACACACACACACACACACACACACACACACACACACACACACACACACACACACACACACACACACACACACACACACACACACACACACACACACACACACACACACACACACACACACACACACACACACACACACACACACACACACACACACACACACACACACACACACACACACACACACACACACACACACACACACACACACACACACACACACACACACACACACACACACACACACACACACACACACACACACACACACACACACACACACACACACACACACACACACACACACACACACACACACACACACACACACACACACACACACACACACACACACACACACACAC
Source organism: Archivesica marissinica (assembly GCA_014843695.1). Taxonomy (NCBI): domain Eukaryota; kingdom Metazoa; phylum Mollusca; class Bivalvia; order Venerida; family Vesicomyidae; genus Archivesica; species Archivesica marissinica. The sequence continues at coordinate 35,061,829 of CM026387.1, forward strand.
ACACACACACACACACACACACACACACACACACACACACACACACACACACACACACACACACACACACACACACACACACACACACACACACACACACACACACACACACACACACACACACACACACACACACACACACACACACACACACACACACACACACACACACACACACACACACACACACACACACACACACACACACACACACACACACACACACACACACACACACACACACACACACACACACACACACACACACACACACACACACACACACACACACACACACACACACACACACACACACACACACACACACACACACACACACACACACACACACACACACACACACACACACACACACACACACACACACACACACACACACACACACACACACACACACACACACACACACACACACACACACACACACACACACACACACACACACACACACACACACACACACACACACACACACACACACACACACACCACACACACACACACACCACACACACACACACACACACACACACACACACACACACACACACACACACACACACACACACACACACACACACACACACACACACACACACACACACACACACACACACACACACACACACACACACACACACACACACACACACACACACACACACACACACACACACACACACACACACACACACACACACACACACACACACACACACACACACACACACACACACACACACACACACACACACACACACACACACACACACACACACACACACACACACACACACACACACACACACACACACACACACACACACACACACACACACACACACACACACACACACACACACACACACACACACACACACACACACACACACACACACACACACACACACACACACACACACACACACACACACACACACACACACACACACACACACACACACACACACACACACACACACACACACACACACACACACACACACACACACACACACACACACACACACACACACACACACACACACACACACACACACACACACACACACACACACACACACACACACACACACACACACACACACACACACACACACACACACACACACACACACACACACACACACACACACACACACACCACACACACACACACACACACACACACACACACACACACACACACACACACACACACACACACACACACACACACACACACACACACACACACACACACACACACACACACACACACACACACACACACACACACACACACACACACACACACACACACACACACACACACACACACACACACACACACACACACACACACACACACACACACACACACACACACACACACACACACACACACACACACACACACACACACACACACACACACACACACACACACACACACACACACACACACACACACACACACACACACACACACACACACACACACACACACACACACACACACACACACACACACACACACACACAACACACACCACACAACACCACACACCACAACACACACACATTAATCCACAATATTTATATTAGTTTGACCAATTAAATCATTGATTTACTAGGTTAATATTCTTTATGGCTAACAAGCACATTGGTCTTACCTACACAACGTAGTTATGTTTTAACATTTTTCAACATTTATCAAAGAAATAAATTTAAATAAATATGCATATTATTCATTATCAGTGATTCTAATTGTATAGGTGGTGTACAATTGTTACCATTAATTTATGTTATATAGTCGGTTCAAAAGCATATGTTGTACTGTTGATATCTTGCCGACTCAAAATAAAAGTTATCTTATCTTATCTTAATACATGTACATAGTGCATTATATCTGCTTCGTACTCTTGTACAGACGGATCTGTAGTCCAGTGGTAACACGTTGGACTTGTAATCCAGGGATCGCAGGTTCGATCTCCCGTCTGACCGTAATAAAATGAACTGTCTTTCAGATGGGACTTTAAACCGAGGTCTCGTGTCGGTGCTTTACACCGTGCACGTAAAAGAACCAGCGGAGACTCTGGAATGTGTCTCTGTCTGTATCGTTGCACTATCCTCCATACATATAAAATGATTAATCTCTTCAGGAGGCGTCGCTCATATGGGCAACCGGTAGCGACGATAAATAAACGTAAAACACACAAGGTACTCTTGTGCTTAAGATGGTAAAATCCAAAGGAAAATTCACCCATTCAGCAACCATGTATCGGCATCAACGTGTGATATACCCTGGTTCGATCCCAACACGGTATGGATCTTGGTTCGATAACATCACGGGATATACCGTTGTTCGATTTTAAAACAAGATATACCCTGGTTCAATCACAACACGGTATGGATCTTGGTTCGATAACATCACGGGATATACCGTTGTTCGATTTTAAAACGAGATATACCCTTGGTCGATCAAATCACGGAGATAAAATATGATTCATGATTAAACAATATGACGTATATTAACAGCATACATACAAATTGAACATATACTGACAACAAAACGAAACTGTGCACTTGTCTTAGAGGTAAAATTTATATCCTTTTAGAAACAAATACATGTATAGGCAAATTTGGTATCAAATTGTGCGACATATTTGGTAAATTAGTGCAATGTGTGATGGATTATTTATTCACTTATGATAATAAAATCCATAATTCTAAATTGAAAAAAAAAAGTTTATTTAACCTGCAAGAATTGTTTGTCGAGGGAAATAGAGAAAGATATATATATAATATATATAAAAAGAAACTGTGCACTTGCCTTAGAGGTAAAATATATGTCCTTTTAGAAAAAAATATATCGGCATAGTTGGTATCTAGTGTGCGAAATAGTGGGTAAATTAGTGCAATGTGTGAAGGGTTATTTTCTTCACTCAAAAAAATAAAATCCATAATTCTAAAATTTGCAACGAAAAAAAAAGTAACGCTCAATATAAAAGTGCACCGTTTTTTTTTATAGTGTTAGTATATTTTATATGACTAGTCGATATTAAATACACGAAACATACATTCTTGAATTAAACCTTTTCTTATCTTCAACCGATCTTTAATATACTGGTGATTTTGTTTATTTTTATTATTTAGCCCATATAATGTTAGTACACGTAATTAAAGTAGGCAATTAAATAGATCCTAGTGGTAGTAAATTGCTAATGCTTCTCAGACATAGTAAACGAAAATGCTATTCGGACTCTATTTTTAATTGAAAACAAAGGTGACATAATGTTGTAAGTGTTTCAGCATATACGAAGTCCGCCAGTGTCGCTGACTTGTAACCTATCATCACTGATGGGCATGAGTTCGGAAAGTTACAAAAGGATCTGTAGTCCAGTGGTAACACGCTGGACTGGTAATCCAGGGGTTGTAGGTTCGATCCCCTCGTCTGACCCTAATAAAATTAGATGTCTTTCAGATGGGACTTTAAACCGAGGTCTCGTGTCGGTGCTGTACGCCGTGCACGTAAACGAACCAGAGGAGATTATGGAATGGGTCTCTTTCTGTATCATTGCACTATCCTCCAAAATCTAAAATGATTAATCTCTTCAGGAGGCGTCGCTCATATGGGCTACCGGTAGCGACGATAAATAAACTTCAATTGTATATGTTATATTGTATATGTTATATTGTATATGTTATATTGTATATGTTATATTGTATATGTTATATTGTATATGTTATATTGTATATGTTATATTGTATATGTTATATTGTATATTGTTGAAGCTTTAATTAAGACTAAAACTAGTAGGAATATGTCATTAAGCTACGATATTTAAGTTCTAGACTAAATTGATATAAAACACAGAACTCATATTGCAAGTTTCACCGGCTCTCCGTCATCCAAATAGTTAAAGGTTATAAATAACGGAAACTATATAACATGTTAACATTCAAATCGCATCATGATTGTCCGCAGTTCCTTCCACAGTCATATCGAAATATCATGTCGATCGTTTTATCAGTTTGAATCATTTCTGAGTACCTCACATCGTATGTACAAAAAAATGCAAAAATAAAAGTATTATTTTCTTCCATTAAAATGAACGTATAAATGTACATTTTCTCTTTAAAAGGCACTTTCTGGTATCTAATCGGGATTTGTATTCACTATCTCTGATAAAACGTGGTTTGGGATATTTTCTTTGATTACTTTGCCGAAGGGGGATTTACGTTGTCAATTGTACCCATCCATCATCGTTCGCACGCGACTGCATGAGCGCAAAACAAAAAGATTGCCGTTGGGATATCAGATATTACCTTTTTTATTTTACAGATGAGCTAAAATCGACAAAGTACTAGGCGTAAGATGCTTCAACTGTTTGATAATCTCCGATCAGCTGTCTGGTGTGAATACATACGTCTGTCGCACTGTAATTGTGAAATCAAATATTTTCTGTCGATCAAAATTATTTGTCCCACTAGACATTTTAAGAAGAGCTGTAAGACAGCAGTTCATTGTGTGACCTTGTGTATGAATGACCTTGTGTATGCATGAATGACCTTGTGTATGAATGCTATTGTGTATTAATGACCTTGTGTATGAATGACAGTGTGCATGAACGAATGACCTTGTGTATGAATGACCGTTTGTATGAATGACTTACTTAATGAAAAATAACTTACGTAGTTCGAAAATAAGTATCTCCCCTTGTCCTTGTTATTTCCATTATTGTTTGCTACAATATTGTCTGCTGGATTATTTTAGTCAAAATGTTTATGCTTAATAGGAAGATACTGCAATAGTAGTGGCGCCACTTGCATTTAGCACAGATTGCATGCTATAACATAAACACATTTATATATACTAGAGAACATAAAAAACGCACACTTCCGATAAGTGTGTTTTTACATGAAAAACAATAACTATATAAATACTTAGTTTTAAACATTTTGGAATATTTTTAGTTGTTCAGTTTTGTTTTGTAATAAAGATGTGATATATCTCTGGTGGAATCCTTCGTATTTCGTTTTCATGTAATAATAATCATATAACGTAGGTGTGCGTTTTCTATGTCCTCTAGTATATAATGTAGGTGTGCGTTTTCTATGTCCTCTAGTATATAATGTAGGTGTGCGTTTTCTATGTCCCCTAGTATATAATGTAGGTGTGCGTTTTCTATGTCCTCTAGTATATAATGTAGGTGTGCGCTTGCTATGTCCTCTAGTATATAATGTAGGTGTGCGTTTTCTATGTCCTCTAGTATATAATGTAGGTACGCGTTTTCTATGTCCTCTAGTATATAATGTAGGTACGCGTTTTCTATGTCCACTAGTATATAATGTAATTGTGCGTTTTCTATGTCCTCTAGTATATAATGTAGGTGTGCGCTTGCTATGTCCCCTAGTATATAATGTAGGTGTGCGTTTTCTATGTCCACTAGTATATAATGTAGGTGTGCGTTTTCTATGTCCTCTAGTATATAATGTAGGTGTGCGTTTTCTATGTACTCTAGTATATACTGTAGGTGTGCGTTTTCTATGTCCTCTAGTATATAATGTAGGTGTGCGTTTTCTATGTACTCTAGTATATACTGTAGGTGTGCATTTTCTATGTCCTCTAGTATATAATGTAGGTGTGCGTTTTCTATGTCCTCTAGTATACAATATATCGATTGAAATTATCTCAGACAGATACAACATTTGTCACGTGCTTATGTTTGTATGATAGTTGCAAGTGTATGTCACGCATACGAAGTGTATGTCACACACATATCACACACATGAAGTGTATGTCACGTACATGAAGCGGATTTCACCTTACATGATGACGATGACCCCGTTTGCCTGGCTACGAACAATATCTCTATAAATCAGCAGTCAGCTAAGAAATAAATTGTTGGTATTTGATCGTAGATTGTTCACGAACAGACATAATATACTCATATAGTACAGGTTTATTGTGATATATATGCCTATATTAGACGTATCTTTCACGTGACTTCCATCAACTATCAGTTTTTGGAAACATAAGAGTGAATTAAAGAACAATATCGGTTTATCTGAAGATGTTGCGATGGTATCTCTGGAATCAACGAGATAAAAATCAACAAGATGGAAGAGATAGACACAGATACGACAGCATCTATGACATAGTTATAACGACGTGTTTATGCAAACGGTTGACGGAAAGCTGCTGTCACACTCCCATCTTTAATTTATAAAACATCTAAAGCAGCACCATTGACAGCAAGATTATAGAAATGATAGAGCAGTAGGTATGTATGAATGTATATACAGACGTGGAAACACCTTGAGAAACTGCCGTATGTAATCATCATTTCTTTGTTGGTGAAAACGTGTCGCTGATGGATTTATTAATGTTTGTATGTAACATGCTACACTAATACAGCACGTGTTGCATCATATTAATGGATAACTTTACCCCCTGCAATTAATTTTACATAAATGCTTTTAAATGGATACTAATACGAATCTATCGTCGTCTATGATCTGGCCTACATGCTATATAATCACAAAACTAGAGACGGATATGCTCTTCAAATGATCTCTTAAACAAAACAGCATTGAATTTTGTAATAAACTTTTGATATCAGTTTTAGGTTCTAAAAAGTATTACAACGTGAAATGTTTTAATGTGTTGTTTGGGTCTGTAAAAATATATTCAAATATATGCAATACGGATACTAATTTGCGTATGTTAAGGATGTTATAGTGTTACTCTATTGTAGATAATGCTTACCTAAATATAATGACAGCAAAAAGAAACTGCACACTTACGTGTTTTACGTTTATTTATCGTCGCTACCGGTTGCTCATATGAGCGACGCCTCCTGAAGAGATTAGTCATTTTAGATTGTTGGAGGAGAGTGCTATGATACAGACAGAGACCCATTCCAGAGTCTCCTTTGGTCTTTTACGTGTACGGTGTAAAGCACCGACATGATACATCGGTTTAAATTCACATCTGAAAGACTGTTAATAAAAAATATTGCGTAAATTAGTGCAATGTGTGAAGGATTATTTTCTTCACTCATGATAGTAAAATCCATCATTCTAAAATTTGGAACGAAAAAGTAACGTTCAATATAAAAGTGCACTTCGCTGATCACTAGGAGTGAACACTTCACTGATCACTAGGAATGAACACTTCGCTGATCACAAGGAGTGAACACTTCGCTGATCACTAGGAGTGAACACTTCGCTGATCACCAGGAGTGAACAATTCGCTGATCACCAAGAGTGAACACTTCACTGATCACAAGGAGTGAACACTTCGCTGATCACAAGGAGTGAACACTTCGCTGATCACAAGGAGTGAACACTTCGCTGATCACTAGGAGTGAACACTTCACTGATCACTAGGAGTGAACACTTCACTGATCACTAGGAGTGAACACTTCGCTGATCACTAGGAGTGAACACTTCGCTGACCACCAGGAGTGAACACTTCACTGATCACTAGGAGTGAACACTTCGCTGATCACCAGGAGTGAACACTTCACTGATCACTAGGAGTGAACACTTCGCTGATCACTAGGAGTGAACACTTCGCTGATCACAAGGAGTGAACACTTCGCTGATCACCAGGAGTGAACACTTCACTGATCACTAGGAGTGAACACTTCGCTGATCACTAGGAGTGAACACTTCACTGATCACTAGGAGTGAACACTTCACTGATCACTAGGAGTGAACACTTCGCTGATCACAAGGAGTGAACACTTCGCTGATCACCAGGAGTGAACACTTCGCTGATCACCAAGAGTGAACACTTCACTGATCACCAGGAGTGAACACTTCGCTGATCACAAGGAGTGAACACTTCGCTGATCACTAGGAGTGAATACTTCACTGATCACTAGGAGTGAACACTTCGCTGATCACCAGGAGTGAACATTTCGCTGATCACCAGGAGTGAACACTTCGCTGATCACCAGGAGTGAACATTTCGCTGATCACCAGGAGTGAACACTTCGCTGATCACCAGGAGTGAACACTTCGCTGATCACAAGGAGTGAACACTTCGCTGATCACAAGTTTCATCAAATTAATCCCAAAATCTAATCTCTTCCTCCTAATTATACCCTCTATGCATCCCCAAAGTTTCATCAAATTAATACCAAAGTCTGTCTGTCTGTCTGTCTGTCTGTCTGTCTGTCTGTCTGTCTGTCTGTCTGTCTGTCTGTCTGTCTGTCTGTCTGTCTGTCTGTCTGTCTGTCTGTCTGTCTGTCTGTCTGTCTGTCTGTCTGTCTGTCTGTCTGTCTGTCTGTCTGTCTGTCTGTCTGTCTGTCTGTCTGTCTGTCTGTCTGTCTGTCTGTCTGTCTGTCTGTCTGTCTGTCTGTCTGTCTGTCTGTCTGTCTGTCTGTCTGTCTGTCTGTCTGTCTGTCTGTCTGTCTGTCTGTCTGTCTGTCTGTCTGTCTGTCTGTCTGTCTGTCTGTCTGTCTGTCTGTCTGTCTGTCTGTCTGTCTGTCTGTTCCCAGTATGTGCGACGCCTTATGAAGAGATTAGTCATTTTAGAGTTTGGCGGGTAGTGCAATGATACAGATAGAGACCCACTCCAGAGTCTCCCCTTGTTCTGTTGCGTGCATGGTATATAGCATCGACACGAAACCTCAGTTTAAAGTATCATCCAAAAGACGGTAATATGGGTCAATTTAATATGGCATATCTGGGGATCGAACCTGCGACCTCTGGCTTACAAGTCCGGCGTGTTAACCACTAGAACACTGATCCGCTACCCAATATGGGTACCTACAATATGGGTACCAACAATATGGGTACCTACCCAATATGGGTACCTACAATATGGGTACCTACCCAATATGGGTACCTACAATATGGGTACCTACAATATGGGTACCTACCCAATATGGGTACCTACAATATGGGTACCTACCCAATATGGGTACCTACAATATGGGTACATACAATAAGGGTACTTACTAAATATGGGTACCTACCCAATATGGGTACCTACAATATGGGTACCTACCCAATATGGGTACCTACAATATGGGTACCTACCCAATATGGGTACCTACCCAATATGGGTACCAACAATATGGGTACCTACAATATGGGTACCTACAATATGGGTACCTACAATATGGGTACCTACCCAATATGGGTACCTACCCAATATGGGTACCTACAATATGGGTACCTACAATATGGGTAACTACCCAATATGGGTACCTACAATATGGGTACCTACAATATGGGTACCTACAATATGGGTACCTACAATATATGGGTACCTACAATATGGGTACCTACAATATGGGTACCTACAATATGGGTACCAACAATATGGGTACCTACCCAATATGGGTACCTACAATATGGGTACCAACCCAATATGGGTACCTACAATATGGGTACCTACAATATGGGTACCTACCCAATATGGGTACCTACAATATGGGTACCTACCCAATATGGGTACCTACAATATGGGTACATACAATATGGGTACTTACTAAATATGGGTACCTACCCAATATGGGTACCTACAATATGGGTACCTACCCAATATGGGTACCTACAATATGGGTACCTACCCAATATGGGTACCTACCAATATGGGTACCACAATATGGGTACCTACAATATGGGTACCTACAATATGGGTACCTACAATATGGGTACCTACCAATATGGGTACCTACCCAATATGGGTACCTACAATATGGGTACCTACAATATGGGTAACTACCCAATATGGGTACCTACAATATGGGTACCTACAATATGGGTACCTACAATATGGGTACCTACAATATATGGGTACCTACAATATGGGTACCTACAATATGGGTACCTACAATATGGGTACCTACCCAATATGGGTACCTACCCAATATGGGTACCTACAATATGGGTACCTACAATATGGGTACCTACCCAATATGGGTACCTACAATATGGGTACCTACAATATGGGTACCTACAATATGGGTACCTACAATATGGGTACCTACCCAATATGGGTACCTACAATATGGGTACCTACAATATGGGTACCTACCCAATATGGGTACCTACAATATGGGTACCTACCCAATATGGGTACCTACCCAATATGGGTACCTACAATATGGGTACCTACAATATGGGTACCTACAATATGGGTACCTACCCAATATGGGTACCTACAATATGGGTACCTACAATATGGGTACCTACCCAATATGGGTACCTACAATATGGGTACCTACCAATATGGGTACCTACAATATGGGTACCTACAATATGGGTACCTACCCAATATGGGTACCTACCCAATATGGGTACCTACAATATGGGTACCTACCCAATATGGGTACCTACAATATGGGTACCTACAATATGGGTACCTACAATATGGGTACCTACACAATATGGGTACCTACAATATGGGTACCTACCCAATATGGGTACCTACAATATGGGTACCTACAATATGGGTACCTACCCAATATGGGTACCTACAATATGGGTACCTACAATATGGGTACCTACCCAATATGGGTACCTACAATATGGGTACCTACAATATGGGTACCTACCCAATATGGGTACCTACAATATGGGTACCTACAATATGGGTACCTACCCAATATGGGTACCTACAATATGGGTACCTACCAATATGGGTACCTACAATATGGGTACCTACAATATGGGTACCTACCCAATATGGGTACCTACCCAATATGGGTACCTACAATATGGGTACCTACCCAATATGGGTACCTACAATATGGGTACCTACCCAATATGGGTACCTACCCAATATGGGTACCTACAATATGGGTACCTACCCAATATGGGTACCTACAATATGGGTACCTACAATATGGGTACCTACCAATATGGGTACCTACAATATGGGTACCTACCCAATATGGGTACCTACAATATGGGTACCTACAATATGGGTACCTACCCAATATGGGTACCTACAATATGGGTACCTACCCAATATGGGTACCTACCCAATATGGGTACCTACAATATGGGTACCTACCCAATATGGGTACCTACAATATGGGTACCTACACAATATGGGTACCTACAATATGGGTACCTACCCAATATGGGTACCTACAATATGGGTACCTACCCAATATGGGTACCTACAATATGGGTACCTACCCAATATGGGTACCTACAATATGGGTACCTACAATATGGGTACCTACCCAATATGGGTACCTACAATATGGGTACCTACAATATGGGTACCTACCCAATATGGGTACCTACAATATGGGTACCTACCCAATATGGGTACCTACCCAATATGGGTACTACCCAATATGGGTACCTACAATATGGGTACCTACCCAATATGGGTACCTACCCAATATGGGTACCTACAATATGGGTACCTACAATATGGGTACCTACAATATGGGTACCTACAATATGGGTACCTACAATATCTACAATATGGGTACCTACAATATGGGTACCTACAATATGGGTACCTACCCAATATGGGTACCTACAATATGGGTACCTACCAATATGGGTACCTACAATATGGGTACCTACAATATGGGTACCTACCCAATATGGGTACCTACAATATGGGTACCTACCCAATATGGGTACCTACAATATGGGTACCTACCCAATATGGGTACCTACAATATGGGTACCTACAATATGGGTACCTACAATATGGGTACCTACCCAATATGGGTACCTACAATATGGGTACCTACCCAATATGGGTACCTACAATATGGTACCTACCCAATATGGGTACCTACAATATGGGTACCTACAATATGGGTACCTACAATATGGGTACCTACAATATGGGTACCTACCCAATATGGGTACCTACAATATGGGTACCTACAATATGGGTACCTACCCAATATGGGTACCTACAATATGGGTACCTACCCAATATGGGTACCTACAATATGGGTACCTACAATATGGGTACCTACCCAATATGGGTACCTACAATATGGGTACCTACCCAATATGGGTACCTACAAATATGGGTACCTACAATATGGGTACTTACCCAATATGGGTACCTACAATATGGGTACCTACCCAATATGGGTACCTACAATATGGGTACCTACCCAATATGGGTACCTACAATATGGGTACCTACAATATGGGTACCTACCCAATATGGGTACCTACCCAATATGGGTACCTACAATATGGGTACCTACAATATGGGTACCTACAATATGGGTACCTACAATATGGGTACCTACAATATGGGTACCTACCCAATATGGGTACCTACAATATGGGTACCTACAATATGGGTACCTACAATATGGGTACCTACCCAATATGGGTACCTACAATATGGGTACCTACCCAATATGGGTACCTACAATATGGGTACCTACAATATGGGTACCTACCCAATATGGGTACCTACCCAATATGGGTACCTACCCAATATGGGTACCTACAATATGGGTACCTACAATATGGGTACCTACAATATGGGTACCTACAATATGGGTACCTACCCAATATGGGTACCTACAATATGGGTACCTACCCAATATGGGTACCTACAATATGGGTACCTACCCAATATGGGTACCTACCCAATATGGGTACCTACAATATGGGTACCTACAATATGGGTACCTACCCAATATGGGTACCTACAATATGGGTACCTACAATATGGGTACCTACAATATGGGTACCTACAATATGGGTACCTACAATAGGGTACCTACAATGGGTACCTACCCAATATGGGTACCTACAATATGGGTACCTACCCAATATGGGTACCTACAATATGGGTACCTACAATATGGGTACCTACAATATGGGTACCTACCCAATATGGGTACCTACAATATGGGTACCTACCCAATATGGGTACCTACAATATGGGTACCTACAATATGGGTACCTACAATATGGGTACCTACAATATGGGTACCTACAATATGGGTACCTACAATATGGGTACCTACCCAATATGGGTACCTACAATATGGGTACCTACCCAATATGGGTACCTACAATATGGGTACCTACACAATATGGGTACCTACCCAAAATGGGTACCCACAATATGGGTACCTACAATATGGGTACCTACAATATGGGTACCTACCCAATATGGGTACCTACCCAATATGGGTACCCACAATATGGGTACCTACCCAATATGGGTACCTACAATATGGGTACCTATAATATGGGTACCTACCCAATATGGGTACCTACAATATGGGTACCTACAATATGGGTACCTACCCAATATGGGTACCTACCCAATATGGGTACCTACAATATGGGTACCTACAATATGGGTACCTACTAAATATGGGTACCTACAATATGGGTACCTACAATATGGGTACCTACAATATGGGTACCTACAATATGGGTACCTACAATATGGGTACCTACCCAATATGGGTACCTACCCAATATGGGTACCTACAATATGGGTACCTACAATATGGGTACCTACAATATGGGTACCTACAATATGGGTACCTACAATATGGGTACCTACAATATGGGTACCTACCAATATGGGTACCTACAATATGGGTACCTACCCAATATGGGTACCTACAATATGGGTACCTACACAATATGGGTACCTAC
>CM026387.1:35076493-35111040 GCA_014843695.1 Archivesica marissinica
CATTTGCTACAAACAGTTGTCCGTGTGACACTCCGCACCGTACATACACTATTTGCTACAAACAGTCGTCCGTGTGACACTCCGCACCGTACATACACCATTTGCTACAAACAGTCGTCCGTGTGACACTCCGCACCATACATACACCATTTGCTACAAACAGTCGTCCGTGTGACACTCCGCACCATACATACACCATTTGCTACAAACAGTCGTCCGTGTGACACTCCGCACCGTACATACACCATTTGCTACAAACAGTCGTCCATGCGACACTCCGCACCGTACATACACCATTTGCTACAAACAGTCGTCCGTGTGACACTCCGCACTGTACATACACCATTTGCTACAAACAGTTGTCCATGTGACCCTCCGCACCATACATACACAATTTACTACACACAGTCGTCCGTGTGACACTCCGCATCGTACATACACCATTTGCTACAAACAGTCGTCCGTGTGACACTCCGCATCGTACATACACCTTTTGCTACAAACAGTTGTCCATGTGACCCTCCGCACTATACATACGCACTTTACTACAAACAGTCGTCCGTGTGACACTCCGCATCGTACATACACCATTTGCTACAAACAGTCGTCCGTGTGACACTCCGCACCATACATACACCATTTGCTACAAACAGTTGTCCGTGTGACACTCCGCACCGTACATACACCATTTGCTACAAACAGTTGTCCGTGTGACACTCCGCACCGTACATACACCATTTGCTACAAACAGTCGTCCGTGTGACATTCTACACCATACATACACCATTTACTACAAACAGTCGTCCGTGTGACACTCCGCACCGTACATACACCATTTGCTACAAACAGTCTTCCGTGTGACCCTCCGCACCATACATACACCAGTTCCTACAAACCGTCGTCCGTGAGACACTCCGCACCATACATACACCATTTGCTCCAAACAGTTGTCCGTGTGACACTCCGCATCATACATACACCATTTGCTACAAACAGTCGTCCGTGCGACACTCCGCACCGTACATACACCATTTGCTACAAACAGTCGTCCGTGTGACACTCCGCACCATACATACACCATTTGCTACAAACAGTCGTCCGTGTGACACTCCGCACCGTACATACACCATTTGCTACAAACAGTCGTCCGTGTGACCCTCCGCACCATACATACACCATTTCCTACAAACCGTCGTCCGTGAGACACTCCGCACCATACATACACCATTTGCTCCAAACAGTTGTCCGTGTGACACTCCGCACCATACATACACCATTTGCTACAAACAGTCGTCCGTGTGACACTCCGCACCGTACATACACCATTTGCTACAAACAGTCGTCCGTGTGACACTCCGCACCGTACATACACCATTTGCTACAAACAGTCGTCCGTGTGACACTCCGCACCATACATACACCATTTGCTACAAACAGTCGTCCGTGTGACACTCCGCACCATACATACACCATTTGCTACAAACAGTCGTCCGTGTGACACTCCGCACCGTACATACACCATTTGCTACAAACAGTCGTCCGTGTGACACTCCGCACCATACATACACCATTTGCTACAAACAGTCGTCCGTGTGACACTCCGCATCGTACATACACCATTTGCTACAAACAGTCGTCCATGCGACACTCCGCACCGTACATACACCATTTGCTACAAACAGTCGTCCGTGTGACACTCCGCACTGTACATACACCATTTGCTACAAACAGTTGTCCATGTGACCCTCCGCACCATACATACACAATTTACTACAAACAGTCGTCCGTGTGACACTCCGCATCGTACATACACCATTTGCTACAAACAGTCGTCCGTGTGACACTCCGCATCGTACATACACCATTTGCTACAAACAGTTGTCCATGTGACCCTCCGCACTATACATACACCATTTGCTACAAACAGTCGTCCGTGTGACACTCCGCACCGTACATACACCATTTGCTACAAACAGTCGTCCGTGTGACACTCCGCACCATACATACACCATTTGCTACAAACAGTCGTCCGTGTGACACTCCGCACCGTACATACACCATTTGCTACAAACAGTCGTCCGTGTGACACTCCGCACCATACATACACCATTTGCTACAAACCGTCGTCCGTGTGACACTCCGCATCGTACATACACCATTTGCTACAAACAGTCGTCCATGCGACACTCCGCACCGTACATACACCATTTGCTACAAACAGTCGTCCGTGTGACACTCCGCACTGTACATACACCATTTGCTACAAACAGTTGTCCATGTGACCCTCCGCACCATACATACACAATTTACTACAAACAGTCGTCCGTGTGACACTCCGCATCGTACATACACCATTTGCTACAAACAGTCGTCCGTGTGACACTCCGCATCGTACATACACCATTTGCTACAAACAGTCGTCCGTGTGACACTCCGCACCATACATACACCATTTGCTACAAACAGTCGTCCGTGTGACACTCCGCACCGTACATACACCATTTGCTACAAACAGTCGTCCGTGTGACACTCCGCATCGTACATACACCATTTGCTACAAAGTCGTCCGTGTGACACTCCGCACCGTACATACACCATTTGCTACAAACAGTCGTCCGTGTGACACTCCGCACCGTACATACACCATTTGCTACAAACAGTCGTCCGTGTGACACTCCGCACCGTACATACACCATTTGCTACAAACAGTCGTCCGTGTGACACTCCGCACCGTACATACACCATTTGCTACAAACAGTCGTCCGTGTGACACTCCGCACCGTACATACACCATTTGCTACAAACAGTCGTCCGTGTGACACTCCGCATCGTACATACACCATTTGCTACAAACAGTCGTCCGTGTGACACTCCGCACCATACATACACCATTTGCTACAACAGTGTCCGTGTGACTCCGCACCGTACATACACCATTTGCTACAAACAGTCGTCCGTGTGACACTCCGCACCATACATACACCATTTGCTACAAACAGTCGTCCGTGTGACATTCTACACCATACATACACCATTTGCTACAAACAGTCGTCCGTGTGACACTCCGCACCATACATACACCATTTGCTACAAACAGTCGTCCGTGTGACACTCCACACCGTACATACACCATTTGCTACAAACAGTCGTCCGTGTGACACTCCGCACCATACATACACCATTTGCTACAAACAGTCGTCCGTGTGACACTCCGCACCATACATACACCATTTGCTACAAACAGTCGTCCGTGTGACATTCCGCAACTTACATACACCATTTGCTACAAACAGTCGTCCGTGTGACACTCCGCACCATACATACACCATTTGCTACAAACAGTCGTCCGTGTGAATCTCCGCACCGTACATACACCATTTGCTACAAACAGTCGTCCGTGTGACATTCCGCACCGTACATACACCATTTGCTACAAACAGTCGTCCGTGTGACACTCCGCATCGTACATACACCATTTGCTACAAACAGTCGTCCGTGAGACACTCTACACCATACATACACCATTTGCTACAAACAGTCGTCCGTGTGACACTCCGCATCGTACATACACCATTTGCTACAAACAGTCGTCCGTGTGACACTCCGCACTGTACATACACCATTTGCTACAAACAGTTGTCCGTGTGACCCTCCGCATCGTACATACACCATTTGCTACAAACAGTCGTCCGTGTGACACTCCGCATCGTACATACACCATTTGCTACAAACAGTCGTCCGTGAGACACTCCGCATCATACATACACCATTTGCTACAAACAGTCGTCCGTGTGACACTCCGCACCATACATACACCATTTGCTACAAACACTCGTCCGTGTGACATTCTACACCATACATAACATTAACTATAAACATTCGTCCATGTGACATTCTACATCGTACATACACCATTTGCTACAAACAGTCGTCCGTGAGACACTCCGCACCTTACATACACCATTTGCTACAAACAGTCGTCCGTGTGACACTCTACATCGTACATACACCATTTGCTACAAACAGTCGTCCGTGAGACACTCCGCAACTTACATACACCATTTGCTACAAACTGTCGTCCGTGAGACACTCCGCACCGTACATACACCATTTACTACAAACAGTCGTCCGTGTGACACTCCGCATCGTACATACACGATTTGCTACAAACAGTTGTCCATGTGACCCTCCGCACTATACATACGCACTTTACTACAAACAGTCGTCCGTGTGACACTCCGCATCGTACATACACCACATTTGCTACAATCAGTTGTCCGTGTGACACTCCGCACCGTACATACACCATTTGCTACAAACAGTCGTCCGTGTGACACTCCGCACTGTACATACACCATTTGCTACAAACAGTTGTCCGTGTTACCCTCCGCATCGTACATACACCATTTGCTACAAACAGTCGTCCGTGAGACAATTCGCATCGTATATACACCATTTGCTACAAACAGTCGTCCGTGTGACACTCCGCACTGTACATACACCATTTGCTACAAACAGTTGTCCGTGTGAACCTCCGCATCGTGCATACACCATTTGCTACAAAAAGTTGTCCGTGTGACCCTCCGCACCATACATACACCATTTGCTACAACAGTTGTCCGTGTGATCCTCCGCACTGTACATACACCATTTGCTACAAACAGTCGTCCGTGAGGCACTACGCACCATACATACACCATTTGCTACAAACAGTCGTCCGTGTGACATTCTACACCATACATACACCATTTACTACAAACAGTCGTCCGTGTGACACTCCGCACCATACATACACCATTTGCTACAAACAGTCTTCCCTGTGACACTCCACACTGTACATACACCATTTGCTACAAATATTTGCCCATGTGACCCTCCGCACCATTCATACACCATTTACTACAAACAGTCGTCCGTGTGACACTCCGCACCATACATACACCATTTGCTACAAACAGTCGTCCGTGAGACATTCCGCAACTTACATACACCATTTGCTACAAACTGTCGTCCGTGAGACACTCCGCACCATACATACACCATTTACTACAAACAGTCGGCCGTGTGAATCTCCGCACCGTACATACACCATTTGCTACAAACAGTCGTCCGTGTGAAATTCCGAACCGTACATACACCATTTGCTACAATCAGTCGTGCGAGTGACATTCCGCATCGTACATACACCATTTGCTACAAACAGTCGTCCGTGAGACACTCTACACCATACATACACCATTTGCTACAAACAGTCGTCCGTGTGACACTCCGCATCGTACATACACCATTTGCTACAAACAGTCGTCCGTGTGACACTCCGCACTGGGCATACACCATTTGCTACACACAGTTGTCCGTGTGACCCTCCGCATCGTACATACACCATTTGCTACAAACAGTTGTCCGTGTGACACTCCGCATCGTACACACACCATTTGCTACAACAGTCGTCCGTGAGATACTTCGCATCATACATACACCATTTGCTACAAACAGTCGTCCGTGAGACACTACGCACCATACATACACCATTTGCTACAAACACTCGTCCGTGTGACATTCTACACCATACATAGACATTAACTATAAACATTCGTCCATGTGACATTCTACATCGTACATACACCATTTGCTACAAACAGTCGTCCGTGAGACACTCCGCAACTTACATACACTATTTGCTACAAACAGTCGTCCGTTTGACATTCTACATCGTACATACACCATTTGCTACAAACAGTCGTCCGTGAGACACTCCGCAACTTACATACACCATTTGCTACAAACTGTCGTCCGTGAGGCACTCCGCACCGTACATACACCATTTAATACAAACAGTCGTCCGTGTGACACTCCGCATCGTACATACACTATTTGCTACAAACAGTCGTCCGTGTGACACTCCGCATCGTACATACACGATTTGCTACAAATAGTCGTCCGTTTGACACTCCGCACTGTACATACACCATTTGCTACAAACAGTTGTCCATGTGACCCTCCGCATCGTACATACACCATTTGCTACAACAGTTGTCCTTGTGACACTCCGCATCGTACATACACCATTTGCTACAAACAGTCGTCCGTGAGACACTTCGCATCGTACATACAACATTTGCTACAAACAGTCGTCCGTGTGACACTCCGCACTGTACATACACCATTTGCTACAAACAATTGTCCGTGTGACACTCCACACGGTACATACACCATTTGCTACAAACAGTCGTCCGTGTGACATTTTACACCATATATACACCATTTGCTACAAACAGTCATCCATGTGACACTCCGCACCATACATACACCATTTACTACAAACAGTCGTCCGTGAGACACTCCGCACCATACATACACCATTTACTACAAACAGTCGTCCGTGTGAATCTCCGCACCGTACATACACCATTTGCTACAAACAATCGTCCGTGTGACATTCCGCATCGTACATACACCATTTGCTACAAACAGTCGTCCGAGTGACATTCCGCATCGTACATACACGATTTGCTACAATCTGTCGTGCGTGAGACACTCCGCATCGTACATACACCATTTGCTACAAATAGTCGTCCGTGAGACACTCTACACCTTACATACACCATTTGCTACAAACAGTCGTCCGTGTGACATTCGACATCGTACATACACCATTTGCTAAAAACAGTCGTCCGTTTGACATTCGACATCGTACATACACCATTTGCTACAAACAGTCGTCCGTGTGACATTCTACACCATACATACACCATTTACTACAAACAGTCGTCCGTGTGACACTCCGCACCATACATACACCATTTGCTACAAACAGTCTTCCGTGTGACACTCCGCACTGTACATACATCATTTGCTACAAATATTTGCCCATGTGACCCTCCGCACCATTCATACACCATTTACTACAAACAGTCGTCCGTGTGACACTCCGCACCATACATACACCATTTGCTACAAACAGTCGTCCGTGAGACATTCCGCAACTTACATACACCATTTGCTACAAACTGTCGTCCGTGAGACACTCCGCACCATACATACACCATTTACTACAAACAGTCGGCCGTGTGAATCTCCGCATCGTACATACACCATTTGCTACAAACAGTCGTCCGTGTGACATTCCGAACCGTACATACACCATTTGCTACAAACAGTCGTGCGAGTGACATTCCGCATCGTACATACACCATTTGCTACAAACTGTCGTCCGTGAGGCACTCCGCACCGTACATACACCATTTAATACAAACAGTCGTCCGTGTGACATTCCGCATCGTACATACACTATTTGCTACAAACAGTCGTCCGTGTGACACTCCGCATCGTACATACACCATTTGCTACAAATAGTCGTCCGTGTGACACTCCGCACTGTACATACACCATTTGCTACAAACAGTTGTCCATGTGACCCTCCGCATCGTACATACACCATTTGCTACAAACAGTCGTCCGTGTGACATTCCGAACCGTACATACACCATTTGCTACAAACAGTCGTGCGAGTGACATTCCGCATCGTACATACACCATTTGCTACAAACCGTCGTCCGTGAGACACTCTACACCATACATACACCATTTGCTACAAACAGTCGTCCGTGTGACACTCCGCATCGTACATACACCATTTGCTACAAACAGTCGTCCGTGTGACACTCCACACTGTGCATACACAATTTGCTACACACAGTTGTCCGTGTGACACTCCGCATCGTACATACACCATTTGCTACAAACAGTTGTCCGTGTGACACTCCGCATCGTACACACACCATTTGCTACAAACATTCGTCCGTGAGACACTTCGCATCATACATACACCATTTGCTACAAACAGTCGTCCGGGTGACATTCCGCATCATACATACACCATTTGCTACAATCTGTCGTCCGTGAGACACTCCGCATCGTACATACACCATTTGCTATAAACAGTCGTCCGTGTGACATTCGACATCGTACATACACCATTTGCTACAAACAGTCGTCCGCACCATACATACACCATTTGCTACAAACAGTCGTCCGTGTGACACTCCGCACCATACATACACCATTTGCTACAAACAGTCGTCCGTGTGACACTCCGCACCTTACATACACCATTTGCTATAAACAGTCGTCCGTGTGACATTCGACATCGTACATACACCATTTGCTACAAACAGTCGTCCGTGTGACATTCGACATCGTACATACACCATTTGCTATAAACGGTCGTCCGTGTGACATTCTACACCATACATACACCATTTGCTACAAACAGTCGTCCGTGTGACACTCCGCACCGTACATACACCATTTGCTACAATCTGTCGTCCGTGAGACACTCCGCATCGTATATACACCATTTGCTGCAAACAGTTGTCCGTGTGACACTCCGCACCGTACATACACCATTTGCTACAAATAGTTGTCCGTGTGACACTCCGCACCGTACATACACCATTTGCTACAAACAGTTGTCCGTGTGACACTCCGCATCGTACATACACCATTTGCTACAAACAGTCTTCCGTGTGACACTCCGCACTGTACATACACCATTTGCTACAAACAATTGTCCATCCATGTGACCCTCCGCACCATACATACACAATTTACTACAAACAGTCGTCCGTGTAACACTCCGCACCGTACATACACCATTTGCTACAAACAGTCGTCCATGTGACATTCTACACCATTTGCTACAGGTAGTCCTTAACAATAAAAAATAGTTTCATGATGTTTCATGGGTGCCAACGTTGGTCAAACGTAGAAGTTGACTTTGGGCCAACGTTGGCCCGATACAGATGTGCTATCTGTGATGATTACACTAAATCTTATGTGTTTTACGTTTATTTATCGTCGCTACCGGTTGCCCATATGAGCGACGCCTCATGAAGAGATTAGTCATTTTAGATTTCCCGAGGATAGTGCAATGATACAGAGAGAGACCCATTCCAGAGTCTCATCTGGGTCTTTTACGTGCACGGTGTAAAGCACCGACACGAGATCTCGGTTTAACGTCCCATGATGATGAGTCAGTTTCTTTACCCTCGCCGCCGGTAAACCATATGGGCGAGCAAAACTGTCTGTAGCAAAATAACGTCCCATCTGAAAGACTGTTAATTTTATTAGTGTCAGACGGGGGATCGAACCTGCGATCTCTGGATTACCAGTCCCCCTAAATCTTACTTAATATACACACTTATATAGCAACATCTTACTAATTAAAATTGTTAATTTAGTAAAGTTACGCATATGCGTTAATAAAAATACTCTGGCCATTTGAAAGCAGTCCACATGTATGACGTCACGACAGTGTTTTAATAGTGGATACTAGTTGTTTTCATTGGATTGGAAGCTGAAAGTATCTAAATGATATGTTAAATAGTGTTAGCTTAAAATATGACATACTATGGGCGACAACTCTCCCTAGCTTGTTGGTTTCATATACAGTCTACATCCGTTATGTCGAATTATGTCGGACTGAACAAAATACTTAGTGTCATTCTATCTTGCCAGAATATCGTTAAAATATCGAAGATATACATTATACATATACATACGGATCTGTAGTCCAGTGGTTCGATCCCCCGTCTGACCATAATACAATTAACAGTCGTTCAGATGGGACTTTAAACCGAGGTCCCGTGTCGGTGCTTTACACATTACACTGTGCACGTAAGAGAACTAGAGGAGACTCTGGAATGGGTCTCTGTCTGTATCATTGCACTATACTCCAAACATATAAAATGACTAATCTCTTCGGTAGGCTTTGCTTATATGGGCAACCGGTAGCGACCATAAATAAACGTAAAACACACGTTAAACTGTGTTTCTGTGTATTCCGTTCAATCCGTGACACTTGCCCCGGTGGACATTTTAGCAATTCAAGGGCAATGACTAGAGTTACAATGCGAAAGGGACAATAATTTATTGGACGCAATCTAATTTTAGCAATACGTTACTAAACTCTATTTATTATTACTATACTAACTTCAGGAGGCGTCTCTCATATGGGCAACCGGTAGCGACGATAAATAAACGTAAAACACAACGACATAGCGGCAATGCTGGTTACTATGGAGACATCATGTATCGCGTGCTGGTTACTATGGAGACATCATATATCGTGTGCTGGTTACTATGGAGACATCATGTATCGTGTGCTCGTTACTAAGGAGAGATCATGAATCGTGTGCTGGTTACTATGGAGACATCATGTATCGTGTGAGTGTTACTATGGAGACATTATATATCGTGTGCTGGTTACTATGGAGACATCATGTATCGTGTGATGGTTACTATGGAGATATCATGTATCGTGTGCTGGTTACTATGGAGACATCATGTATCGTATGCTGGTTACTATGGAGACATCATGTATCGTGCGCTGGTTACTATGAAGCCATCATGTATCGTGTGCTGGTTACTATGGAGACATCATGTATCGTGTTCTGGTTACTATGGAGACATCATGTATCGTGTGCTGGTTACTATGGAGACATCATGTATCCTGTGCTGGTTACTACGGAGACATCATGTATCGCGTGCTGGTTACTATGGAGACATCATGTATCGCGTGCTGGTTACTATGATGACATCATGTATCGTGTGCTTGTTACTATGAAGACATCATGTTTCGTGTGCTGGTTACTATGGAGACATCATGTATCGTATGCTGGTTACTGTGGAGACATCATGTGTCGTGTGCTGGTTACTATGGAGACATCACGTATCGCGTGCTGGTTACTATGGAGACATCATGTATCGTGTGCTGGTTACTATGGATACATCATGTATCGTGTGCTGGTTACTATGGAGACATCATGTATCGCGTGCTGGTTACTATGGAGACATCATGTATCGCGTGCTTGTTACTGTGGAGACATCATGTATCGCGTGCTGGTTACTATGGCGACATCATGTATCGTGTGCTGGTTACTATGAAGACACCATGTATCGTGTGCTTGTTACTATGAAGACATCATGTATCGAGTACTGGTTACTATGGCGACATCATGTATCGCGTGCTGGTTACTATGGCGACATCATGTATCGTGTGCTGGTTACTATGGCGACATCATGTATCGTGTGCTGGTTACTATGGAGACATCACGTATCGCGTGCTGGTTACTATGGAGACATCATGTATCGTGTGCTGGTTACTATGGATACATCATGTATCGTGTGCTGGTTACTATGGAGACATCATGTATCGTGTGCTGGTTACTATGGACACATCATGTATCGCGTGCTGGTTACTATGGAGACATCATGTATCGCGTGCTGGTTACTATGGAGACATCATTTATCGCGTGATGATTACTATGGACACAACATGTATCGTGTGCTGGTTACTATGGAAACATCATGTATCGTGTGCTGGTTGCTATGGAGACATCATGAATCGTGTGCTGGTTACTATGGAGACATCATGTATCGTGTGCTGGTTACTATGGAGACATCATGTATCGTGTGCTGGTTTCTATGGAGACATCATGCATCGTGTGCTGGTTACTATGGAAACATCATATATCGTGTGCTGGTTACTATGGAGACATCATGTATCGTGTGCTGGTTACTATGGAGATATCATGTATCGCGTGCTGTTTACTATGGAGACATCATGTATCGTGTGCTGGTTACTATGGAGACATCATGTATCGTGTGCTGGTTACTATGGAGACATCATGTTTCGTGTGCTGGTTACTATGGAGACATCATGTATCGCGTGCTGGTTACTATGGAGACATCATGTATCGTGTGCTGGTTACTATGGAGACATCATGTATCGCGTGCTGGTTACTGTGGAGACATCATGTATCGCGTGCTGGTTACTATGGCGACATCATGTATCGTGTGCTGGTTACTATGAAGACACCATGTATCGTGTGCTTGTTACTATGACGACATCATGTATCGTGTGCTGGTTACTATGGCGACATCATGTATCGCGTGCTGGTTACTATGGCGACATCATGTATCGTGTGCTGGTTACTATGGCGACATCATGTATCGTGTGCTGGTTACTATGGAGACATCACGTATCGCGTGCTGGTTACTATGGAGACATCATGTATCGTGTGCTGGTTACTATGGATACATCATGTATCGTGTGCTGGTTACTATGGAGACATCATGTATCGTGTGCTGGTTACTATGGAGACATCATGTATCGCGTGCTGGTTACTATGGAGACATCATGTATCGTGTGCTGGTTACTATGGAGACATCATTTATCGCGTGCTGGTTACTATGGAGACATCATGTATCGCGTGCTGGTTACTGTGGAGACATCATGTATCGCGTGCTGGTTACTATGGCGACATTATATATCGTATGCTGGTTACTATGGAGACATCATGTACCGTGTGATGGTTATTATGGAAACATCATGTATCGCGTGCTGGTTACTATGGAGACATCATTTATCGCGTGATGATTACTATGGACACATCATGTATCGTGTGCTGGTTACTATGGAAACATCATGTATCGTGTGCTGGTTGCTATGGAGACATCATGAATCGTGTGCTGGTTACTATGGAGACATCATGTATCGTGTGCTGGTTACTATGGAGACATCATGTATCGTGTGCTGGTTTCTATGGAGACATCATGCATCGTGTGCTGGTTACTATGGAAACATCATATATCGTGTGCTGGTTACTATGGAGACATCATGTATAGTGTGCTGGTTACTATGGAGATATCATGTATCGCGTGCTGGTTACTATGGAGACATCATGTATAGTGTGCTATTTTGCTCTATTTTGACACAGAATTTACATACAATATATACAAAGAAAGCAAAAATGGGTCGAGTCCTAAGTTCTTCCCAAAAATTAGCATAGTTATATATAATTAATAACATCATTAATTCATAATGGGCACGATCTCCATGATGGTCGTGAGAGATGTGATATTATTTTTTCTGGTTGGATTGATTATTAGTTAATTATGAACATATATATAAGCTTAATTAGGATCCTTTTTGACGAATGATATTATAAGTCCAAACTATGTGAGTTTGTATCGTGCTTATTAATTGGTGATATAATACTGGCTTCGACTTGGCGTCATTTGCTAGTGCAATACTTGATGAGGAATGAAATGGTAAGTCCAAATTATGTGAGTTTGTATCTTGTCTTATTAATTGATGATAAAATACTGTCTTCGAATTGGCGTCATTTGCTAGTCCAATACATGTAAGTTGTTAATATTCGTATACGTCATTGATTTAGTATAGTACTTCAAAGGAAACACGTATATGTATAACTAGCTTGTATCGGAATCAATAAGTATAAATGCAACGCGATATTGAGGACGATACCATTACACACTAGGATATAGTGAAACACTCTTTTGTTTTGACTAAGTGGTTGTAGCTCATTATACCTGGTCGATACCAAATACCTGGATCACCTATATCGTGTTTTCTGTTTATAAATATACATATTTCACATATCACGTTGGACCAGTAGGACCCAGCTTGTTTACAAACTTGTATTGATTATGAGAAGGCCTTTGATACAGTTTTAGTGACACATAGTACACATTAATTGAAATAGGTGTAAGCAGCAAAATGGTAAAAATGTAAAAGTATATATATAAACATGTGTCAGGATGAGTGAAGGCATTTTCAGGCTTATCTGAATTGTTCGATGTTTCACTTGGTATAACACAAGGCGAACCGCTCTCACCAATACTATGTATTCTATTTGTTAACGATGTAACTGTAAATATGGATTTCAATGCATTAACAGAAAACGACCTAAATCATCTGTGTATAGATAATTATGTTATTGTTTGCTATTTTTTCTAAAATAACATTTGATATTAGGTTCAAGTTATTGTTATTTTAACGGATGGTAGAGCCAATATTACTTTACTGTGCGGAGATTTGGGGTATATATAACACTGCCGTTATAGATAGGATCCATATTAAATTATGCAAGCAGTTGTTAAGTGTAAAACCTCAAACGCCAAATATGGCAGTTTTAGGTGAACTTGGACGGTATCCAATAACAGTACTATGCAAAGAAAGAGTTTTAATATATTGGTTATAAATTATGTCTAATCCTGTAATGTTTGATGCACATAATGCACATAATTATTATAAATATTGATACGCCTAGGTATATGTATTGGGCTAAGCATATTAAGATGTTATTGGATAACTTAGGATTCGGGAATAGACAATATAGACCCACATGTAAAGTATTTCCCAATATTGCAAACACGGTTAAGAAACCAGTTTCAACAAGAATGCGCCTCTGTAAATAGTATGCCAACGTTAGATTATTATGTAAACGTTGAGACCTCCTTTAATTATGAAATAATTATAACTTGACAAAATAGAAAATGAGTATCTATTAATTGTTTTCAGGTTATAGATTATTATCGCATAACCTCGCTATTGAAACTGGTCGATATAACGGTACTGAAAGAATAAACCGAATTGTGTCAACAACTGTCAATTAAATGTTGTAGAATCTGAATATCATATGTTATGTACCGGTATGCCAGATATATTCTGATATTCGATCTAAATACTTGTCAACCATATCTTGGCCGAATTTAGAGAAATGTAATTCCATAAATTATATCAACCGATAAAAGAATAATTCTTGTAAACAGTTCTAAATTTTTAAAGGAAGCTTATGTGTTAAGAAATCAAATAGTGTAATTTAAGTGTGTATACATACATATTTTGTATTGAATGTTTATGTTTGCGTATGTCACTTTAATAAAAACGTACTTACTTATATCATATGTAAACTACCATATTAACGAAAGATTATTTCACTCATATTTGCGTGTGAGTATAAATATGTATACACGTATGTCAAATCAGACGCACATTGTACTTTATAAAATTATTTATCGTTCTGTTGACGCATACAAAATGGCGACCAATTATAAAGTGTTATCAACATTGCAGTGCCTCGCTTTCGATTCAAGTACGTCATTAATTAAGTCACGTGCTAATAGGCCTATTAATAGGATTAATGCTAGTCAATAAGTACACGGACAACCCGTCGAGTTTCCCAGGCGTTCATATTATCAGAAACTCAATAATGCCCAATTAATAGTCTCAATTTTGAATAGTGTTAAAATATATTTATATATCGACGCCTGTTTCCAGGCTAACTCCAGGCCGTTAGCACCTGAAGCGAAATCGCTACCACTGCCCTACCACTGCGCTATCACGACTGCAGTTGTTGCTAGATAAACTGACCGTCTCTCATATGGCCAACCGGTAGCGACGCTAAATAAACTTATAATAAAGGAAAAACATCACACATTTAATGATTAATCATCTCGATGGTTAAGGTTAATTACCCCAATCACCTCGAATATTATGGGCGAGCGGCATATAAAAGACGGGGGGCGTTATCCGTGTCTCTCATTATGGACAGCAGATATACGGCACAAACGCACATACTTGTTTGAATATTTCAAACTCTGATATCGTTTTCTCTTCGTAAAGGTAAATTTAATAATTTATTTATACTTAGTTTAGCATTTATTTCTTTTCTCCTTCTGTAAAAAGTTTGTTTATTATAGTAATAATTTAATAATTTATTTATACTCAGTTTAGCATTTATTTCTTTGTTGCGTCTGTAAAATGTCATACGTATTGAAAGAGCCATATGACTATACATATATTAGGGATGGCAACCGATAGCGATTTAGCTATTCGAATATTCGGTCGGAAGTGTATTCGAATATTCGAATAGTTGGTATAGTTCTACCAAACACTCAAAATCACTCAAACTCTTATAAAAATTGCCAAATGAACCTAATTTCCTTTTTTTACGCGTAAATGTCATCTTCTTCCTGCAATGGGCGATTTGTATTGTAAAATGTTATGGTAGATTCAAAAGAAAACAACGTATCTGAATTTATGACCGTTTATTTCTTTTTTGCAAATATAATACTATTCCCGAATATTCGGACGTCCGAACGAATATTGGAATATTCGCTGTCAGCCCTTACATATACTAATGCCAACATCACATTGCAACTCAACTCTCACTCTATGTGCTACGTTTGTGTATTGCACTCTCACTATATGTACTACGTTTGTGTATTGCACTCTCACTATATGTGCTACGTTTGTGTATTGCACTCTCACTCTATGTGCTACGTTTGTGTATTGCACTCTCACTCTATGTGCTACGTTTGTGTATTGCACTCTCACTCTATGTGCTACGTTTGTATATTGCACTCTCACTCTATGTGCTACGTTTGTGTATTGCACTCTCACTATATGTGCTACGTTTGGGTATTGCACTCTCACTCTATGTACTACGTTTGTGTATTGCACTCTCACTCTATGTGCTACGTTTGTGTATTGCACTCTCACTCTATGTGCTACGTTTGTGTATTGCACTCTCACTCTATGTACTACGTTTGTGTATTGCACTCTCACTCTATGTACTACGTTTGGGTATAGAGTGTTCTATCAGTGAGATATAATCCATATCACTGGCTGCATATCACTCACTGTATTTTGCCGGACTATTTTTTTTATTATCTCCCTTCCCAATACACTATTCTTCACCGTGTCACACGTGACATTTAATTTTCACTGTTTACCTGGCTTCAATGATACTATTTACCTGTATTATTGTTTTTGCTATGAAACAAATCAAAAGCGAAATACAACTGACAATGTCTCGAATTTTGTCAATGCAAATTGTAACAATAACTCCAATAAATGTTTTCATGTATTTTTTCTCGATTCAACATTAAATTCAAGATGGCGGCATATTTGTGTATCGACTCACGACGTATAGTCATCAATGTATTCATCCGCGCAAAAACACGGCGGCCAGCTATTTTAATGTCTTCATTTTGTGTTTGTTTTTCACCAATTAGCATACAATAAAAGACAATTAATATCCTCTATTTATCACATAACTTTGCTTGTATTCAGCGTAATAACACCTGGACGGATTCCGATTGGTTAAGAGAATCATTCTTATAATTTGTAAATTAAACTATAAAGTATGCACATTTCTATTTTTAAGCTGTACATAACGTTAATGGTAAACCAAACTACGATTAAAAAGAAGTATTGACGCACTTATAAGGCTGTTTAAACATAAATATAACGCTGTTTTTCGTAGTAACGTCATGCTAGTTTAGTGACGTCATTACTATTTGCGCTAACATTTGGCGCCAATTGAAACGAGAGCTCTATGGTAATGTGATAAAAAGGATCTTACACTCGTAGGGATTTCATACGATATTTTATGAAACTCGTTGTGGAATTTTGCTATTTTGCTATTTTTTGCTATTTAGCAAAATTCCAAAACTCGTTTCATAAAATATGCTATGAAATCCCTACGAGTGTAAGATCCTATATTGATCTGACATATGCATGTATATTAATGTATCTTTAAGAGCAGACGATCATATTATCGTCCACCTTAATCTTAGTATGACCATTTTACCCCATGCCCCTTTAGGAGTAACCCCATTTACCCATAACCCCAGTCTCCGTAATAGGAATTATAGAGGTCGGAGACACATACCCTGCCAACCGTACATTTTTAGTTTATGTAATACAGCTATCTTATGAACACCAATACTAATATTAAGCACAATTAGACACCAAACTGTCGATCGATACAAACGTGTGCGCGTACGTACACGTGAGCATGCTTATACACAATTTTAATTACAGCACATATCTATATATGCACATATAATTTTGATAATAATGATATATATAACAATATTCAGCTTCCAAAGGACACTATGTTATTCATGTATACATCTCGATGTTACAGTAACGTTTTCATTTTATTGGCCGCCATGAGGGGTGGTTCTGTCTCCGATTAGCCGGTTGTCATGGTAACACGAACAGAGACATCTAAACCAGCACGACGCCCATCTTGGATTCATGGATGGAACTTAATTATGGTAGATTTACTAGTCGACTGTTTGTCCTTAAGTTTGATATAAAAGAATGAACCAATCTGTAACAGGATATGTCGCTTGAAGAAATTGTTTTTTAAGTTTATTTATCGTCGCTACCGGTTGCCCATTTGAACGACCTGCAGTTTACCTAACAACACCTTTCCTGGGCAGGCTCCAGCGGTTAAACGGTTCTTAGTGCACCAACCTCCGTAAGAATCTGCCAATTCTGTTCATATAAAAAGGCACGGTCTGAGCGGGGCTCGAACTCGTGACCACCAGTGGTGATATGTTACAGTGACATGCATATCAACGACCATAACCACTCGACCACGGAGGCGGACTGATGCGGGTTGTGTGTTTTACGTTTATTTATCGTCGCTACCGGTTGCCCATATGAGCGACGCCTCCTGAAGAGATTAGTCATTTTAGATTGTTATAGGATATATATAAATAGTGGAAAGTGGTTTTATATAGCCAGGAACTAGCCAATCATGATCAGAGCATATGTGAGCTTAGTCAGTTTAGATTGTTGGAGGATAGTGCAATGATACAGAGACCCATTCCAGAGTCTCCTCTGGTTCTTTTACGTGCACGGTGTAAAGCACTGACACAATACCTCGGTTTAAAGTCCAATCTGAAAGACTGTTAATTTTAGTAGGGTCAGACGGGGAATCGAACCTGCGATCCCTGGATTACCAGTCCAGCGTGTTAACCACTGGACTACAGATCCGTCTGTAAGAGTGAGAGAGAGAGAGAGATTGTAGCGTTGAAATAAATGCCTTGTCTAAGGGCACGATTGTAACTGCTCCAGAAATTACAACGTAAAACACACACACTCTCTCTCCCCCCCCCCCTCTCTCTCTCTCTCTCTATTGGATCTCTCTCTCTCGCTTGGATCTCTCTCTCTCTTGGATCTCTCTCTCTTGGATACTCTCTCTTGGATCACTCTCCTCTCTCTCGCTTGGATCTCTCTCTCTTGGATCATCTCTCTCTCTCTCTCTCTCTCTCTCTCTCTCTCTCTCTCTCTCTCTCTCTTCCTCTCTCTCTCTCTCTCTCTCTCTTCCTCTCTCTCTTTCTCTCTTCCTTACTTCATCTCTCCTCTCTCTTTTCTCTTCTTCTTCTCTCTCCTCTCCCCTCTCTCTCTCTCTCTCTCTCTTCTCTCTCTCTCCTCTCCCCTCTCTCTCTCTCTTCTCTCTTCTTCTATCTCTCCCCTCTCTCTCTCTTCTTCTCTCTCTCTCTCTCTCTCCGTATATGTATACATTGATATACGATTGTCACACAGCTACCTAGCTACAGTACGCTACCAGCATAGCTATATATCTGTATATGATATACATTGATATACGCTTGTCACACAGCTACCTAGCTACAGTACGCTACCATCTTAGCTATATGTCTGTATATGCATACATTGATATACGCTTGTCACACAGCTACCTAGCTACAGTACGCTACCATCATAGCTATATGTCTGTATATGCATACATTGATATACGCTTGTCACACAGCTACTTAGCTACAGTACGCTACCATCATAGAGATATATCTGTATATGAATACATTGATATACGCTTGTCACACAGCTACCTAGCTACAGTACGCTACCAGCATAGCTATATATCTGTATATGTATACATTGATATACGCTTGTCACACAGCTACCTAGCTACAGTACGCTACCATCTTAGCTATATGTCTGTATATGCATACATTGATATACGCTTGTCACACAGCTACCTAGCTACAGTACGCTACCAGCATAGATATATCTCAGTATATGTATACATTGATATACGCTTGTCACACAGCTACCTAGCTACAGTACGCTACCAGCATAGATATATCTCAGTATATGTATACATTGATATACGCTTGTCACACAGCTACTGAGCTACAGTACGCTACCATCATGGATATATGTCTGTATATGTATACATTGATATACGCTTGTCACACAGCTACTGAGCTACAGTACGCTACCATCATGGATATATATCTGTATATGTATACATTGATATACGCTTGTCACACAGCTACCTAGCTACAGTACGCTACCATCATAGCTATATGTCTGTATATGTATACATTGATATACGCTTGTCACACAGCTACCTAGCTACAGTACGCTACCACCATGGATATATATCTGTATGTGTACACATTGATATACGCTTGTCACACAGCTACCTAGCTACAGTACGCTACCATCATAGCTATATGTCTGTATATGTATACATTGATATACGCTTGTCACACAGCTACTGAGCTACAGTACGCTACCATCATAGAGATATCTACGTATATGTATACATTTATATACGCTGGAAACATAACTACACTACTCTAACATTCTAGAGATATGTCTGCATATGTTAACATTGATATACTATGGAAACATAGCTACAGTACTTTAACAGAATAGACTGAGATATATATGTTTATGTAAACATTCATATAACATGTAAACATAGCTACAATACCATAACATTATAAATATATATATGTTTATGTAAACATTCATATAGCATGTAAACATAGCTACAGTACCATAACATTATAGAGATATATATGTTTATGTAAACATTCATATAACATGTAAACATAGCTACAATACCATAACATTATAAATATATATATGTTTATGTAAACATTCATATAACATGTAAACATAGCTACAGTACCATAACATTATAGAGATATATATGTTTATGTAAACATTCATATAACATGTAAACATAGCTACAATACCATAACATTATAAATATATATATGTTTATGTAAACATTCATATAACATGTAAACATAGCTACAGTACCATAACATTATAGAGATATATATGTTTATGTAAACATTCATATAACATGTAAACATAGCTACAATACCATAACATTATAAATATATATATGTTTATGTAAACATTCATATAACATGTAAACATAGCTACAGTACCATAACATTATAGAGATATATATGTTCATGTAAACATTCATATAGCATGTAAACATAGCTAAAATACCATAACATTATAGAGATATATATGTTTATGTAAACACAAGGGAAACCGAGTAGAATATAGAAGATATCAGGTAAGTACAATATTTAGTTTAGCTGAAACTTTATTTATTTTACAACAATTGCGAAACAGGCTTCAACAACTTATATTAATCACTGTCGTTCGTTGACGCGGTGAAAACCCACTTG
This sequence comes from Archivesica marissinica, assembly GCA_014843695.1. Lineage (NCBI taxonomy): Eukaryota > Metazoa > Mollusca > Bivalvia > Venerida > Vesicomyidae > Archivesica > Archivesica marissinica. The sequence continues at coordinate 35,097,629 of CM026387.1, forward strand.
TCCGATCTGGTGACAACCATATATGTCACATACTTCCCGGTCTGAGGATCGAATATGTGTGCATTTGTGAGAAGCGAGTGCGCTAACCACTGCGCTAATCGAACCGCCTAAAATAGTTATAACTTTCGACCCAAGTTTATTATATACAGCAGAATAGAGGCGGATAAGAAGAGAGAAGTAAAATAGAAAACAATTTCCAGAAATTCCAAGCAAAACTTTGTCATTATTAGTCATACATTTTATGCCGTAAAAATATAAACTGAACATGTTACAAAATAGTAGGTTTCATTTTCAGGATAAACGTGTCTGTATGATCAAGATTAACCCTCTAGACATCTCCGATGTCAGACGAACATTTCATTTTCCATTCGGAACAATAGGTGAGGCGTGTACTTGAGATCACGATGCATGTACAGAATTTTCTGAGCATAGAATCAACACAGAGTAACATTTAATTTACCGAATCGGAATAGTGAAATTATATTCTGAAACAATGACAGCGTGATAATGAATGCACACATGCAACTAGCAGAACACGGTAGTGCTAATATTGAACATACAGATACCATATCTGATAACATTGAAGTCCGCATCGTAGATATAGTGGACATTCTTTCTGTATTTTTAGGATGTTTATCTATAATGTTCAGTGTAGCCGCAATAACTGTCATGAATCGAACCAAAAAACTACCATACACTTCAACATTTTTATCAACGTTTGTGCTTATATTTGACGTTCTGTATATAGTAACATCAACAATAGGAACACTGTCCACTAGCCCATCCATGAACTTCTACATTAAGCACATGGGAAGAATATGGCAGCACTTAGAGTTTCTCACCATTGTTCTTATGGCTATTGAGAGGTATGTTTTGATTTTGAAGCCAATGTTCTATATAAAAACTATAACAGAAAGGAACACACGAATAACTGTTGTGTCTATCTGGATACTTGAAGTATGTACATGGCTCTTATTTCGATTTGGTGTTTGCTACATTCAGATGCAAGATATTGATGCTTTTACACAACACCGTGGCTGTTCCTATATATCAACTGTATCGCAATCCACTTTACTCGTTGCAGCATACACACTAGCGTGTACTTGTTATTGGAAGATATTCAAGGTTGCGCAATCATTATCCAACAGTGGTCGCACCATGTCTGCATTCGACACGGCAAAGGTGATACGAAGCTACCGCTCGACCTCGATGGCAGTTGTGTTCTTGATTTCAATCACTTGTACAGTTGTTTCATATTTAGTCATAATGGTTCTGGTGAAAGTTGGCATCATCTCACACGCGAGTGCTGAACTATCCGTTCATTTTGTGACCCTATGTAACTGTATTTTGGATCCTGTTCTTTATGTTCTGTGGTTCAAGGAATGTAGGCTAGAAGCTTTGAAAATAGTTGCTGTTGTTTGCAAACGCTATCGACAGAGAGTGGAAGAAATGCGAATGGAGGTCTACAATATTGTTACATATGACCCTAAGTAAACCATAATATTTGCGAATAGACAAGCATAGTCCACACTAAAGCGGATCGCAAGCAAAGTGGGATGGTAATGAGTTGAGTTTATTACACTCGCCACCGCATACCATATGGGCGAGTAAAACGTGCTGAGCACCGTCGATTATTCGATGAGTTTATGTGTTGTCGATGTCTTGTAGAGTGTGTGGATGGTCTAGTATATGTTGTTGTTCTGCGAAGATTCGGTACCAAGACGATTATTTTCTAAGATAATTGAATTCTAGAAAATGTAGTTCTGTGCCGATTAAGTTCCAAGAAGATTATAGGTGGTCTGATGCAAGTATGTTAGCCAAATTGTCTCGATGTGGCGTGACTGCTATATGTGGCTTAGTTTGGTCTCTCCAAGCTGATTATGCGCTATGTTAGTCCTGTTTAGGGCCATTCCTTCACTGTTAGCAATCCAGCAGTAGCTACGGCATATAAACTGATATGACAGTTACATACCTGGTCGTCTCGGTCGTTCCAAGGTCAGCCAATTCCTCCACCACTGCCGTAAGACAGCAACCGTATCGCAAGTATGACAACTACTAGTAAACGATTCCAGTATCCTACACCGCTGCTGCGAGATGTGCACCGACCGTGACGTGCACGCCATGAGGAGATCAGAGTCAGAATCGATAAATACCGTATAAAAACGAAACAAATTAGGCGTCAGAGTTCTTCACAGACGAACTTAAATCTGACATCTCCGCTAACTTGCATGACGATATGATAAGACCTGTGTCGAATAGACCATCGTCCGTTTCTCATGAAGAGCTGTAACTAAGGAACTAAGGAGAACTAAGGAGACTACATTTAATGTTGACTAACATGAATACCAAAATGATGCTTATACGGGGAAATGCCGAAGGCACGGTCAGGATTGTACCACCTATTGAAAACGTGTACAGGAAAAAGAACATAAAATTTACAAATCGAATATCTACAATATCGAAAATTTACAATACTATGGCAATTATTTTTGTTGGTGGCTAATGTGTGAGCACTTTTCATATTGTTGTCAATTACAAGGTGTCACCATTTTGGACTTGTTTATTCCGATGTGTTTGATAACATCATTGAGGATAATATGCGTAAACGTGCCGGGCCGGCTAGCTCAATCCTAATTAAATGATATCAACGGAATAACGTTCATAGGTAGCGCATATTTCATATTATTACAAGTGTTGAACGGAATATATCATCACATTCAACACAAACTGATGGTTAAAAACTCAAATATTGGTGACAATTGTCAGCCCCACGACGGTTGTGCTCATAATGAACAATCGTATACATACTATGGTCAGCAAGTATCAAATATCTGTTTATGAAACAGCGCGATCACACAGGAACAATGTGGTGTGGTGTTTGTAGAGTCCAACAAAACAATAGAACGCCCTCAAACGACAATCGCACGCCGTCTAATAACGTATATACGTGATGATCATTCTGGAATTCGTCATTGCAACAGAAGAAACGATGACAGCCATTGCGGATGGCACATGAACAAACATAACAATACCAGCCGGGTTTTGGAATGTTCGAACACTTAACATGAATAGTATGTTTGTATGGGGGTATTTGCGGAGGAAGACCGGGTCCCCTCTTATCTTCAGCAGTACTTCAGGGAAAGGCGGGTACTTGGTTAGAACCACCCACCTTCCTCGTTTCGACAACCCAGACGAACATACATATCAGTAGGAAATTATTTTGTGTCAACGATCTCAAACACTCGAAAACAGAGGCCTCCAACTATTTATTTATTATTATTATTATATATATATTGACACAATAAAAAAACTGTGCACTTTTATATTGAGCGTTACTTTTACGTAAAAAAGTTTAGAATTATGGATTTTACTATCATGGGTGAAGAAAATAATTCTTCACACATTGCACTAATTTACCCAATATTTCTATACCAAATTTGCCTATATGTATTTCTAAAACGGATATAAAGTTTACATATAGGGCAAGTGCACAGTTTCTCCTTGGTGGCAGTATATACATGGTAAACATTGATGAAGTGATAATTAGCTAAGCTATGTGTAAAACATGCAATAGAGAACGTCAAAGCTTAAAATGTTGCAAATGATATGATGTTCGTATACTGGCCGGGAAGCTCAAGAAGCGAGATCATTGTATTGCATACATACATCCACGTAGACGGTTGTAAGTCATCTAACTTCTATGCCTCCCAATTGTGTGTGTACTCAGAGGTTCTCCTTTCCGGTAAGTGTATTTGTCAGCTATATCATTGTGTTGCATACATACATCCATGTAGACGGTTGTACGTCATCTAACTTCTATGCCTCCCAATTGTGTGTATACTCAGAGGTTCTCCTTTCCGGTAAGTGTATTTGTCAGCTCTACCATTGTGTTGCATGCATACATCCACGTAGACGGTTCTAAGTCATCTAACTTCTATGCCTCCTCAGAGGTTCTCCTTTCTGGAAAGTGTATTTGTCAGCTCTATAGTAACGTTCTATAAAGTTCTTAATGTTGTTTAGTGTATGTGGTGCCCTCACAAGTAATAGTGTGGACAGATCATTCCAGTGACTAATCACCCCTGTTCATGTCAAGCCGACATGTATGTATGTATGTATGTATGTATGTATGTACCATTAATGTCAAACCCCTTGCGAGGACCTAGACATGTTTTTCCTGGGCATGTTTAGCCGACCATAGCGGTTAACCAGTACTAAGCAATATGTGTGAGGTGCCTTGCTCAATGACACTACATACGTGGCCTGACTGAGTATCGAACCCTGAACGTTCGATTCCAAATCCGACACTCTACCATTGGACCACGGACGCCACATGACATTGATGTGGATGCCCTCTAGTAGTTGTAGTAACTGACATATCAGCGCATACTTTGCATGCAGTCAATGTGAAACAATAAAATATCCAAGTAGTCTTCTACATATATATATAATTTTATGACACGCATACAATGTTTTATGTACGAGAGTATATGTTTACGTACACGAGCCTGTCACGTTCTGTAGTTAGGTAAGGAATTTAGACATGGCCACATTCCAACCAATCAAATACATCGGTGGAGCCATGGGCCACGTCTAGGCCAATCACCTCTAGTGGGAGGGGGGGGGGCACTCGTCTTTATATTTTAACCGAGACGTGATCGCTGGGCAAACTATTAGTTATTACCACCACCAATTTGTTGTTATTATTATTGTGTTATTCTGTTTGTTAGTTCAATAGATATGGTGGAGTTTAAGATTCGAATCCAAACCAATAAAGCTCTACATGACCAAGGCCCGAAATACACCAAAGTCATGATTGAAATATACAGATATGTGCGAAAGCTGAGATCGGAAAACGTACAAACACTTGCTATGCCAAAATCATGTTTTGTAAGATATGGCGGCAGAAGTTTCCAACATGCATCTTTGTGGAATGCACTCTCCGGTGTGATAAGACACTGTAAATTAATACACTCGTAGCATTCAAAACCAAGTTAAAAACGCACATGTTCAAGAAACACTATGGAGTTTAAAGTACACTAAACACTAGAGCATTAGTATTGGTGTAACAGTCAAATGGAGTCTATTCCGAGAAGAGTATCACATGTGTAGCGGTAGCCGCGTATGTAGGGATCGACCCAATCACTGGACCGGCTGCACTCTGTGATAATAATAATCTCATTATTAAAAGTAAAAGAACCAGAGAAGATTCTGGGATTGGTCTTTGTCTGTGGTCCAGTGGTCCGGATCTGTGGTCCAGTGGTTAACACGTTGGAATGGTAATACAGGGATCGCAGGTTCGATCCCCCGTCTGACCCTAATAATATTAACAGTATTTCAGATGGTACTTTAAACCGAGGTCTCGTGTCGGTGCTTTACACCGTGCACGTAACAGAACCACAGGAGACTCTGGAATGGGTCTCTGTCTGTATCATTACACTATCCTCCAAAATCTAAAATGACTAAACTCTTCGGGAGGCGTCGCTCATATGAGCAACCGATAGTGACGATAAATAAACGTTAAAATCTCTCTTCTCGTGTACTAACGTTTTTAATTTTGGACTCCAAATTATGTTGCAGTGTTCAAGAGTAGATCTAACAAATCTTAATGAACGTTTGCTTACTGAGAAAACGGATCTGCGTCTTAATCCAATGGCGTTATTTGTCTTCATTAAAATATTTCTGACATTAAGTTGTTTTTCTAAATTATTCACAGGTGTATTGAATGTGCGTTTATCTAAATGGACGGTTACAGATGATTTATTTAGTGATCCATAATTCGGTTTCCGAAAGGTACGGTCTACTGTAGATGCGATTGTTGTGTTCAGTGGTTTTATGCAAAGCGTTTTAAATCAAAAGAGGTATACTACACTGTGTCTTCATTGAAGTCAGTAGTTTGCTAGTGATACGGTACAAGTTTTCCAAACTCGGAGTTCTATTTTTAAGAAAACTAAAGTCCATGTACAGCAATGCTAAATCAAGTCAGATGATGCAACTCGTGCTCTGAAAGTTTCGGCTCTGCTGTCGGGTTGAGGCAGAATGTGGTTATATTCCCGGCTTTATAGTCAATGTTTGTAGATGACCTTGAATTAGTTCTACACGATCGACCTTCTTGCGGTCTTAGCTTACGTGATATGATTTTTATGTCGATGTTGTTTGCTGTTGATATGGTAAACAGAGGTAACAGTCCTCAGAATTTGCAACAAAGGTTACTTAAGACGTACTATGACATGTGGTGCTTGCACGTAAATACAGATAAGAGTAAAGTTGTTGTTTTTAGAAATCGTGGAAAGCTACGGAAAGATAATGTCTGGACATATAATGGCACTGATTCAGAGATTGTGAATAACCATGTGATTGTTTTCTACTACACATTTAAATTTACACTTAATCAGGAAACGCTTGTAGGTAAAGTCATCAAAGCCCTAAATGTTTTGTTAAATAATCTGCGTGACTTAGTACTCACAACTAAAACTAAGTGCCAATTGTGTGATGCATCTGTACACTGATATGGCATCGCAATATGGTAGAGGGAACTATTTTTATAATTTGAAATGTTTACTTGATATATATGTGACACTGGGTCTCTACCTCGCTCGATCTCTGGGCAGTAGTGTGTTCCATGCGGCAGAACAATAGTGTATCTGGGGTATGGGGATTATTCACTGAACAACTAAACTGTAATACATATTTATCAACTGATACTATCAGTAATAAATAATTTGCATAATAAAGTAATATCAGGTAACGGTAATAGTTAGTTAGTATATATACGTTATTTGTTTTTATTGGGAATGCCGACTGATGTATATTTATTGGGATGACCGACTGATGTATATTTATTGGGATGGCCGACTGATGTATATTTATTGGGATGGCCGACTGATGTATATTTATTGGGATGACCGACTGATGTATATTTATTGGGATGGCCGACTGATGTATATTTATTGGGATGGCCGACTGATGTATATTTATTGGGATGACCGACTGATGTATATTTATTGGGATGGCCGACTGATGTATATTTATTGGGATGGCCGACTGATGTATATTTATTGGGATGACCGACTGATGTATATTTATTGGGATGGCCGACTGATGTATATTTATTGGGATGGCCGACTGATGTATATTTATTGGGATGACCGACTGATGTATATTTATTGGGATGGCCGACTGATGTATATTTATTGGGATGGCCGACTGATGTATATTTATTGGGATGACCGACTGATGTATATTTATTGGGATGGCCGACTGATGTATATTTATTGGGATGGCCGACTGATGTATATTTATTGGGATGACCGACTGATGTATATTTATTGGGATGGCCGACTGATGTATATTTATTGGGATGGCCGGCTGATGTATATTTATTGGTTGGGATGGCCGACTGATGTATATTTATTGGGATGGCACGCTGATGTATATTTATTGGGATGGCCGACTGATGTATATTTATTGGGATGGCCGACTGATGTATATTTATTGGGATGACCGACTGATGTATATTTATTGGGATGGCCGACTGATGTATATTTATTGGGATGGCCGACTGATGTATATTTATTGGGATGGCCGACTGATGTATATTTATTGGGATGGCCGACTGATGTATATTTATTGGGATGGCCGACTGATGTATATTTATTGGGATGACCGACTAATGTATATTTATTGGGATGGCCGACTGATGTATATTTATTGGGATGGCCGACTGATGTATATTTATTGGGATGGCCGACTGATGTATATTTATTGGGATGGCCGACTGATGTATATTTATTGGGATGGCCGACTGATGTATATTTATTGGGATGGCCGACTGATGTATATTTATTGGGATGGCCGACTGATGTATATTTATTGGGATGACCGACTGATGTATATTTATTGGGATGGCCGGCTGATGTATATTTATTGGTTGGGATGGCCGACTGATGTATATTTATTGGGATGGCCGACTGATGTATATTTATTGGGATGACCGACTGATGTATATTTATTGGGATGACCGACTGATGTATATTTATTGGGATGACCGACTGATGTATATTTATTGGAGATAATATAGATGATTGTATGGACACATAGGATTAGGGTTAGGCAATGCAATGTCGCACATGCGTCATATGGTATTTTAAATAAATGATACCTGCTTTTCAAATAAGGGGTTTTAGATGCTTACAAAAAGTTCTGGTGTGATGCCGTTGAAAATAGCAAACATTTTGGTTCACCTTTTGCAGTTTTGTAAGTACAAGTAAGATTATACGGATGTGAGCCGTAGAAAGCATAACTGTTGTGAAGCCAACAAGATTAATGATATAGATCGGTCAAGACATGCTTAAGACAAAACAGTTTTGGATTTTTTTTTAAATGAAATGCAATATTTCTAGTAAATCTATTTCGCTCGATGATCTTAACAGTATTTTGTCGGTTGGGAACAGGTGTTAATATATATATGTTGCCTTGTCAGTCATATAAATATATTTTAATACCGATATCATTAATTGGGTCGTGATTGAGTTTCAGATGTCATTTTGCCAGAAGTAAGTTGGTGAAAAATCGACAGACTTTTGTATTTTAATGAACAGTGATGCTAGAAAGGTGTTATTAAGCTTGGCTCCGGTTTCTTAAAGCAGCATTACATCGTATGAAATAAAAGATATTTGAAAAATTCAATTTTTACGTATGGGTAGCAATGCTGCTACACAGTCTAATATTATACTTTGTATGCTTATGTTCATTTGGTAAACAGTGTATTTTTGCGATAAAACAAACTCGAAACCGAAAGTAGCACTTTCCGAGTCGATCGGTCACGCACTTGTTTACAACCGGAACGCATCGTCTGCTCTTGTTTGCATTCGGAATGCATCGTCCCCGTTTGTCCCACGTTGTCTTTTTTAATTAAATTACTTGATATGTTGATTCATACCTCTGTTAGCTAAGTCTTGTAGGGACATTTCTACATCCCCTCGACGGGTTCGACATTAGAGGAAAATAGAGAGATAGTATTTCATGTTCAAAATATATATGTTGTTTTCTACATCTTCTGTTGTTTCACGCATGCGCGCTGTGTGTGTTTACATTTCGTGTGTTGGTAAGCAAATTCGCGTATACGACGGTTTTAATTTATTGGAATGTTATCGTTTCTGAGCGACTATTTCGATTTTTGTAATTACACACATAATTTATTAGTATTTATATTTTACCCAAAACATCCTTTATTACGATGTAATGTTGCTTTAAGAATACTTTACACCCTAGGAACTCCATACTGAATGCTTTGTTTTCTTAATTACACCAAAGCACCAACTACAATATCCACCCTCGACATTAAGTTAGAATAATGTAGCAATACGACAGCTTTATTGATCACTTGTTTATTTGTGTATACTTGTATACATATATTACGATTGTGAACGTATGTATTCGTCTTGAATAAACATATGTTCTGTTCTGATTTGTTCTGTTCTGTTAATATAATGAACAGAATGAAAGATGAAATAACAGCCAGGGCTCGACAAATCCTATTGCACGATTCTCAGGACAAGTTCGGGCAAATGGCTGTCAACAAAAATTTATATATTTATATATATATATATTGCCTTATTCGTTATATAGATATTTTTAACACAGATGCCCTTAATTGAGCCTCGTTGAGTTTCTGATAATATCAATGTCATTTTGCCAGAAGCAGAAGTGAAAAATAGGTTGCATAGCGAAACCCAAGCTATTATTGGCGAAGGAAGATCCCTGGTACCCATTAGAGCATATTGCAGACACGGACGAGGCGCCCGGATAGAACAATCGACTGTCTATATGCCAGTTTGATGGCTTCACCTCATTAAAACATTTGACACCTATAACGGTAGGTGTCGACCCAACAGCGGTGAGGTGCAAGTGATTTGAAGTCAACGACCATAGCCACTCTGCAAACCTGCTGTATAGCTTTCTCGTCTGAAATCATTCAACACCTCACAGACGGATATGTAGTCCAGTGGTTAACAGGCTGGACTGGTAATCCAGGGATCGCAGGTTCGATCCCCCGTCTGACCCTAATAAAATTAACAGTATTTTAGATGGGACGTTAAACCGAGGTCTCGTGTCGATGCTTTACACCGTGCATGTAAAAGAACCAGAGGAGACTCTGCAATGTGTCTCTTTCTGTATCATTGCACTATCCTCCAAAATCTAAAATAACAAATCTCTTCAGGAGGCGTCGCTCATATGGGTAACCGGTAGCGACGATAAATAAACATAAAACACAAATTCAACACCTCAGTGGGATTCGAACCTACAGTGGTGAAGGGTAAGTCGTTATTGCAAGCATACATGATGCCTATCTGGGTATAATTCTTCGTTTAACCCTTTCAACATCAAATAACTGATATGGGCTGATCCATGTTTAGACCAATACATGAATAAGAACATTACATTTGGACTAGTTCATTTATCAAAATGGGTAATTTTGTCTAAAAATAGTATTATTACTGGCAACATGTACAGATCTTGATGAGACGGTTCGTCACGAGCCAGCCCATCTGGATCTACATTTTTTGTAAGCATATCTAGAGGTATGTTGTGTTTAATGGATTAATTAGCTGGAAACGTACATACTATCCTAATGTTGTTGACCTAACACAGTGATATGCTGTTCAATGTTGTCAATAGGGACAATATACATTTTCATTCCTGTGTGTGTTTTACGTTTATTTATCGTCGCTACTGGTTGCGCGTATGAGCGACGTCTCCTAAAGAGATTAGTCATTTTAGATGTTTGGAGGATAGTGCACTGATACAGACAGAGACCCTTTCCAAATTCTCCTCTGGTCAATTGTATACACATTTATGTTAGCTCGAATGCGAAACAAGTTCTTACAGCTTATTATTAACAACTCTAGAGACCTCATTCCTGATGGAATCCATCGCCACGAGTAAGAGAGAATATGCATGTGGAATTTACATGCATTGCCTAAAGGAACAATTGTAACTTTCGCACCTGAAGCGAACTATCACTGAAGCGACTATCACTGGTTCTTTTACGTGCTACGATGTAAAGCACCGATACCTCGGTTTAAAGTCCCATCTGAAAGACTGTTAATTTTATTACGTTCATACATTAAATAATAGTCTTTCAGATGGGACGTTAAGCAGATGTCTGGTGTCGGTGCTTTACACCGTGCACGTAAAAGAACCAAAGGAGACTCTGGAATGGGTCTCTGTCTGTATCATGCACTATCCTCTAAAATGACTTATCTCTTCAGGAGGCGTCGCTCATATGGGTAACCAAACAGGTCGACGTTAAATAAACGCACGCACGCCGCCGCACGCACGCACGCACGCACGCACGCACGCACGCACGCACGCACGCACGCACGCACGCACACACACACACACACACACACACACACACAGACACACCAGTTCTACTATGCACCAGGGAATAATCTATTTGAGATTCCAACGTTAGCGTGGACTAGTGTATCGCTGGTGCTAACATAGATTAGGAATGGGCATGTAGGTCATTTCTCGACTTTTAATACTCGTGAACCATATAATTGTTTTACGGTATTATACATATATTGACAATATAAACAACGTTTATATTGAGCTATAAACAACGTTTATATTGAGCGCTACCTTTTCGCTACAATTTTTTGAATTATGGATTTTAATATTATGAGTGAGGAAAATCATATTCACGCATTTCACACTAATTTACCCAATATTTAAGCGAGTAGACTTTCAAATTTGCCTATAAATTTTCTAAAATGTTAATTATACATCTTTCCTCTACACCAGAAAAGGTTCAATAATAGTATGCGAGTATATCAGTGAAGGCCTAGTCGCGGTACACCGGTACGTAAGTAGATCAGAGATGGCCTGGTCGCGGTACACCGGTACGTAAGTAGATCAGTGAAGGCCTGGTCGCGGTACACCGGTACGTAAGTAGATCAGTGAAGGCCTGATCGCGGTACACCGGTACGTAAGTAGATCAGAGATGGTCTTGTCGCGGTACACCGGTACGTATGTAGATCAGAGATGGCCTGGTCGCGGTACACCGGTACGTAAGTAGATCAGTGAAGGCCTGGTCGCGGTACACCGGTACGTATGTAGATCAGAGATGGCCTGGTCGCGGTACACCGGTACGTAAGTAGATCAGAGATGGCCTGGTCGCGGTACACCGGTACGTAAGTAGATCAGAGATGGCATGGTCGCGGTACACTGGTACGTAAGTAGATCAGAGATGGCCTGGTCGCGGTACACCGGTACGTAAGTAGATCAGTGAAGGCCTGATCGCGGTACACCGGTACGTAAGTAGATCAGAGATGGCCTGGTCGCGGTACACCGGTACGTAAGTAGATCAGTGAAGGCCTGATCGCCGTACACCGGTACGTAAGTAGATCAGAGATGGCCTGGTCGTGGTACACCGGTACGTAAGTAGATCAGAGATGGCCTGGTCGCGGTACACCGGTACGTAAGTAGATCAGAGATGGCCTGGTCGTGGTACACCGGTACGTAAGTAGATCAGAGATGGCCTGGTCGTGGTACACCGGTACGTAAGTAGATCAGAGATGGCCTGGTCGCGGTACACCGGTACGTAAGTAGACCAGTGAAGGCCTGATCGCGGTACACCGGTACGTAAGTAGATCAGAGATGGCCTGGTCGCGGTACACCGGTACGTAAGTAGATCAGAGATGGCCTGGTCGCAGTACACTGGTACGTAAGCTAGTAGATCAGGGATGGCCTGGTCGCGGTACACCGGTACGTAAGTAGATCAGAGATGGCCCTGTCGCGGTACACCGGTACGTAAGTAGATCAGAGATGGCCTGGTCGCGGTACACTGGTACGTAAGTAGATCAGAGATGGCCTGGTCGCGGTACACCGGTACGTAAGTAGATCAGAGATGGCCTGGTCGCGGTACACCGGTACGTAAGTAGATCAGTGAAGGCCTGATCGCGGTACACCGGTACGTAAGTAGATCAGAGATGGCCTGGTCGCGGTACACCGGTACGTAAGTAGATCAGTGAAGGCCTGATCGCCGTACACCGGTACGTAAGTAGATCAGAGATGGCCTGGTCGTGGTACACCGGTACGTAAGTAGATCAGAGATGGCCTGGTCGCGGTACACCGGTACGTAAGTAGATAAGAGATGGCCTGGTCGCGGTACACCGGTACGTAAGTAGATCAGAGATGGCCTGGTCGTGGTACACCGGTACGTAAGTAGATCAGAGATGGCCTGGTCGCGGTACACCGGTACGTAAGTAGATCAGAGATGGCCTGGTCGCGGTACACCGGTACGTAAGTAGATCAGAGATGGCCTGGTCGCAGTACACCGGTACATAAGTATATCAGAGAAGGCCTGATCGAGGTACACCGGTACGTACAGTAGATCAGAGATGGCC